>JAUPFR010000034.1:0-52704 GCA_036925125.1 Oreortyx pictus | reverse complement strand
TGCCTCAGCTTCCCCCTCAGTGCCTCAATTTTCTCCTCTCCTGCCTCAATTTTCTCCCTCTCTTGCCTCAATTTTCTCCCTCTCCTGCCTCAATTTTCTCCCTCTCCTGCTCAGTTTCCCTTTCTGTGCCTCGATTTCCTCCCTTTCCTGCCTCAGTTTCCCCATATGTGCCTCAGTTTCCCCATATGTGCCTCAGCTTCCCCCTCAGTGCCTCGATTTTCTCCCTCTCCTGCCTCAATTTCCCTTTTTGTGCCTCGATTTCCTCCCTTTCCTGCCTCAGTTTCCCCATATGTGCCTCAGTGCCTCAGTTTCCCTTTCTCTGCCTCAGCTTCCCCCTCTCTGCCTCAGCTTCCCCCTCAGTGCCTCGATTTTCTCCCTCTCCTGCCTCAGTTTCCCATCCTGTGCCTCAGTTTCCCCATCTCCTGCCTCAGCTTTGCCCCATTTCCCCCCTCCCACATCCTTCCCACCCCCCACATCCTTCCCCCCACATCCTCCCCCCACATCCTTCCCCCCCATATCCTTCCCCCCCATACCTTTCCCCCATTTCCCCCCCATACCCTTCCCCATTTCCCCCCCATACCCTTCCCCCCCATACCCTTCCCCCTCCATACCCTTCCCCCCCCATACCCTTCCCCATTTCCCCCCATACCCTTCCCCATTTCCCCCCCATATCCTTCCCCCCCATATCCTTCCCCTCATATCCTTCCCCCTCATATCCTTCCCCCATTTCCCCCCCCCAATATCCTTCCCCATTTCCCCCCATATCCTTCCCATTTCCCCCCCATATCCTTCCCCCCCATATCCTTCCCCCATTTCCCCCCCCTCTCTTCTACCTCATTTCCTTCCTTTTCTGCCCCCATTCCCCTTCTGGGGTGGGAGAGGGAGGAATGGGGCAGGAGAGGGGGTAAAAGGGGCAGGAGAGGGGAAACTGAGCTGGGGGCAAAGATCTCTCTTTCCAGAGAGAAATCGAGACACGTTTGGGGTTCAGTTTCCCCATATGTGCCTCAGTTTCCCCCTCTCCTGCCTCCACTCCCCCCCCACCTCCTGCCTCAGTTTCCCCACATATGCCTCTGTTTCCCCCACCCTGCGCTTTGGGGCTGACCCCCTGAAACCCCGCAGCAGCAGCCCCAAACCCAGACCTACACCCCAGTGAGCGGCCGCTGGGACCCCCCCCCCGGGCAGTGTCGCGTGCCGCCTGCCCCCCATCTGGGCCTGGGGGCTGCGCTACAGCCGGCAGCAGCGGGCGCGATTCCGAAACCCAGCGTGGGACCCCGGCCCCGTGGGGACACCGACGGACCCCCAGAACATGGTGAGTGGGGCTGAGGGGCTGCCATTCCCCCCCCTAGCACCCCTTTTCACCCCAGTTGCTGCTTTCCACCTGTTTCCCCTAACCACCCCTTTCACCCCAACTGCTTTTTTCACCCCGTTTCCCCTTCCTTCCCCCTTTTACCCTATTTCCCGTTCCCCCCGTTGCCCCTAAGCCCCGCCTTCCCCCCCGTTTGCCCCATGTCCCCTTCCCCCCCCCCCCCCCTTTGCACCCCAGCCGCTGGGTTTCCCCCCGCTGCCCCTAACCCATTTTCCCGTTTCCCAGCCTGCCGGAGCCTGGTCGGGGTCGAGCTCTGGGGCGTGCTGGCTCTGTCCAAGGGCTCACTGACCCCACAGCCCTTCCGTGGAGGAGTGGCCGTCCCCCCCCTCGCCTGCTGCGCTGGGCCCCCTCCCCTGGAGACCCTCAGCGATCGGGGGGGTGACCCTATCCCCACCCCCCCCCAGGGGCTGCTGCTGCCCTGTGCTGCGGGACCCTCCGTGCGGCTCTGGCGACGCTGCTACCTGCGGGGTCTGCCCGAGGCACAGGTAATGGGGCCGGGGGTCTGAACCCCATATGTGACCAACCCAGCCTCGCATCCATCCATCCCACCCCAATCTGCATCCATCCAACCTTATATATGAGTCCGGATGTGTACGTGTCAACCCCACGTGCATCCATCCCACCCCATATGTGCCTATCCAGCCCCACGTGCATCCATCCCAACCCCATATGTGCCTATCCAACCCCATACGTGCCTATCCAACCCCACGTGCATCCATCCTACCCCATATGTACCTATCCACGCCCATGTGCATCCATCCCAACCCCATATGTACCTATCCAACCCAACGTGCATCATCCCAACCCCATATGTGCCTATCCAACCCATATGCGCATCCATCCCAACCCCAAGTGTGCCTATCCAACCCCACGTGCATCATCCCAACCCCATATGTGCCTATCCAACCCCACGTGCATCCATCCCAACCCCATATGTGCCTATCCAACCCCATATGTGCCTATCCAACCCCACATTCATCCATCCTAACCCCCAAATGTGCCTATCTAACCCCATATGTGCCTATCCAACCCCACGTGCACCCACCCCAACCCGTGTGCCAACCCCACCTCCGCATCTGTCCATCCAGATCCCATGCGTGCCCATCCCAGCCCCACATTCATCCATCCCGTGTCCTTCTCACCCCCATCTTTGTCCATCCGACCCCACATCCATCCATCCCAACCCCACATGTCCACCCCAACTGTATGTGTCTGTCCCATCACGTGTCCCTCCCCACCCCACATCCATCCCTCCCAACCCCATGTGTCCATCCCAAACCCAAATATGCCTGTCCAATCACACAACCCTCCCAACACCATGTGTCCATCCCAACCCCGTATGTGCCTGTCCAATCATGTGTCCATCCCAACCCCATATCCCTCACTCCCCACCCCACATCCCTCCATCCCAACCCCATATGTGCCTGTCCAATCACGTGTCCATCCCAACCCCATATCCCTCACTCCCCACCCCACATCCCTCCCTCCCAACCCCATATGTGCCTGTCCAATCACATGTCCCTCCCCACCCCACATCCATCCATCCCAACCCCACGTCCCTCCCTCCCCAACCCCACATCCATCCATCCTAACCCCACATCCCTCCATCCCAACCCCATATGTGCCTGTCCAGTCACGTGTCCCTCCCCACCCCACATCCATCCATCCCAACCTCATGTGTGCCTGTCCAATCACGCAACCCTCCCAACCCCGCGTCCATCCGTCCCAACCCCACATCCCTCCGTCCCAACCCCACATCCCTCCGTCCCAACCCTGTACGTGTCCATCCCAACCCTGTACGTGTCTATCCGACCCTGACCCCATATCCCCCCGCTCTCAGCGTGGCCGCCTGGCCCCGTGCCCGGCCCTACTGGTGGAGGAGCTGGCGCTGCTGCAGGACCGGCTCCGTGCATGGCAGCAGGACGGGGCGCAGGCTGAGCCCGGCAGCAGCCCCCCGTCACCGTCACGGTGAGGGTCCCGGGGGTGGGAACCCCCCCCCTGAGGGGACGGACTCGTCCTTTGGGACCACTCCGCTGCTGCCTTTTGCCCCACACTGCGGCTCTTTGGGGCCTGGGGATTTTGGGGGCTTTTGGGGCTCTTTGTTGCCTGGATTTTCCTGGACAGCCTGGGGGGTTTTGGGGGGACCACAGCTTTTTGGGGGACCACAGCTTTTTGGGGGCCCGTGGCCCTTTAGTGCCTGGAGCTTTTTGGGGACCCTCAGCTCTTTGGGGTCTGGAACTTTTTGGGGGCCCTCAGCTCTTTGGGGCCAGGAGCTCTTTGGGGTGCCCAGCTCTTTTGGGGGCCAGGAGCTCTTTGGGGGCTCTCAGCTCTTTGGGGCCAGGAGCTCTATGGGGCACCCAGCTTTTTTGGGGGCGCTCAGCTCTATGGGGTGCACAGCTCTATGGCGCTGCGTCCCTTGGGGTCCCACCCCCCCTCCCCCACCACGGTCCTTTCTCCCTTTGCTCCAATCCGTCGCTACCTCCGGCGGCCGTCTGGCGCCCGCTGGGGGCTCAGCGCCGTGGGGCAGTGGGGTTCGGACCCCCACCCGGGGCACAGCGTGGGACCCCCGACCCCACGGCGCTGCCGGAGGGGGGTGGGGTGGCCACGCGTGTCAGCGGGATTGCATTCGCCTATTAAAGCACAGCGTTCTGCAGGCGACGGAGTGTGGCTGCGACTGGAGGAGCGTAGCGGGGGTCCCCGCGACCCGCGGGATGTCGCGATTTATCGAGGCGTGGGGGTGGGGTTGGGGGGGGGGGGGGGACATATCGCGACAAAAAGGGAACGGGGACGGCGGCCGCCCTCGGTGACGTCACGGCGTAAGGCTCCGCGTCGCGTCACGTGACGCCGCGTCGGCGCCGCGCGGGAGAGAGAGAGGGAGAAGATGGCGGCGGGGCCCATCTCGGAGCGGAACCAGGGTGAGCGGGGCGGGGCGGCTCCGTGGGGCTCCGTGGGGCTCCGTGGGGCTCCGTGGGGCTCCGTGGGGCCGCGGGAGGCGGAGGGGCGGGGCGGATTTCCCCGCTGAGGCCGCGCTAACGGTTAAGCGTGGGCCGGGGTGAAGGGGTCGCGGGTGTCCCGTGGGTGATGGCGGGTTGGGGTAAAGGGGTCGGGGTCTGGAGCACGAGTCTGACGAGGAGCGGCCGAGGGAGCCGGGAACGTTCAGCCTGGAGAAAAGGGGGCTCAGGGGACACCTCATCGCACTCTGCCGCTTCCTGAAGGGGGGCTGTGCTGAGGAGGGGGTCGGCCTCTTCTCCCCGATAACTGATGACGGGACGAGAGGGAACGGCCACACGCTGCGCCGGGGAAGAGGGAGATCGGATCTGAGGGAAAATGTTTGCTCTGAAAGAGTGCTCAGGCACCGGAATGGCCTGACCTCATGTATCTACAAATCTATGGGTCTCTGTGGGTCCCAGTGTCTCTCTATGGGTCTCTGAAGGAGTGCTCAGGCCCTGGAATGGCCTGACCTCATGTATCTATCAATCTATGGGTCTCTGTGGGTCCCTATGGGTCTCTGTGGGTCCCAATGTCTCTCTATGGGTCTCTGAAGGAGTGCTCAGGCACTGAAATGGCCTGACCTAACATATCTATGAATCTATGGGGTCTCTGTGGGTCTCTGTGGGTCCCAATTTCTCTCTATGGGTCTCTGTGGGTCCCAGTGTCTCTCTATGGGTCTCTGAAGGAGTGCTCAGGCCCTGGAATGGCCTGACCTCATGTATCTATCAATCTATGGGTCTCTATGGGGTCTCTGTGGGTCCCTATGTGTCTCTGTGGGTCCCAATGTCTCTCTATGGGTCTCTGTAGGTCCCAATGTCTCTCTATGGGTCTCTGAAGGAGTGCTCAGGCACTGAAATGGCCTGACCTAACATATCTATGAATCTATGGGGTCTCTGTGGGTCTCTATGGGTCCCAATGTCTCTCTATGGGTCTCTATGGGTCCCAGTGTCTCTCTATGGGTTTCTATGGGTCCCAGTGTCTCTCTATGGGTCTCTGAAGGAGTGCTCAGGCCCTGGAATGGCCTGACCTCATGTATCTATGAATCTATGGGTCCCTATGGGTCCCAGTGTCTCCCTATGGGTCTCTGTGGGTCCCAGTGTCTGCCTATGGGTCTCTGTGGGTCTCTATGGGTCCCAGTGTCTCTCTATGGGTCTCTGAAGGAGTGCTCAGGCCTGGGATGTCCTGCCTAGGGAGGGGGTTGAGGCACCATCCCCAGCGCTGCTCAAGAAGCGTTGAGATGAGGTGCGGAGGGATTGGATTCAGTAGCTCAGTGGGTCGGGATGGTGGGAGGAGGAGGGTTGGGCGAGATGAACTTGGAGGTCTTTTCCAACCTTAGGGATCTATGAATTTATGAATCACGGGTTTCATTAAAGGAGTCGGGGATGTTGGTTCCCCGTGGTTGATCGTGGGTTTGGGTAAAGGGTTTGGGGTTGTTGGTTCCCCATATTGATCCTGTTTCTGGTTAAAGGGTTTGGAGTTGTCGGCTCCCCAGTGTCCGGGATGCAGAGAGGCTTTCATTTTTGTCCTCAGCCACTGGAGCTGTTTCGGAGCCTCTGATTTGGAGCAGCGTAACGAGGCCGTGTTAACTGCCGCTCTGCACCCTCCACGAACGTCCTTGTCCCACGCTCAGTGCCTCCAGGTCCCACTCGCAGCTAACTCACTCTCTTTTCTCCTCCACTCCAGATGCGACCGTGTACGTGGGGGGGTTGGATGAGAAGGTCAGCGAGCCGCTGCTGTGGGAGCTCTTCCTCCAGGCGGGCCCCGTGGTCAACACCCACATGCCCAAGGATCGAGTGACGGGGCAGCACCAGGGTGAGTGGCGTGCCCCCCAAAAAGTGCGTGTGGGGGGCAGGCAGTCCAAGAGCAGCTGATGCAGGGAGAGGTGGGGTTGAGCGATCTGTGGGGCTTTCGTCTTGGGAGAGCCCTGGGCCAATTTTCTAAGTGAGGTGGGTGCCTTCAGGCCCGTTCCCCTCAGGGGCAGTGGGGGGCAGTGTAGGGCCGCGGTTCTGGCGTATCCTAAAGCTCTGTGTGGGGCCACGTTGCAGGCTATGGGTTCGTGGAGTTCCTCAGCGAGGAGGACGCGGATTACGCCATAAAGATTATGAACATGATCAAGTTGTACGGGAAGCCGATCCGAGTGAACAAAGCCTCCGCTCACAACAAGAACCTGGACGTGGGGGCCAACATCTTCATAGGCAACCTGGACCCTGAAATCGACGAGAAGCTGTTGTACGACACCTTCAGCGCCTTCGGGGTCATCCTGCAGACGCCCAAGATCATGCGGGACCCGGACACGGGCAATTCCAAGGGCTACGCCTTCATCAACTTCGCCAGCTTCGACGCTTCCGACGCCGCCATCGAGGCCATGAACGGACAGTACCTCTGCAACAGACCCATCACCGTCTCCTACGCCTTCAAGAAGGATTCCAAGGGCGAGCGGCACGGCTCGGCTGCCGAGCGGCTCCTGGCAGCCCAGAACCCTCTCTCGCAGGCGGATCGGCCCCACCAGCTCTTCGCCGACGCTCCTCCTCCTCCGTCGGTCCCAACCCCTGTGGTCACGGCTCTGGGGCCTGGAGTCACCCCTCCAGGTGAGTGGGGCCGCGCTGGGTTGAAAAGAGGCAGGTTGGGTGGTCAGGGTTTGTCACCGCCGTGGGGTCTGCGGAAGCTGACTGCTGTCACCTAGCAGCAGTGGCCCTGGGTGCTGGCAGGGCTCGTGAGTCTTGTTGTTTAACAAGAGCAAGTGTTGGGTCTTGCAGCTAGGGAGGAATAATGGCATGCAGCAGTACAGGATGAGGATGAGTGCTGGAGAGGAGCTCTGCACAGAGGGACCTGGGGGTCCTGGGGGACGACAGGTTGACCGTGAGCAGTGTGCCCTCGTGGCCAAGAGGGCCAATGGGATCCTGCGGTGCAGTGCCCTGAAAATGACCCCAAAATGATGCCAAAATCCACTCCAAGTGACTCCAAAATCCCACAGAATGACCCCAGAATCCTTTATTCCAATTCCACGGGCCCCATATGGCAGCAGTGCCCCACAAAATGACCCCAAAATCCCGCAGAATGACCCCAAAATCCTTTATTCCGATTCCATGTAACCCACATAGCAGCAGTGCCCCCCAAAATGGTGCCAGAATCCACCCAAAATGGCCCCAAAATCCTTTATTCCCATTCCATGGGCCCCATATGGCAGCAGTGCCCCACAAAATGACCCCAAAATCCCACAGAATCCACTGAAAATCACCCCAGGATGCCCCCAGTGTCCTGCGTGGGCAGCAGGTGGAGGGAGGGGATCCTCCCCCTCTGCTCTGCCCTGGGGAGGCCTCATCTGGAGCACTGTGTGCAGTTCTGGGCTCCCCAGTCCAAAACAGACAGGGATCTCATCTTCCTGTTGTAGTTTCCTATGGGTTGACCTGGCCACCATCTCCATGCAGTCTCCTATGGGTTGACCTGGCCACCGTCTTTCTGTTGTAGTTGAGGGTGACGGAGCACCGGCACAGGTTGCCCAGGGGGGCTGTGGGGTCTCCTCTGGAGATATTCAAGACCCGCCTGGACTCCTACCTGTGACACCTGGTGTAGGGAACTGCTTTGGCAGTGGGGTTGGACTCGAGGATCTCTTGGGGTCTCTTTCAACCCCTATGGTTCTATGATTCTGTGACGTGGTTGCTGTTCCTGGAGTGTCTGTGGGCAGAGCTGCAAGGCTGCGCTCTGTGTGGAGCTGCTCAGTGTCACGTGTGGGTGCTCAGCATGGCAGCTCCACGCCATGTGGGTGCTCTTGGTGACAGTGCTCAGCCCTGCAGGGTTGGAAGGCTGTTATCCTCAGCAGTTCTCATCGTGCTGCAGCTCAGCCTGCGCTCTCCCAGTATGGACTGGATGTATCCTGGGGCCCTGCTTTGTCCTGGAGGTTGTTGTGTTTGCTGTGACATACCGTGTGTGTTTTCACCTTCCCAGTTATCCAGGACTCTTTTTGCTTCTTTCTCATCCTTCTGCACTGAACCAAATCCTCACTGCCGCTCTCTCTCTTTCTCCAGGCCTCCCACCCCCAGGATCATTTCCCCCACCGGTGCCCCCCCCTGGAGCAATGCCTCCTGGAATGCCTCCTGCCATGCCACCCCCGCCGATGCCACCTGGGGCCGGTGCCCCCGGACCCCCCGCTGGGGCTGCACCCACCGGAGGACACCCACCTCACCCGCACGCCTTCCCCCCGGGAGGAATGCATCACCCAGGTACGTGTGGGGCAGCCACCGAGCTCGGGAAGCGCAGAACTGCTCCTGCTGTGGGATGGTCTTGGATGAATCATCCCCTCTTGGTTTCTTCCACAAAGTTTCCCTTCTGTAAAGCGAGGAGAGAGTTACTGCTGTCCTTTGGAAGGGAATGGGTACGGTGAGGGAGGAATAATGGCATGCAGCAGTACAGGATGGGAATGAGTGCTGGAGAGGAGCTCTGCACAGAGGGACCTGGGGGTCCTGGGGGACGACAGGTTGACCGTGAGCAGTGTGCCCTCGTGGCCAAGAGGGCCAATGGGATCCTGCGGTGCAGTGCCCTGAAAATGACCCCAAAATGACGCCAAAATCCACTCCAAGTGACTCCAAAATCCCACAGGATGACCCCAAAATCCTTTATCCCAATCCCATGGGCCCCATATGGCAGCAATGGCCCCCAAACTGATCCTAAAATCATTCACTTCAATTCCATGTGCCTCATATGGCGGTAGTGCCCCCCAAAATGTCCCCAAAATAACCCCCAAATCCTTTATTCCAATTCGATGGGCCCCATACGGCAGCAATGCCCCACCAAGTGACCCCAAAATCCACCCAGAATGACCCCAAAGTCCCACACAATAACACCAGTATCCTTTACTCCCAATCCCATGGGCCCCATATGGCTGCAATAGCCCCCAAAATGACCCTAAAATCTTTTACTTCAATTCCATATGCCTCATATGGCAGTAGTGACCCCCAAAATGGCCCCCAAATCCTTTATCCCAATTCCATGGGCCCCATTTGGCAGCAGTGCCCCACAAAGTGACCCCAGAATCCCACACAATGATACCAATATCCTTTACTCACAATCCCATGGGCCCCATCTGGCTGCAATGGTCCCCAAAATGACCCCAAAGTCACCCCAGGATGCCCCCAGTGTCCTGCGTGGGCAGCAGGTGGAGGGAGGGGATCCTCCCCCTCTGCTCTGCCCTGGGGAGGCCTCATCTGGAGCACTGTGTGCAGTTCTGGGCTCCCCAGTCCAAAACAGACAGGGATCTCTTGGAAAGAGTGCAGCGCAGGGCCACAAAGATGGGGAAGGGCCTGGAGGATCTCCCCTCGAAGAAAGGCGGAGTGAACTGGGTCTGTTCAGCCCTGAGAAAAGAAGAGTGAGAGGGGACCTGATCCAGGTTGAGAAATATCTGAGGGGTGGGGGGCACAGTGGCGAGGCCAGACTCTTTTCAGCAGAAACTGCAGTGCTGTGGATTTTGGGGTCATCTTAGGTGGTTTTTCGGTCATTTTGGGAAGCACTGCTGCCATATGGGCACATGGAATTAGAATAAAGGATTTTGGGGCCATTTTGGAGACCTGTGTGACCTGGTGTAGGGAACTGCTTTGTAGGGCAGTTGGACTCGATGACCTCTGGAGGTCCCTTCCAACCCCTATGATTCTTGGATTCTGTGGGATCATTGTGTGGGATTTTGGGGTCCTTTTGAAGTCGTTTTGGGTGGATTTGGGATCATTTTGTGGTCAATTTGGGGGGCATTGCTGCCATTTGGGACACTTGGAATTGGAATAAGGGCTTTTGGGGTCATTTTGCAGTCATTTCTTGGGGTTTTGGGGTCAGCTTGTGGGATTTGGGGGTCATTTTGGGGGCACTGCTGCCATTTGGGCCACGTGGAATTGGAATAAAGGATTTTGTGGTCTCTTTGTGGGATTTTGGGGCCGTTTTGGAGACCTGGTGTAGGGAACTGCTTTGTAGGAGGGTTGGACTCGGTGACCTCTGGAGGTCCCTTCCAACCCCTGTGGTTCTGCGGTACAGCTGTGGTACAGGAGGGCCGGAGGGGAACCCCGGTCAGCTGCTGAGACACGTGCTGCTCAGTGCTGAGGAGGAGCAGCAGTCTGAAGGCCCTGGGATGCATTTATTTACGTGCTGGCTGTGTCTTTCCACGAGGCCTCGCTCTCTGCAGCACATGGCAGCCTCGTGCCTTCTCTCCTCCCCGGGAGCGTCTGCGTAGGAGTGAGAATATCACATCACCGGTGCTGCTCCTGGGTTTCTCTTGTGTGTGTGTGGAGCAGCACTTAGAAGAAGCGTTCTGGTGATTTAGGAGGTGGTTCCCCCGCGAGAGGCGTGCCGTGAGGTCAGGACACGTGCTGCAGGCAGGCATGGGCAGCAGGGCAGGCTTTTCAGGTCCCCGGCGCTGTTGTGGCTGAAGGATGCGAACACGACTCCAATCCATCCTCATTTTCCTGCGGCGTCAGTGAGTCCGTGAAGTGTGAACCTCCTCAGCACGGTCTGCAGCTCTGCTGGGCGGGAGCTAATTCGAGGCACAGGAACAAAATGTTTCTCTGGTGCTCTTCCATTTTTAGCCCTCTGGGACTGGGGAACGAGCACCACGTAGAGACTCCGTGGTCTCCGGTGCAAAAATGAAATCCGTTTTACATCGCCTTTAAAAACTAAAGAAAAAAAAAAGAAAGGAAGAAGAAAAGTTGTGATGTCACCGCCGTTAATCTTGCCTGCTCTGTGATAAGTGCTGCCTGAGGGCTGGGGGGGGGAGGGCTGGGGGGGCTGTGTGTGGTGCTGGCCCTGCTGAGCTGGTGGAAGCTGCTGTCCCCGCTCACGGGCTCTGACTTTCAGCCTTTGGAGCAGCTGATTGCGTACGGCACAGGGAGGTCTGGGTGAGGTCGGACTGGATGATCGTGTAGGTCCTTTCCGACCTAATGTATCTATGAATCTGTGAGTGCTTCCATGGAGCTGCGCCTGCCTCCTGGGATTTGTATTTTCGTTTTTACGGAGAAAGCAATTGGCATTTTGGTCTTGTTTTCTTAGGAGTTTAAATAACAGAACAACAGAGGTTAAAGAAACGAAGGTTGGGGGATGCAGGCTGCGCTCCTGCTCAGAGCAGAGCACGCTTAACAGCAACAGCACGAGTTGCTGAAAGTCTCCCAGGTGAGCGTCTCCCTGAGCGAGGGCTGTGCCGTCCGCGCTGGCAGGTCCTTAGGATTTTCCTCTTTCTGCCCAAGCCAGCAGCCAGCTCCTGTTCACTTTGGTCCGTCTGCTGCGTGCTTCAGAGGAGGGCTGTTCGTTTTCTCCCCTTAAACCTCCCGGCTGGAAGCAAAAAACTGCAGCCAGGCCCACGTGCCATCCAGCGAGAGCTGGGCAGGATGCAGAGCTGGGCAGGAAGAAACCGGAGGAGCTTTAACGAGAGCAAGTGTAGAGTCTTGCAGCTAGGGAGGAATAATGGCATGCAGCAGTACAGGATGGGGATGAGTGCTGGAGAGGAGCTCTGCACAGAGGGACCTGGGGGTCCTGGGGGACGACAGGTTGACCATGAGCAGCGTGGCCAAGAGGGCCAATGGCATTCTGGGATGCAGTGCCCTGAAAATGACCCTAAAATGACGCCAAAATCCACTCCAAGTGACTCCAAAATCCCACAGGATGACCCCAGAATCCTTTATTCCAATTCCGTGGGCCCCATATGGCAGCAGTGCCCCACAAAGTGACCCCAAAATCCACCCAGAATGACCCCAAAGTCCCACACAATAACACCAATATCCTTTACTCCCAATTCCATGGGCCCCATCTGGCTGCAATGGCCCCCAAAATGACCCCATGGTCACCCCAGGATGCCCCCAGTGTCCTGCGTGGGCAGCAGGTGGAGGGAGGGGATCCTCCCCCTCTGCTCTGCCCTGGGGAGGCCTCATCTGGAGCACTGTGTGCAGTTCTGGGCTCCCCAGTCCAAAACAGACAGGGATCTCTTGGAAAGAGTGCAGCGCAGGGCCACAAAGATGGGGAAGGGCCTGGAGGATCTCCCCTCGAAGAAAGGCGGAGTGAACTGGGTCTGTTCAGCCCTGAGAAAAGAAGAGTGAGAGGGGACCTGATCCAGGTTGAGAAATATCTGAGGGGTGGGGGGCACAGTGGCGAGGCCAGACTCTTTTCAGCAGTGTGTGGGGACAGGACGAGGGGGGACGGGCACAAACTGCAGTGCTGTGGATTTGGGGGTTATTTCATGGTCTTTTGGGGTCGTTTTGGGTGGTTTAGGGGTCATTTTGGGTCATTTGGGGGGACATTGCTGCCATATGGGTTATGTGGAATCAGAATAAGGGGTTTTGGGGCCATTTTGGAGACCTGTGTGACCTGGTGTAGGGAACTGCTTTGTAGGGCGGTTGGACTCGATGACCTCTGGAGGTCCCTTCCAACCTCTATGATTCTTGGATTCTGTGGGATCATTGTGTGGGATTTTGGGGTCCTTTTGTAGTCATTTTGGGTGGATTTGGGATCATTTTGTGGTCAATTTGGGGGGCATTGCTGCCATTTGGGACACTTGGAATTGGAATAAGGGATTTTGGGGCCATTTTGGAGTCATTTCTTGGGGCCATTTGGGGGTTATATTGGGGCCATTTGGGGGTTATATTGGGGCCGTTTTGTGGGATTTTGGGGTCATTTTCTGGCATTTTGGGGCTGTTTTGGAGACCTGTGCGACCTGGTGTAGGGCACTGCTTTGGCAGGGGGGGGTTGGACTCGATGATCTCTGGAGGTCCCTTCCAACCCCTACGATCCCGTGACTCTGACATTTCAACCGCACCGCCCTGCAGGCAGCAGCAGGATCCTGCCCTCACTGCGAGCTCCTTTTGTCCCCACAGGAATGCCCCCCATGCAGGTGCACCACGGTCCCCCCGGGATGGGTCAGCACCACCCAGGACCGCCGGGCTCCGGAGGTCAGCCCCCACCACGTCCCCCGCCCGGCATGCCGCACCCCGGCCCCCCACCCATGGGAATGCCTCCAAGAGGACCTCATTTTGGGTCACCTATGGGTAAGTAGGGCTTTGTGAGGGGCAGCACGTGTGATTTTGTGTGGGTCAGACCCTTGGATGAGTTTAGTGCCTGCACCCTCATCATTCCTCCCATAGTAGGGGCAGGGAGGAGGGGATAGCACAGTCCCCTTGCGTAGGGGTATCTCAGAGCAGGACATGGGGCTCTGTCCTGCGTGGCAGGGTTTCCCAGGGCTTGCCTCGTGTTTCTGGGTATGGAGGGCTTTGCCTGCAGGACACGCTCTGCACTGTCCCAGTTTTTTTCCCTGTATCCTGAGGAGAGATGTCAGCTGGGCTTTGCCACCAGGAGGGGTCCCGAGCCCAGCGCAGCTGGGGGCTGCAGGAGGGGTTTGTGGGGGGGTTGCGTTCCTTGGAGCTGGGCACTGTCACAGCTCAGAGGGGACGTGGGAGAGGTAAAAGCCATCATCACAGTGTGGGTCCGGGACGATCCCAGCTGCCACTGTGATGGGGGCACGCTGTGCCACGGGGTGAAGGTGTTCTGAGTGGGGCAGCCCCATATGTGCGGCCCTCGGGGGGCTCCAGGCTGATGCTTGGGGCTTCCGTCAACCTTCCAGCTTGCAGGTGAGTTCCCCAACCTGTGGGCACCAGCTCGGGGCGCGGGGTGGGCGTGGGGTGGGCTGCCGTCCCCACGGAGGTCGCTAACGGCTCTGCTCTCCCCACAGGTCACCCCGGCCCCATGCCGCACCACGGGATGCGCGGCCCTCCTCCGCTCATGCCTCCCCACGGGTACAACGGCCCCCCTCGCCCCCCACCCTACGGCTATCAGAGGGTCCCTCTGCCCCCCAGGCCGGCTCAGAGGCCCCCTGGGGTGCCCCCACGTGGCCCCCTGCGAGGCCCCCTGCCCTAAAGGCCCTCGGGGCCGCTGGGCGTGCTGCCCTCGGGCTGGCGTTCCCGTGCCCGAAGGGAAGAGGCACGGTTGGGTCCATCCCTCTCACGGTTCCCCCCCATCTCTTTTTTTTCTCCTCCTCGTTTCTTTTTGTAGCGTTCGTTTTGTCGTTTTCTTTTTCCTCCTCCCTCTCCTTGAAGATTTTTCGCGGTAACGTGAACGGGATTTCTTTGTTTTTGGTTTTTTTTTTCCCCCTTTGAATCAACGATTGCCCATTTAGAAATAAAACGTTTTAAGAACGGGAGGCTGTCCCTCCGAGGAGGAGATGAGGCTGTGCCTGTTGGTGCTGCTCTGGCCTGGCAGGGGACACCTGGCATGCTGCAGCTAATGCTGGGGCTGCTGCCCAACCCGGTGAGCTGCTGAGTTTGGGGTGGTGCACCCCAAAAGGCTCCGGTGGCTGAGATGCTCCGTGCTGGGGCAGCACACCCAAAGTGAAGAGCACTGACTGCTGAACCTTCGAATCTGTGGCATCCTCCGGTTGGAGGTCTGTGACCAGCGGTGTCCCCCAGGGGTCCGTGCTGGGTCCGGTCCTGTTCAACATCTTCATCAGTGACCCCGATGAGGGGATGGAGTCCACCCTGAGCAGTTTGCTGCTGAGCTGAAGTTGGGAGGATTGGCAGCCACGCCTGAAGGCTGTGCTGCCATCCAGCGAGAGCTGGGCAGGATGCAGAGCTGGGCAGGAAGAAACCGGAGGAGCTTTAACAAGAGCAAGTGTAGAGTCTTGCAGCTAGGGAGGAATAATGGCATGCAGCAGTACAGGATGGGGATGAGTGCTGGAGAGGAGCTCTGCACAGAGGGACCTGGGGGTCCTGGGGGACGACAGGTTGACCGTGAGCAGCGTGGCCAAGAGGGCCAATGGCATTCTGGGGTGCAGTGCCCTGAAAATGACCCCAAAATGATGCCAAAATCCTACAGGATGACACCAATATCCTTTATCCCAATTCCATGGGCCCCATTTGGCAGCAATGCCCCACAAAATGACCCCAAAATCCACCCACAAAGTGACCCCAAAATCCCACACAATAACACCAATATCCTTTACTCCCAATCCCATGGGCCCCATATGGCTGCAGTGGCCCCCAAAATGACCCCAAAGTCACCCCAGGATGCCCCCAGTGTCCTGCGTGGGCAGCAGGTGGAGGGAGGGGATCCTCCCCCCAAAATGACCCCAAAGTCACCCCAGGATGCCCCCAGTGTCCTGCGTGGGCAGCAGGTGGAGGGAGGGGATCCTCCCCCCAAAATGACCCCAAAGTCACCCCAGGATGCCCCCAGTGTCCTGCGTGGGCAGCAGGTGGAGGGAGGGGATCCTCCCCCCAAAATGACCCCAAGGTCACCCCAGGATGCCCCCAGTGTCCTGCGTGGGCAGCAGGTGGAGGGAGGGGATCCTCCCCCTCTGCTCTGCCCTGGGGAGGCCTCATCTGGAGCACTGTGTGCAGTTCTGGGCTCCCCAGTCCAAAACAGACAGGGATCTCTTGGAAAGAGTGCAGCGCAGGGCCACAAAGATGGGGAAGGGCCTGGAGGATCTCCCCTCGAAGAAAGGCGGAGTGAACTGGGTCTGTTCAGCCCTGAGAAAAGAAGAGTGAGAGGGGACCTGATCCAGGTTGAGAAATATCTGAGGGGTGGGGGGCACAGTGGCGAGGCCAGACTCTTTTCAGCAGTGCGTGGGGACAGGACGAGGGGGGACGGGCACAAAATGCAGCACAGGAGATTCTGCACGAATGTGCACAAGAACTTCTTTACGGTGAGGGTGACGGAGCACTGGCACAGGCTGCCCAGGGGGGTGGTGGGGTCTCCTTCTCTGGAGATATTCAAGACCCGCCTGGACGCCAACCTGTGTGACCTGGTGTAGGGAACTGCTTTGTAGGGGGGCTGGACTCGAGGATCTCTGGAGGTCCCTTCCAACCTCCGTGATTCTGTGGGGTCACTGTGTGGGATTTTGGGGTCATTCGGGGGAGGTTTCAGGGTCATTTGTGGTCATCTTAGGGGATTTTGGGGCCATTTTGGAGTCATTTTGGGGGGCACTGCTGCCATTTGGGTTACGTGGAATTGGAATAAATGATTTTGGGGTCATTTTGAGGGATCTGGGGGTCATTTTGGAGTCATTTTGTGGGATTTTGGAGTCATTTCTTGGGATTTTGTGGTCATTTTAGGGCCATTTTGGGGCATTGCTGTCGTTTGGTGCATGTGGAATTGGAATAAAGGGTTTTGGGGTCACTGTGTGGGATTTTGGAGCCATTTTGGAGACCTGTTTGACCTGGTGTAGGGAACTGCTTTGTAGGGGGGTTGGACTCAATGATCTCTGGAGGTCCCTTCCAACCCCTGTGGTTCTATGATCCTCGGACTCTTGTCGTCACGGAGAGCGTGGTCAGATGGCCAGGACGTTTGGCGAAGTGATCTGGAACCAAAACGTGCTCTCTTGAGTCCTAATGAGATCTCGTGGGAAGCTGTTCCCCGTGGTTCTGGGAACGATATCAGCTGTGGGGCGGCGAGTTGGGCAGTGGGGGGAGGAGGCTGAGCCGCTCCGTGTGCCTCCTGGGGCTGAACTGCCCGAGCTGCCCCACTCCTCCCCATGGATTCAGCGTCTTCACACCACTGGGGCTGACAACTGGGGGAAGCGTAAAAGCTGAGTCGGCGGATGGAAAACGTGTCACCTTCTGCAGCAGTGGGGAAAGCGAGGAGGAGGACGGAGGTGCGAGAGAGAGCCTGCCGTGGGAGACGGGGAGGGATGTTGGCTTTCTGTGCCAGGCTTCAGATTGGAACGACTCGCACGCGAAGCAAGTACGGTGTGACATTTGGCTTCGTGGAGCTGTCGTGGCTCTGGGGGAGACCCAGGGGACGCGGATTGCCGTGCTTCTGATGAGCAGGCTTCGCTGGAGGGAGGGACTCCTTGGGAAACTGCCTCGCCCCTTCGTTGCTCTGCAGAGGGGAAAGGATCTTGTTCTCGGCCTTGGTTTTGCTTCGCTGTTTTATTTTTATTCAGACTTCCTAGGGCTGGAATTGACCTTTAGCGTCCATCTCCGCTCCCCCTTCTGGTCCGGAGAGAAAGAATGGTGCCATGCTTTCCTTCTGTCGCAGGGCGGTTTGCTGAGTGCCTGTGAGCTACGTGGAAATGGGGGAATAGCAGAGCCCACGTCTGAGCTCCGTGTCTCCTGTGCTGGCTTTGCTTTGGCGTGTGAGGAACCACTGAAGGATCCGGGAGATGAACTGGAAGTGCTCAGCACCCGTCTCAGATGAGCTATAATTATATTTTATCAGGGGCCGTCATAAAATATCTGTGCTGTCCTGGCTGTGGTGCGCTGTCGCTCTCCTCCCAGCACAGACCGTGCACCAGTCCAGCTCTCCCAGTTCAGGACTGGTGGAGTTTCGGGGCTCTCTGCATTGTGAATGGTTCCCAGGGGTGCACCAATCCAGCTCTCCCAGTTCAGGACTGGTGGAGGAGATGTGGGGCTCTGTGTTGTGAATGGTTTCCAGGGGTGCACCAGTTCAGCTCTCCCAGTTCAGGACTGGTGGAGTTTTGGGGCTCTCTGCATTGTGAATGGTTCCCAGGGGTGCACCAGTTCAGCTCTCCCAGTTCAGGAGTGGTGGAGGACATGTGGGGCTCTGCGTTGTGAATAGTTTCCAGGGGTGCACCAGTCCAGTTCTCCCAGTTCAGGACTGGTGGAGTTTCAGGGCTCTCTGCGTTGTGAATGGTTTCCAGGGGTGCACCAGTTCAGCTCTCCCAGTTCAGGACTGGTGGAGTTTCAGGGCTCTCTGCGTTGTGAATGGTTTCCAGGGGTGCACCAGTTCAGCTCTCCCAGTTCAGGACTGGTGGAGTTTCGGGGCTCTCTGCATTGTGAATGGTTCCCAGGGGTGCACCAATCCAGCTCTCCCAGTTCAGGAGTGGTGGAGGACATGTGTGGCTCTGTGTTGTGAATGGTTTCCAGGGGTGCACCAGTTCAGCTCTCCCAGTTCAGGACTGGTGGAGTTTCAGGGCTCTCTGCGTTGTGAATGGTTTCCAGGGGTGCACCAGTTCAGCTCTCCCAGTTCTGGACTGGTGGAGTTTCGGGGCTCTGCACTGTGAATGGTTTCCAGGGGTGCACCAGTTCAGCTCTCCCAGTTCAGGACTGGTGGAGTTTTGGGGCTCTCTGCATTGTGAATGGTTCCCAGGGGTGCACCAGTCCAGCTCTCCCACTTCAGGACTGGTGGAGGAGATGTGGGGCTCTGTGTTGTGAATGGTTTCCAGGGGTGCACCAGTTCAGCTCTCCCAGTTCAGGACTGGTGGAGTTTCGGGGCTCTCTGCGTTGTGAATGGTTTCCAGGGGTGCACCAGTCCAGCTCTCCCAGTTCTGGACTGGTGGAGATGTGTGTCCCTCTGCGTTGCGAATGGTTCCCAGGGGTGCACCAGTCCAGCTCTCCCAGTTCAGGACTGGTGGAGTTTCGGGGCTCTCTGCGTTGTGAATGGTTTCCAGGGGTGCACCAGTTCAGCTCTCCCAGTTCAGGACTGGTGGAGTTTTGGGGCTCTCTGCATTGTGAATGGTTCCCAGGGGTGCACCAGTCCAGCTCTCCCAGTTCAGGACTGGTGGAGGAGATGTGGGGCTCTGTGTTGTGAATGGTTTCCAGAGGTGCACCAGTCCAGCTCTCCCAGTTCAAGACTGGTGGAGTTTCGGGGCTCTGCATTGTGAATGGTTTCCAGGGGTGCACCAGTCCAGCTCTCCCAGTTCAGGACTGGTGGAGTTTCAGGGCTCTCTGCGTTGTGAATGGTTTCCAGGGGTGCACCAGTCCAGTTCTCCCAGTTCAGGACTGGTGGAGTTTCAGGGCTCTCTGCATTGTGAATGGTTTCCAGGGGTGCACCAGTCCAGCTCTCCCAGTTCAGGAGTGGTGGAGGACATGTGTGGCTCTGTGTTGTGAATGGTTTCCAGGGGTGCACCAGTTCAGCTCTCCCAGTTCAGGACTGGTGGAGTTTCAGGGCTCTCTGCATTGTGAATGGTTTCCAGGGGTGCACCAGTCCAGCTCTCCCAGTTCAGGACTGGTGGAGTTTCGGGACTCTCTGCATTGTGAATGGTTTCCAGGGGTGCACCAGTCCAGCTCTCCCAGTTCAGGACTGGTGGAGTTTCGGGGCTCTCTGCATTGTGAATGGTTTCCAGGGGTGCACCAGTCCAGCTCTCCCAGTTCAGGACTGGTGGAGTTTCGGGGCTCTCTGCATTGTGAATGGTTCCCAGGGGTGCACCAGTTCAGCTCTCCCAGTTCAGGACTGGTGGAGGAGATGTGTGGCTCTGTGTTGTGAATGGTTCCCAGGGGTGCACCAGTTCAGCTCTCCCAGTTCAGGACTGGTGGAGTTTCGGGACTCTCTGCGTTGTGAATGGTTCCCAGGGGTGCACCAGTCCAGCTCTCCCAGTTCAGGACTGGTGGAGGAGATGTGGGGCTCTGTGTTGTGAATGGTTTCCAGGGGTGCACCAGTTCAGCTCTCCCAGTTCAGGACTGGTGGAGTTTCGGGGCTCTCTGCATTGTGAATGGTTTCCAGGGGTGCACCAGTTCAGCTCTCCCAGTTCAGGAGTGGTGGAGGACATGTGGGGCTCTGCGTTGTGAATAGTTTCCAGGGGTGCACCAGTTCAGCTCTCCCAGTTCAGGACTGGTGGAGTTTCAGGGCTCTCTGCATTGCGAATGGTTTCCAGGGGTGCTCCCAATGTCGTCGGTTCTTTCTGACAATCTTCCCTGGTTGTCACTGAGCCCAGAGCTGCTCCACCGCTCTGCTCTGATGGCAAAACTGCCACGGAAGAGCGCAGCATCCTCGACCCCCGAGGCTCCGAGCTGCTGCTGCACGATGTGGGGGGAAATTGGGGCCCTGTTTGGCTCCAGTTCCTCCACCTGTGCTGAGAAAAGCAAGAGTGGCCTCGCAGCTGCTGCTTGAAGGAGCTGAAGTGGGAGGAGGAAGCGGCTCAGGTGTGAATGTGCAGTGGTGGCTGGTGAGAGGGCAGGAGCTGTGCTGGGTGCTCTGGGTGCAGCGGGGGGGATTGGGGGGGGGATGGAGGTGCTTTTTTAAGAGACCCCTGAGCTCTGCAGTCGTGCAGTGCGTGTGCTCATCTTCCCATGGCACGTGGCTGCGGTCGGTCTTCCTCCGCTCTGCGCCGGTGTTGGTGTGCATCAGGATGGGCAGTAATATCCTTCAGGAGGAGGAGGAGGAGGGTACGAGGGCTGCTGTCCCCTGCTGCAGGCGCTGGGCGAGGGCTTCTTAACGCAGCAGGGAAAGCAGCCGTGAAGCGGAGCAGATCTCAGAGCAGGATCGGCGCCGTGGGGTTTCATTGGTGGCGGATGGGAGCCCGCCTGGAAGCTGGGCTGCTCTCAGGGGCACCCAAAGGGAACGTTATGTATGGGGACGGCCTCAGTGCTGGGCTGCAGAGCTGCCAGCGGACACCGCGGGATGCCAGGCTCCGAGCAAAGCAAAGCAGCCCCGAGAGAAAAACCCACAACAGCTCCAGCAATAAAAAGGAAAGCGTTCCTGGAGTGGAAGCGGCGGTGCCAAGGAGAGGCAAGCTGCCACCCATCGATGGAGCCTCCATCCGCGCTGCGAGAGCAACGCCTCGGAGCTGTGGCTGGGTCACCTTGCCGGCTCGTGTCCCGGTGCTGGGAGCCACGTCACCCCAGCGAGGGGTGCTCCTGTGCAAGGCAGAGCTCTTCTGGCTCCGTGGGAGCTCCGAGCTCCGTTCGCTGCCATTTGCAGCGTTGCCTCGAGTGAAATTCCGCAGCCACCTCAGCCTGCCTCTCTGCTTGAGCTGATGCGATGCGTGCGGGTGTGCAGGGACTGCTGTTTTCGTGCTGATCCTGGCAAGAAAGAGATGCTGCCCTGGAACACCCGTGGTCCAGGCTGGGTGGGGAGGGAGGGGTGGGACCCGAGCTCCCTCCCCGCTGTCTGCACGTTGGGGAGATGGGGCAGCCTGGTTGGGATGGGTGGAAGATGGAGCTCTGAGCCGTGCTCTTTCAGTTGGGTTGCAGACCCCCAGCTCGGTCACTGCATCATTTGAGGCTTTTTTTTTTCTGATGGGAGTTCAGTTCTTTCCCAGCTCCGTCCTTCCCTGTGCTGGTCCTGCTGCGTGCGAGCCCCTGTTCCCTCCAGCCCCTGCCCGCGTGAGCTGAGCGTCCCTGCTGCCCCAGTGCCCGTCTGGGTACTCTCTCCAACCCTCGAGGCAGATTTCAGCCCCGTGAATGCCCACATCATTCCTCATCCTCAGCTTGAAGGAAGTCGGGGTCCTCCTGGGCTCTGCTGACGGCTGAGGCTGGCTCAGCTCGTGACACGTCGGAATGCAGTGCTCTATGTGTCCCCCCACACACACACACACCCCAAAAAGCCATCGGAGGGCTCCGTGCCGATGGAAGGCCGAGCCCGACCAGTCCAGGCGGAGAAAATCTGATCTGAAGCAATCGAAATTCACCCCTGAGGAGGATGTGACTCAGATCTTCCTGGCTGTGCTTCCATCTGCCCGCGGCTGTGGTGGGAGCAGGGGGAGAAGCTGCCAGAGCGGCTCCGAATGCCGCGAAACCCTTTTGCTCCGCACTGAACCCCCATCGTGGGGCCGGGACCCACTGCTCGCGCCCCACACGGCATCTCCAGCACCGGAGCCCTGAGCCCGGGGAAGCTGCCGGCAGCCGGCAGAGCATTGCATCCCTTCGGTTTGGTATAACCAAAGGACCTGAGAGAGCACCCCCCCCCCCCCCCCCATAATCACCGGCACCCCCCTCCCCCCCCCCCCGCCCCGCCGTAGCACAGCCCTCCCCATCGCCTCCCTTCCCAGGCTGTCGCAATGGACTCTCCCAGCGCTCGGTGCGTGTGGCGGAGGCTGCAGCGCTGACGCCGGGCTGGTACCCGCGGGCTGCTCCTGCTGGATCCCCACGAGCATCCTTCCTCCTCGGAGCATCCTTTTCCTCCCTCCTCGGAGCATCCTTCCTCCTCGCAGCCAGGGCTGGAGCGGACCACGCGCTGACACAGGTAAGGAGAGGAGGATGCCTCTATAAAGCATCCCCCCCCCCCCCCCCTTCCTCCTCCTTCTCCCATCTGCTTTTAATTAGCATCCTCGGGGTTGCTGGCTGATGGATGGGGAGTTTGCCTTCTCCTCCCCGTTGCTGTGGCCATTTTGTCCTGAAAATCCTTGCCTCCACCTCGCTCTGCCTTTCCGTGCGTGCTCAGGAGCCCCTCGCCGCAGCTCAGCGCTGCGCAGCGCGGGGATCGCCTTTACGGGGACGGATAGTGATGCTGGCGGGTTTTGGGGAGGGGGAGTGCCGCAGCTCCCCGGGGTGGGGGGTGACCTTGGGCCCTGGGGAGCGCCGGCTCTTCCCCATGTCGCCATGTTCGTGATGTTCCGTGGGAGGGCTGGAGGCTGCGGGGGGACCCTAATATGGGAATCCCCCTCGGGGGTTTGGGGCTTGTGGTGAGGCCGGGCCGCGGCGATTGGAAGCTTGGTGGGAGGAAAGGGGTCCGGAGCCCCATAACCTTGTGTGGGGCTGGCGGTGGAGGCTGGGGCTGACGTCAGGGGATGGGGCGCCTGAGCCTTTGTGCAGCCAGGAGAGCATTTTTAGGAACCCCCCCCCCATCTTGCTACGCTGTGATCCGTGCCGTTTCTGCCTTCCTTGGGAGAGCAGAGCCCTCATCCTAAAGGGATCTGTTGCCGGTGCGTGGTGGCCCCGGCTGTGACCTTGCCCCCTGCAGGTGCTTGCCCCCCCCCCCCACCCCGTGCCCCCCCCCCCCCCCGCTCCCTTTGCCGGATCCCTATGGCCAAAATGCGTCACAGCCCCGTGGGAGCAGCCCCACGCCGGATGACCTTGGTGGTGGCGAAGGCCGCGGAGCGGTTCCTTCCAGGACCGCTGGGATTCCACCCGAGGAGGGCAGCGAGCGATGGGGATTTGATGCCCAGGGAGATGGGGTGGAGGGTGAGATGGGGGGGGAAGGGGGGGGGGGGTGCGTGTTGTGCCGCAGCGCCAGCACCGCACTGTCCCTGGGTGTCTGCGCAGAGCCGGTGTGGGTTGGGTGCCCCCCCCCCACTCCCCCCCAAGGGGAGCGCCGAATATTTTGGAAAGGCCAAATATAGCTCTACGCTGCGCCCCGGCCCCGCTTTTATTGAAGGGGGGGGGGGGGGGAGAAACGGGGGGGGGGGTTTGGGGGGGGGGGGGAGGGAAGACACGCTGTGACGGCTGCGTCCCTCTCCCTGCGGCACAAATCCTGAGTCGCAGCCACTGCTGCTGGGTTTGTGCTGCCAGAAGTAAAAATAGCCCATTTTGGGGGGGGGGGGGAGGGGTCACGCTGGGTGCCCGTCCCTGCCGGGGGCTGCGGGTCTGTCCCCGACACGTGCTGCACCGGGCTCTGTGGGGTGCTGCCCACGGCCGGGTGGGGCTGTGGGTCGGCACACCGCAGGGTGGAGGCCCTCGGGGTGTACCTGGATACCCCAAAACTCGGATGCGGTGCTCAGAGTGCCCCCGGCTCTGCCCTCGGGCTCTCCGCTTTGGTCTGCAGACAGTCTCCTTCTGGAAGCCTCCCCGGGATGGGCACGCGTGGTCCCCGTGCCCAATCTGTCCCCACAGCCACTTTTGGGCAGCTGGGTCGGAGCTGGCTCAGCCTGCACCCCCCCCCCTCCCCCCCCCCCCAACCCTGGGGTCCCCCGACCCAAGCCTCATTTTGTGCCCTCCCTGCGGGTGGCACAACACAGAGCGCTGGTGCTGCCCTGGAAGGTTTGGGGGCCCCTCGCCATCCCTCTGGGGCACGGTGGCGGTGCTGTCCGGTTCCCGAAGCACTGGGGCTTTCTGGGGACCCTCTGCTACCCCACTTCTTGCTGGTGACCCTACGTCCCTCACGGGGCTGGCTGTCCCCAGGCTCTCTCTGTCATCGGCGCCCTGCCACCCTGGGGGCCACTGCGTGCCCTGCTGGGGCCAGCACGCCCGCGGGGTCCCCCCACCCCCCCAACCCCGTGACCCCCAACCCTGTGACCCCTCCCCCCCCCCCCCCCCCCCACCCCAGCCCTGTGACCCCACTGCGCGGCGGTGCCGCGGGCAGCGGGCGGGCTCCCGCGTGGCCACGCCCCCCGAAGCTCATTGGCTGAACGGCGGGGCCGTGCCCCTCCAGCCCCATTGATGCGGGTGTGGAGGCCACGCCCCCTGCAGCTCATTGGTTCGCGGCCCAGCCTCATTTTCCCAGCCCCATTGATGCGGCGGCGGGGTCGTCTATCGCAATGGGGCGGGCGATCTACGGGGGGGCTGCGGTGGGGAGAGGGCGTCCCCGTGGCCTGGGGACCTCGGCCCTGTCGGTGGGGAGCTGTGGGTCCGAGCTGGAGATCCCGCCCCCCATCCCCATGAGACTCTGAGGACGCAGACGGGGCTGGAGGTGCGGTCCCCTCGGCATCGTGCTGGGACGGAGGTGCCCCCGCCTCGTGGGCTTTGCCACGAGGGGATGTGGGGAGGGCCCTGGAGCTGCTGTGTCCCTCCGTACCCCACCTTCCCAAGGTGGGGGTGCCCAAGGTTTCCCCCTCTGTTCCGTATCTTCTCCCATCCCCCCTCTCCCACGTGTCCCTCCGGATCCCGTCTGCTCGTGTACCCCACAGCCGTGGGTGCCCGACCCTGCCCGGGGCCCTCGCTGTGCCCGTGTCTCCACAGCCGTGGGGCGGAGGGGCTCCCACGTCCTCCAGTTTCCATCCAAATGCTGCACACTGAGCCCCCGTAGGCTGCGCAGACCCCGGGGTGAGGTGGGACACGAGGACATCACCGTAACGTGGGGCACCGCTGTCTGCTCCCCAGGTGTGAGCCACATGGATGGGTAGCCCCGCTGCCCAGCCCCCCCCATCCGAACGCAGCCCCCAGCCGTGAGGGCTCAGCCCCGACACAGAGACCCCCCCCTGTCTCCCCGAAATCCCACACCGCTGCTCCGTCCCACCGCCGCCATGGACGAGAGCTTCCGAGATCGGACGGCGTTCATCCGCGGCGCCAAGGACATCGCCAAGGAGGTGAAGAAGCACGCGGCCAAGAAGGTGAGCAAGGGCATGGACCGCGTGCAGGACGAGTACACCAAGCGCTCCTACAGCCGCTTCGAGGAGGAGGACGACGACGACGACTACGCGCCGCAGGACGGCTACTACCGGGGCGGGGAGGGGGCGGCCGAGGAGGAGGGGGCTTCCAGCGACGCCACTGAAGGGCACGACGAGGAGGACGAGATCTACGAGGGCGAGTACCAGGGCATCCCGCGGCAGGACTCGCTGAAGGGGGGTGAGCGCCTGGGGGGCGAGGTGACCCCCGGCGCCTTCGATGACAGCGAGGGGCAGCGGAGGAAGGACAAGGAGGAGCTGGCGCAGCAGTACGAGCTCATCCTGCAGGAGTGCGGCCACGGGCGCTTCCAGTGGAGCCTCTACTTCGTGCTGGGACTGGCGCTGATGGCCGACGGCGTGGAGGTGTTCGTGGTGGGCTTCGTGCTGCCCAGCGCCGAGAAGGACATGTGCCTCTCCGACTCCAACAAGGGCATGCTGGGTGAGCGGGGGCAGGATGTTGGGGGGCACGGGAGCGGGGAGGGGAGATGGGGCGACGTGGGAGGGTCAGGAGATGGTGATGTAGGGGGGGGAAGCAGGGGGTACAGGGTGAAGTTACAGAGTGGGGGGGCACAGATACGGAGTACGGAGGGGCACGTGGGTTATGGGGAGAAGTTACAGAGTGGGGGGACACAGACCTGGAGTATGGAGGGGCACGTGGGTTATGGGGAGAAGTTACAGAGTGGGGGGACACGTGGGGTATGGAGAGAAGTTATAGTATGGGGGACACAGACCTGGAGTATGGAGGGGTACGTGGGCTATGGGGAGAAGTTACAGAGTGGGGGGGACATGTTGGGTATGGGGAAAAGTTATAGTATGGGGGGGCACGTGGGATATGGGGAGACGTTACAGTGTGGGGGGACACGTGGGGAATGGGGAGAAGTTATAGTATGGGGGACATGGACCTGGAGTATGGAGGGGTACGTGGGCTATGGGGAGAAGTTACAGAGTGGGGGGGACACGTCGGGTATGGGGAGAAGTTATAGTATGGGGGGGCACGTGGGATATGGGGAGACGTTACAGAGTGGGGGGGGGACACGTGGGGAATGGGGAGAAGTTATAGTATTGGGGGGCACGTGGGATATGGGGAGACGTTACAGTGTGGGGGGACACAGGTGTGGAGTGTGGGGGGACAGGTGGGGTATGGGGAGAAGTAACAGAGTGGGGGGACACAGGTGTGGAGCGTGGGGGGACAGGTGGGGATATGGGGGACATGGACAGATGTGGAATGGGGGATAAAGGTGTGTGGACATGGGGAAGTGAGGTGTGGAGAGACACGGAGTACGGGGGATGTGGACAGGGTGTGGGGATAGGGTATAAAGGGACTCATGGGAGATGTGGATATATGGGGCGTGGAGGGATGTCGATGTGGGGGGGCATGAATATATAGGGTGTGGAGGGATGTCGATGTGGGGGGGGCATGAATATATAGGGTGTGGAGGGATGTCGATGTGGGGGACTTGGACAGACAGCGTATGGGGGGACACAGATGTGGGGAACGTCAGCAGATATGTGGAGGGGCTCATGGAATATCACAGCATCACAGCACTGTGGGGGTTGGAAGGGACCTCCGGAGATCCCTGAGCCCAACCCCCACAAAACGCTGTGTCCAGGAGAATCTGGGATGTCCCCAGAGACCCCCAACCCCCGGCTCTCTCAGCCTTTCACTCTTCCCAGGAGATCCCAGAACCCCAGAACCACAGGGGTTGGAAGGGACCTCCAGAGATCACCGAGTCCAACCCCCCTACAAAGCAATTCCCTTCGACAGGTCGCACAGGTCTCCAAAATGGCCCCAAAATCCCACAGAATGACCCCAGAATCCTTCATTCCAATTCCACGTGCCTCAAATGGCAGCAATGTCCCCCAAAATAACCCCCAAATGGCCCCAAAATCCCACAGAATGAGCCCAAAACCTCAAGAAATGACTCCAGAATCACCCCAAAAATCCCTCTAAATGACCCCAAAATCCCTTATTCCAATTCCACGTGCCCCATATGGCAGCAGTGCCCCCCAAAATGACCCTAAATGACCCCCAAATCCTTTATTCCAATTCCACATGCCCCATATGGCAGCAGTGCTCCCCCAAATTGACCCAAAATTACTCCAAATTAACCTCCAAATGACCCCAAAACCCCACAAAATAACCCCAAAATCCTTTATCCCAATTCCACGTGCTCCATATGGCAGCAATGCCCCCCAAAATGACCCTAAAATCCCTTATTCCAATTCCACGTGCCCCATATGGCAGCAATGCCCCCCAAAATGACCCCTAAACCACCCAAAACGACCCCAGAAGAACATGAAATGACCCCCAAATCCACAGCACTGCAGTTTGTGCCCGTTCCCCCTCGTCCTGTCCCCACACACTGCTGAAAAGAGTCTGGCCTCGCCACTGTGCCCCCCACCCCTCAGATATTTCTCAACCTGGATCAGGTCCCCTCTCACTCTTCTTTTCTCAGGGCTGAACAGACCCAGTTCACTCCGCCTTTCTTCGAGGGGAGATCCTCCAGGCCCTTCCCCATCTTTGTGGCCCTGCGCTGCACTCTTTCCAAGAGATCCCTGTCTGTTTTGGACTGGGGAGCCCAGAACTGCACACAGTGCTCCAGATGAGGCCTCCCCAGGGCAGAGCAGAGGGGGAGGATCCCCTCCCTCCACCTGCTGCCCACGCAGGACACTGGGGGCATCCTGGGGTGACTTTGGGGTCATTTTGGGGGGAGGATCCCCTCCCTCCACCTGCTGCCCACGCAGGACACTGGGGGCATCCTGGGGTGACTTTGGGGTCATTTTGGGGTGACTTTGGGGTCATTTTGGGGGGAGGATCCCCTCCCTCCACCTGCTGCCCACGCAGGACACTGGGGGCATCCTGGGGTGACTTTGGGGTCAATTTGAGGTGACTTTGGGGTCATTTTGGGGTGACTTTGGGGTCATTTTGGGGGGAGGATCCCCTCCCTCCACCTGCTGCCCACGCAGGACACTGGGGGCATCCTGGGGTGACTTTGGGGTCATTTTGGGGTGACTTCGGGGTCTTTTTGGGGTGACTTTGGGGTCATTTTGGGGGGAGGATCCCCTCCCTCCACCTGCTGCCCACGCAGGACACTGGGGGCATCCTGGGGTGACTTTGGGGTCATTTTGGGGTGACTTTGGGGTCATTTTGGGGGGAGGATCCCCTCCCTCCACCTGCTGGCCATGTCCCTGATGCACCCCACGATCCCACTGTCCTCCTTGGCCACTGGGGCACAGTGCTCACGGCCAACCTGGCACCCCCTGCACCCCCACGTTCCTCTCACAGAGCTCCTCCATGGGTTTAACCTATGGGGTCACTGAGGGGCGCAGGACCCTACACCTGCTCTGTTACACCCCATGGGTTTCACCTATGGGGTCACTGAGGGGTGCACGACCCTACACCTGCTCTGTTACACCCCATGGGTTTAACCTATGGGGTCACTGAGGGGCACAGGACCCTACACCTGCTCTGTTACACCCCATGGGTTTAACCTATGGGGTCACTGAGGGGCGCAGGACCCTACACCTGCTCTGTTACACCCCATGGGTTTCACCTATGGGGTCACTGAGGGGCGCAGGACCCTACACCTGCTCTGTTACACCCCATGGGTTTAACCTATGGGGTCACTGAGAGGCGCAAATAGGGAGCACGTGAAGATGGGGTATAAAGGGTCCCGTGCATGGGGACATGGGCAGTAGGATTTGGAGGAACGTGTGGGATGTGGGGAACGGGAGCAGAGTATGAGGATGTGAGAAGATTTGGGGGGATACGGGGAATATGATCAGGTGGGGAATGCAGGGACACCGCTGTGGGGAACGGGAACAGAAGGGATATGGGGAAGGACACGTGGGATATGGGGGCAGGAGATGCGGTATGTAGGAACACAGGTGTGGGGGTGTGGGGTATGGGGGCAGGAGCAGGTAGGGTATGGGGGGACAGGGTTATGGGGACAGGAGCAGGTAGGGTATGGGGGGACAGGGTTATGGGGACAGGAGCAGGTAGGGTATGGGGGGACAGGGTTATGGGGACAGGAGCAGGTAGGGTATGGGGGGACAGGGTTATGGGGACAGGAGCAGGTAGGGTATGGGGGGACAGGGTTATGGGGACAGGAGCAGGTAGGGTATGGGGGGACAGGGTTATGGGGACAGGAGCAGGTAGGGTATGGGGGATGCAGTTATGGGGACAGGAGCAGGTAGGGTATGGGGGGACAGGGTTATGGGAGCAGGAGCAGGTAGGGTATGGGGGATGCGGTTATGGGGACAGGAGTAGGTAGGGTATGGGGGATGTGGTTATGGGGACAGGAGCAGGTAGGGTATGGGGGATGTGGTTATGGGGACAGGAGCAGGTAGGGTATGGGGGGACAGGGTTATGGGGACAGGAGCAGGTAGGGTATGGGGGATGTGGTTATGGGGACAGGAGTAGGTAGGGTATGGGGGATGTGGTTATGGGGACAGGAGCAGGTAGGGTATGGGGGGACAGGGTTATGGGGACAGGAGCAGGTAGGGTATGGGGGATGTGGTTATGGGGACAGGAGCAGGTAGGGTATGGGGGGACAGGGTTATGGGAGCAGGAGCAGGTAGGGTATGGGGGATGTGGTTATGGGGACAGGAGTAGGTAGGGTATGGGGGATGTGGTTATGGGGACAGGAGCAGGTAGGGTATGGGGGGACAGGGTTATGGGAGCAGGAGCAGGTAGGGTATGGGGGATGCGGTTATGGGGACAGGAGTAGGTAGGGTATGGGGGGATGCGGTTATGGGGACAGGAACAGGTAGGGTATGGGGGATGCGGTTATGGGGACAGGAGCAGGTAGGGTATGGGGGGATGCGGTTATGGGGACAGGAGTAGGTAGGGTATGGGGGGATGCGGTTATGGGGACAGGAGCAGGTAGGGTATGGGGGATGCGGTTATGGGGACAGGAGTAGGTAGGGTATGGGGGATGTGGTTATGGGGGCAGGAGCAGGTAGGGTATGGGGGGACAGGGTTATGGGGACAGGAGCAGGTAGGGTATGGGGGGACAGGGTTATGGGGACAGGAGCAGGAAGGGTATGGGGGGACAGGGTTATGGGGACAGGAGCAGGTAGGGTATGGGGGGACAGGGTTATGGGGACAGGAGCAGGTAGGGTATGGGGGGACAGGGTTATGGGGACAGGAGCAGGTAGGGTATGGGGGATGCGGTTATGGGGACAGGAGCAGGTAGGGTATGGGGGGACAGGGTTATGGGAGCAGGAGCAGGTAGGGTATGGGGGATGTGGTTATGGGGACAGGAGTAGGTAGGGTATGGGGGATGTGGTTATGGGGACAGGAGCAGGTAGGGTATGGGGGATGTGGTTATGGGGACAGGAGCAGGTAGGGTATGGGGGGACAGGGTTATGGGAGCAGGAGCAGGTAGGGTATGGGGGATGTGGTTATGGGGACAGGAGTAGGTAGGGTATGGGGGATGTGGTTATGGGGACAGGAGCAGGTAGGGTATGGGGGGACAGGGTTATGGGAGCAGGAGCAGGTAGGGTATGGGGGATGCGGTTATGGGGACAGGAGTAGGTAGGGTATGGGGGGATGCGGTTATGGGGACAGGAGCAGGTAGGGTATGGGGGATGTGGTTATGGGGACAGGAGCAGGTAGGGTATGGGGGATGTGGTTATGGGGACAGGAGCAGGTAGGGTATGGGGGGACAGGGTTATGGGGACAGGAGCAGGTAGGGTATGGGGGGACAGGGTTATGGGGACAGGAGCAGGTAGGGTATGGGGGGACAGGGTTATGGGAGCAGGAGCAGGTAGGGTATGGGGGGACAGGGTTATGGGGACAGGAGCAGGTAGGGTATGGGAGATGCGGTTATGGGGACAGGAGTAGGTAGGGTATGGGGGGATGCGGTTATGGGGACAGGAACAGGTAGGGTATGGGGGATGCGGTTATGGGGACAGGAGCAGGTAGGGTATGGGGGGATGCGGTTATGGGGACAGGAGTAGGTAGGGTATGGGGGGATGCGGTTATGGGGACAGGAACAGGTAGGGTATGGGGGATGCGGTTATGGGGACAGGAGCAGGTAGGGTATGGGGGGATGCGGTTATGGGGACAGGAGTAGGTAGGGTATGGGGGGATGCGGTTATGGGGACAGGAGCAGGTAGGGTATGGGGGATGCGGTTATGGGGACAGGAGTAGGTAGGGTATGGGGGATGTGGTTATGGGGGCAGGAGCAGGTAGGGTATGGGGGGACAGGGTTATGGGGACAGGAGCAGGTAGGGTATGGGGGGACAGGGTTATGGGGACAGGAGCAGGAAGGGTATGGGGGGACAGGGTTATGGGGACAGGAGCAGGTAGGGTATGGGGGGACAGGGTTATGGGGACAGGAGCAGGTAGGGTATGGGGGGACAGGGTTATGGGGACAGGAGCAGGTAGGGTATGGGGGATGCGGTTATGGGGACAGGAGCAGGTAGGGTTATGGGGGGGACAGGTTATGGGAGCAGGAGCAGGTAGGTATGGGGGATGTGGTTATGGGGACAGGAGTAGGTAGGGTATGGGGATGTGGTTATGGGACAGGAGCAGGTAGGGTATGGGGGATGTGGTTATGGGACAGGAGCAGGTAGGGTATGGGGGGACAGGGTTATGGGAGCAGGAGCAGGTAGGGTATGGGGGATGTGGTTATGGGGACAGGAGTAGGTAGGGTATGGGGATGTGGTTATGGGGACAGGAGCAGGTAGGGTATGGGGGGACAGGGTTATGGGAGCAGGAGCAGGTAGGTATGGGGGATGCGGTTATGGGGACAGGAGTAGGTAGGGTATGGGGGGATGCGGTTATGGGGACAGGAGCAGGTAGGGTATGGGGGATGTGGTTATGGGGACAGGAGCAGGTAGGGTATGGGGGATGTGGTTATGGGGACAGGAGCAGGTAGGGTATGGGGGGACAGGGTTATGGGGACAGGAGCAGGTAGGGTATGGGGGGACAGGGTTATGGGACAGGAGCAGGTAGGGTATGGGGGGACAGGGTTATGGGAGCAGGAGCAGGTAGGGTATGGGGGGACAGGGTTATGGGGACAGGAGCAGGTAGGGTATGGGAGATGCGGTTATGGGACAGGAGTAGGTAGGGTATGGGGGGATGCAGTTATGGGGACAGGAGTAGGTAGGGTATGGGGGGATGCGGTTATGGGGACAGGAGCAGGTAGGGTATGGGGGATGTGGTTATGGGACAGGAGCAGGTAGGGTATGGGGGGACAGGGTTATGGGGACAGGAGCAGGTAGGGTATGGGGGATGTGGTTATGGGGACAGGAGCAGGTAGGGTATGGGGGGCTGCTGGTGTGGGGCACGTTGTGAGAGATGGGGAGACACGAGGTTGGGGGGTCACTGTGGGACACGGGAGTACAGATGGGGGCCCCGGGGGGGGGGGGGGCGGAGGGGGTTTGATATAGGGGAACATCACAACATAGGGGATCATGAGACGCTGTGGGGTGGATCCAGGGCACAGATGGAGGGGAGCGCCAGAAGGGGACGAGGAGTGACAGGGGGCAGAGACAGGACCCCCCCAGTGCCACATCACAGATGGGATGGGGGGGCTGAGGGGTCCCCCAGTGACACATCAGTGATGTTATGGGGGTGGGGGGGCTGAGGGGTCCCCCAGTGCCACATCAGTGATGTAATGGGGGGGCCGAGGGGTCCCCCAGTTCCACATCAGTGATGTTATGGGGTATGGACAGGGCTGAGGGGTCCCCCCAGTACCATATAATGATGTTATGGGGGATTGGGAGGGGGCTGAGGGGTCCCCCAGTACCATATAGTGATGTTATGGGGGATTGGGAGGGGACTGAGGGGTCCCCCCATTCCACATAGTGATGTTATGGGGGATTGGGGGGGGGCTGAGGGGTCCCCCGGTACCACATAGTGATGTTATGGGGGATTGGGAGGGGGCTGAGGGGTCCCCCCAGTACCACATAGTGATGTTATGGGGGATTGGGGGGGGCTGAGGGGTCCCCCGGTACCACATAGTGATGTTATGGGGGATGGAGGGGGCAGCGCAATGCAGTGCGGCCGACGCAGTCCCCAGGGCCCCCCCAGACCCCTCCCCGAAGATTGTGGGGTCGCGGTGCAGCAGCCGAGGGGCCGAGCAGCGCAGCCCGCGGTGCCCCCTGTCCCCCCCCCACGATGCCTCCTGCCCCCCCCCCCTCCCGCAGTGCCCCCTGTCCCCCCCCCCCCCCGCAGTGCCCCTGTCCCCCCCCACGATGCCTCCTGTCCCCCCCCCCTCCCGCAGTGCCCCTGTCCCCCCCCCCCCGCAGTGCCCCCTGTCCCCCCCCACGATGCCTCCTGTCCCCCGCCCCCCGCAGTGCCCCCTGTCCCCCCCCAACGATGCCTCCTGTCCCCCCCCCCCGCAGTGCCCCTGTCCCCCCCACGATGCCTCCTGTCCCCCCCCCCCCGCAGTGCCCCCTGTCCCCCCCCACGATGCCTCCTGTCCCCCCCCCCCGCAGTGCCCCCTGTCCCCCCCCCGCCGTGCCTCCTGTCCCCCGCCCCCCGCAGTGCCCCCTGTCCCCCCCACGATGCCTCCTGTCCCCCGCCCCCCGCAGTGCCCCCTGTCCCCCCCCAACGATGCCTCCTGTCCCCCCCCCCCCCGCAGTGCCCCCTGTCCCCCCCACGATGCCTCCTGTCCCCCGCCCCCCGCAGTGCCCCTGTCCCCCCCCAACGATGCCTCCTGTCCCCCCCCCCGCAGTGCCCCCTGTCCCCCCCACGATGCCTCCTGTCCCCCGCCCCCCGCAGTGCCCCCTGTCCCCCCCCAACGATGCCTCCTGTCCCCCCCCCCCGCAGTGCCCCCTGTCCCCCCCCACGATGCCTCCTGTCCCCACCCCCCGCAGTGCCCCCTTTCCCCCCCCCGCAGTACCCCCTGTCCCCCCCCACGATGCCTCCTGTCCCCCCCCTCCCGCAGTGCCCCCTTTCCCCCCCCCGCAGTGCTCCCTGTCCCCCCCCCCGCAGCCCTTCCCTTATCTCGGCGCTGCAGCCCAGCCCCGCCCGTGCTGATAAGGGGGTGCTGCGGGCAGCTCTGGGGGGGCCGTGGGGACTGCATTGGCCGCACTGCGGTGTCCTGCCCCCCCCCCCCCCCAACTCTGTGCTGCGCCCCCTTCACCCAGCCCGAATTTTAATCCACCCCACCCCCCGTTCCTGGCAAAGCAAAGCAGGGAGGGGATGGAGGCAGACAGCGGGGGGCTGGCACCCCCAGGAGCCCTCCAGAGCTGGGGGACCCCTCAGCCCCCCCATAACATCACCATGTGGAACTGGGGGACCCCTCAGCCCCCCATCCCCCATAACTTCACTAATGTGGCACTGGGAGACCCCTCAGCCCCCCCATAACATCACTGATGTACTCGGGGACCCCTCGGCCCCCCCATCCCATCACTGACATGGTACTGGGGTAGCCCCCTCAGCCCCCCCATAACATCACTATGTGGTACTGGGGGACCCCTCAGTCCCCATAAAATCACTGATGTGATACTGGGGGAACCCCTCAGCCCCCCCATAACATCCCTTCTTTGGTACTGGGGGACCCCTCAACCCCCATGCCCCATAACATCATTGATGTGGTTCTGGGGGACCCCTCAGCCCCCCCATAACATCACTGATGTGGTACTGGGGGACCTTTCAGCCCCCCATCCCCCCATAATGTCACTATGTGGCACTGGGGGACCCCTTAGCCCCCCGATAACATCACTGATGTGGAACTGAGGGACCCCTCAGCACCCCCATCCCCATACCATCACTGTCTGATACTGGGGGACCCCTCAGGCCCCCATACCATCACTGTGTGGTACTGGGGGACCCCTCATCCCCCCATACCATCACTATCTGATCCTGGGGGACCCCTCACCCCCCCATAACATCCCTATGTGGTACTGGGGGACCCCTCAACCCCCCATACCATCCCTGTCTGATCCTGGGGGACCTCTCACCCCCCCATACAATCACTATGTGATCCTGGGGGTGACCCCTCAGCCCCCCATTCCCCATAACATCCCTATGTGGTACTGGAGGACCCCTCACCCCCCCATACCATCACTATGTGGTCCTGGGGGACCCCCCATCCCCCATACCATCACTGTGTGTTCCTGGGGGGCCCCCTCACCCCCCCATACCATCACTGTGTGGTCCTGGGGGACCCCTCAGCCCCCCCATACCATCACTGTCTGATCCTGGGGGACCTCTCACCCCCCCATAACTTCCCTATGTGATCCTGGGGGACCCCTCACCCCCCCATACCATCACTGTGTGGTCCTGGGGAGCCCTCAACCCCCATACCATCACTGTCTGATCCTGGGGGACCCCTCAGCCCCCCCATACCATCACTATATGGTCCTGGGGAGCCCTCACCCCCCATCCCCCATAACATCCCTATGTGGTACTGGGGGACCCCTCACCCCCCCATACCATCACTGTGTGGTCCTGGGGACCCCTCACCCCCCCCATACCATCACTGTCTGATCCTGGGGGACCCCGCCTAACCCCCCCAATACCATCACTGTCCGATCCTGGGGGACCCCCCCTAACCCCCCAATACCATCACTGTCTGATCCTGGGGGACCCCTCAGCCCCCCATCCCCCATAACATCCCTATGTCGTCCTGGGGGACCCCTCAGCCCCCCATAACATCCCTATGTGGTACTGGGAGACCCCTCACCCCCCCATACCATCCCTGTCTGATCCTGGGGGGACCCCTCACCCCCCCATACCATCACTGTCTGATCCTGGGGGGGACCCCCCCTAACCCCCCAATACCATCCCTGTCTGATCCTGGGGGACCCCTCACCCCCCCATAACATCCCTATGTGGTACTGGGGGACCCCTCACCCCCCCCATACCATCACTGTCTGATCCTGGGGGGGACCCCTCACCCCCCCATACCATCCCTGTCTGATCCTGGGGGGGACCCCTCACCCCCCCCATACCATCACTGTCTGATCCTGGGGGGGACCCCTCAGCCCCCCATCCCCCATAACATCCCTATGTGGTCCTGGGGGACCCCTCACCCCCCCCATACCATCACTGTCTGATCCTGGGGGACCCCTCACCCCCCCCATACCATCACTGTCTGATCCTGGGGGACCCCTTACCCCCCCCATACCATCACTGTCTGATCCTGGGGGACCCCCCCTAGCCCCCCCAATACCATCACTGTCTGATCCTGGGGGACCCCTCACCCCCCAATACCATCCCTGTCTGATCCTGGGGGGGACCCCCCCTAACCCCCCCATACCATCCCTGTCTGATCCTGGGGGGGACCCCTCAGCCCCCCATCCCCCATAACATCCCTATGTGGTACTGGGGGACCCCTCACCCCCCCATACCATCACTGTGTGGTCCTGGGGGACCCCTCACCCCCCCCATACCATCACTGTCTGATCCTGGGGGACCCCGCCTAACCCCCCCAATACCATCACTGTCCGATCCTGGGGGACCCCCCCTAACCCCCCAATACCATCACTGTCTGATCCTGGGGGACCCCTCAGCCCCCCATCCCCCATAACATCCCTATGTCGTCCTGGGGGACCCCTCAGCCCCCCATAACATCCCTATGTGGTACTGGGAGACCCCTCACCCCCCCATACCATCCCTGTCTGATCCTGGGGGGGACCCCTCACCCCCCCATACCATCACTGTCTGATCCTGGGGGGGACCCCCCCTAACCCCCCAATACCATCCCTGTCTGATCCTGGGGGACCCCTCACCCCCCCATAACATCCCTATGTGGTACTGGGGGACCCCTCACCCCCCCCATACCATCACTGTCTGATCCTGGGGGGGACCCCTCAGCCCCCCATCCCCCATAACATCCCTATGTCGTCCTGGGGGACCCCTCAGCCCCCCATAACATCCCTATGTGGTACTGGGGGACCCCTCACCCCCCCATACCATCACTGTCTGATCCTGGGGGGGACCCCCCCTAACCCCCCCATACCATCCCTGTCTGATCCTGGGGGGGACCCCTCACCCCCCCATACCATCACTGTCTGATCCTGGGGGGGACCCCCCCTAACCCCCCAATACCATCCCTGTCTGATCCTGGGGGACCCCTCACCCCCCCATAACATCCCTATGTGGTACTGGGGGACCCCTCACCCCCCCCATACCATCACTGTCTGATCCTGGGGGGGACCCCTCACCCCCCCATACCATCACTGTCTGATCCTGGGGGGGGACCCCTCAGCCCCCCAATACCATCACTGTCTGATCCTGGGGGACCCCTCAGCCCCCCATACCATCACTGTCTGATCCTGGGGGACCCCACCTAACCCCCCCAATACCATCACTGTCTGATCCTGGGGGGGATCCCCCCTAACCCCCCAATACCATCACTGTCTGATCCTGGGGGACCCCTTACTCCCCCCATACCATCACTGTCTGATCCTGGGGGACCCCCCTAGCCCCCCCAATACCATCACTGTCTGATCCTGGGGGACCCCCCCTAACCCCCCCAATACCATCCCTGTCTGATCCTGGGGGGGGACCCCTCAGCCCCCCCCCCCACCGCTCCGCGGGGCTGACGCCGCTGTCCCCCCCCCCCTCCCCTTCCCCCCCCCCCCCCCCCCCCCAACTTCAGGGCTCATCGTGTACCTGGGCATGATGGTGGGCGCGTTCCTGTGGGGCGGGCTGGCGGACCGCCTGGGCCGGAGGCAGTGCCTGCTCATCTCCCTCTCCGTCAACAGCGTCTTCGCCTTCTTCTCGTCCTTCGTGCAGGGCTACGGCACCTTCCTGTTCTGCCGCCTGCTCTCGGGCATGGGGTAAGGGCGCCCCACGGGGGGGGCGGGCGCCTACCTCCCCCCCCCCCCCCCCCCCAATTTTAACCCCCCCCCCCCCCCTCCAAGCTGAGCCCCCCCCCCCCCTCCAAGCTGAGCCCGCCCCCCCCCCCCCCCCCCACGCTGTTCCTCTTCGCCCCCCCAGCATCGGCGGTTCCATCCCCATCGTCTTCTCGTACTTCTCGGAGTTCCTGGCGCAGGAGAAGCGCGGGGAGCACCTGAGCTGGCTCTGCATGTTCTGGATGATCGGCGGCATCTACGCGTCCGCCATGGCCTGGGCCATCATCCCGCACTACGGTACGGGACGGGACCGGGACCGGGGGAGGGGGGGGGGGGGGGACGGGGGACGGGGTGGGGGGGGGCGGCCACGGGTGCGATGAGCGCTGCGGGGTCTCAGCCCCGTAACTATGGGTGCGATGAGCGCTGCGGGGTCTCAGCCCCGTAACTATGGGTGCGATGAGCGCTGCGGGGTCTCAGCCCCGTAACTATGGGTGCGATGAGCGCTGCGGGTCTCAGCCCCGTAACTATGGGTGCGATGAGCGCTGCGGGGTCTCAGCCCCATAACTATGGGTGCGATGAGCGCTGCGGGGTCTCAGCCCCGTAACTATGGGTGCGATGAGCGCTGTGGGTCTCAGCCCCGTAACTATGGGCGCGATGAGCGCTGCGGGGTCTCAGCTTCACGGCCATGGGTGTGATGAGCGCTGCGGGTCTCAGCCCCGTAACTATGGGTGCGATGAGCGCTGCGGGTCTCAGCCCCGTAACTATGGGTGCGATGAGCGCTGCGGGGTCTCAGCTTCACGGCCATGGGTGTGATGAGCGCTGCGGGTCTCAGCCCCGTAACTATGGGTGCGATGAGCGCTGCGGGTCTCAGCCCCATAACTATGGGTGCGATGAGTTGTGTGGGGTCTCAGCCCCACGGCCACAAGTGCAATGAGCACTGCGAGTCTCAGCCCCGTAACTATGGGTGCGATGAGCGCTGCGAGTCTCAGCCCCATAACTATGGGTGCGATGAGCGCTGCAGGTCTCAGCCCTGTAACTATGGGTGCGATGAGCGCTGCGGGGTCTCAGCCCCATAACTATGGGTGCGATGAGCGCTGCGGGGTCTCAGCCCCATAACTATGGGTGCGATGAGCGCTGCGAGTCTCAGCCCCATAACTATGGGTGCGATGAGCGCTGCGAGTCTCAGCCCCATAACTATGGGTGTGATGAGCGCTGCGGATCTCAGCCCCATTCCTGGGGGGTCTCAGCCCCATAACTATGGGTGCACTGAGCTCTGTGGGTCTCAGCCCCATGACCACGGGTGCGATGAGCGCTGCGGGGTCTCAGCCCCGTAACTATGGGTGCGATGAGCGCTGCGGGGTCTCAGCTTCACGGCCATGGGTGTGATGAGCTGTATGGGTCTCAGCTTCACTGCCACAGGTGCGATGAGCGCTGCGGGGTCTCAGCCCCATAACTATGGGTGCGATGAGCGCTGCGGGTCTCAGCCCCATTCCTGGGGGGTCTCAGCCCCATAAGTACGGGTGCACTGAGCTCTGCGGGTCTCAGCCCCATGGCCACGGGTGCGATGAGCGCTGCGGGGTCTCAGTCCCATAACTATGGGTGCGATGAGCGCTGCGGGATCTCAGCCCCGTAACTATGGGTGCGATGAGCGCTGCGGGGTCTCAGCTTCACGGCCATGGATGTGATGAGCTGTATGGGTCTCAGCTTCACTGCCACAGGTGCGATGAGCGCTGCGGGGTCTCAGCCCCGTAACTATGGGTGCGATGAGCGCTGTGGGGTCTCAGCCCCATAACTATGGGTGCGATGAGTTGTGTGGGGTCTCAGCCCCACGGCCACAAGTGCAATGAGCGCTGCGAGTCTCAGCCCCGTAACTATGGGTGCGATGAGCGCTGTGGGGTCTCAGCCCCATAACTATGGGTGCGAAGAGCGCTGCGGGTCTCAGCCCCATTCCTGGGGGGTCTCAGCCCCATAACTATGGGTGCGATGAGCGCTGCGGGGTCTCAGCTTCACTGCCATGCGTGTGATGAGCGCTGCGGGTCTCAGCCCCGTAACTATGGGTGCGATGAGCGCTGCGGGGTCTCAGCCCCATAACTATGGGTGTGATGAGCGCTGCGGGGTCTCAGCTTCACGGCCATGGGTGTGATGAGCGCTGCGGGTCTCAGCCCCGTAACTATGGGTGCGATGAGCGCTGCGGGATCTCAGCCCCGTAACTATGGGTGCGATGAGCGCTGCGGGGTCTCAGCTTCACGGCCATGGATGTGATGAGCTGTATGGGTCTCAGCTTCACTGCCACAGGTGCGATGAGCGCTGCGGAGTCTCAGCCCCGTAACTATGGGTGCAATGAGCGCTGCGGGTCTCAGCCCCGTAACTATGGGTGCGATGAGCGCTGCGGGTCTCAGCCCCGTAACTATGGGTGCGATGAGCGCTGCGGGTCTCAGCCCCGTAACTATGGGTGCGATGAGCGCTGCGGGTCTCAGCCCCATTCCTGGGGGGCCTCAGCCCCATAAGTACGGGTGCACTGAGCTCTGCGGGTCTCAGCCCCATGGCCACGGGTGCGATGAGCGCTGCGGGGTCTCAGTCCCATAACTATGGGTGCGATGAGCGCTGCGGGTCTCAGCCCCGTAACTATGGGTGCGATGAGCGCTGCGGGGTCTCAGCTTCACTGCCATGCGTGTGATGAGCGCTGCGGGTCTCAGCCCCATAACTATGGGTGCGATGAGTTGTGTGGGGTCTCAGCCCCACGGCCACAAGTGCAATGAGCGCTGCGAGTCTCAGCCCCGTAACTACGGGTGCACTGAGCTCTGCGGGTCTCAGCCCCGTAACTATGGGTGTGATGAGCGCTGCGGATCTCAGCCCCATTCCTGGGGGGTCTCAGTCCCATAACTACGGGTGCACTGAGCTCTGTGGGTCTCAGCCCCATGGCCACGGGTGCGATGAGCGCTGCGGGGTCTCAGCCCCGTAACTATGGGTGCGATGAGCGCTGCGGGGTCTCAGCCCCGTAACTATGGGTGCGATGAGCGCTGCGGGTCTCAGCCCCATTCCTGGGTGGTCTCAGCCCCATAACTATGGGTGTGATGAGCGCTGCGGGTCTCAGCCCCATAACTATGGGTGTGATGAGCGCTGCGGGTCTCAACCCCATAACTATGGGTGCGATGAGCGCTGCGGGGTCTCAGCTTCACGGCCATGCGTGTGATGAGCGCTGCGGGTCTCAGCCCTGTAACTATGGGTGCAATGAGCGCTGCGGGTCTCAGCCCCATAACTACGGGTGCACTGAGCTCTGCGGGTCTCAGCCCCGTAACTACGGGTGCACTGAGCTCTGTGGGTCTCAGCCCCACGGCCATGGGTGTGAGGAGCTCTGTGGGTCTCAGCCCCACGGCCACTGGTGCACTGAGCGCTGCGGGTCTCAGCCCCACGGCCATGAGTGTGATGAGTTGTGTGGGGTCTCAGCTTCACTGCCACAGGTGCGATGAGCGCTGTGGGTCTCAGCCACATAACTATGGGTGCAATGAGTTCTGTGGGGTCTCAGCCCCATTCCTATGGGTGTGATGAGCGCTGCGGGGTCTCTGCTCCACTGCCACGGGTGTGATGAGTTCTGTGGGGTCTCAGCCCCACGGCCATGGGTGCGATGAGCGCTGCGGGTCTCAGTCCCATTCCTATGGGTGCGATGAGCGCTGCGGGATCTCAGCTTCACTGCCATGGGTGTGATGAGTTGTGTGGGTCTCAGCCCCACTGCCATGTGTGTTATGCATTCTGTGGGTCTCAGCCCCACTGCCACGGGTGTGATGAGCTGTACGGCTCTCAGCTTCACTGCCACAGGTGCGATGAGCGCTGTGGGTCTCAGCCCCAAGGCCACCGGTGCACTGAGCTCTGTGGGTCTCAGCCCCATAACTATGGGTGCGATGAGCTCTGTGGGGTCTCAGCCCCATTGCCAGGGGTGTGATGAGCTTTGCAGGTCTCAGCCCCATAACTGTGGGTGTGATGAGCGCTGCGGGTCTCAGACCCAGTCCTGTGGGTGCGATGAGTGCTGCGGGATCTCAGCTCCACTGCCACGGGTATGATGAGCGCTGTGGGTCTCAGCCCCACGGCCCTGGGAGTGATGAGCTGTACGGGTCTCAGCTTCACTGCCACGGGTGTGATGAGTTCTGTGGGTCTCAGCCCCACTGCCATTTGTGCACTGAGGTCTGCGGGTCTCAGCCCCACTGCCGTGTGTGCAATGAGCGCTTGTGGGTCTCTGCCCTACCATTTGTGCAGTGAGCTCTGTGGGGTCTCAGCTGTGCTCCTTAGCATGCACTGAACTCTGCAGGGTCTCAGTCCCTCTGTCATTTGTGCACTGAGCTCTGTGGGGTCTCAGCCCCAACACGTGTGCACTCAGTTCTCTGTGGGGTCTCAGCCCCTATTTCTATGCCTGCACCGAGCTCTGTGGGGTCTCAGCCCCCACTCCAATGCATGCACTGAGCTCTGTGGGGTCTCAGCCCCACCCCTATGCCTGCACTGAGCTCTGTGGGGTCTCAGCCCCCACTCCAATGCATGCAGTGAGCTCTGTGGGGTCTCAGCCCCACCCCTATGCCTGCACTGAGCTCTGTGGGGTCTCAGCCCCCACTCCAATGCATGCACTGAGCTCTGTGGGGTCTCAGCCCCCACTCCAATGCATGCACTGAGCTCTGTGGGGTCTCAGCCCCCACTCCAATGCATGCACTGATCTCTGTGGGGTCTCAGCCCCTATTTCGATGCCTGCACTGAGCTCTGTGGGGTCTCAGCCCCACTCCTATGCCTGCACCGAGCTCTGTGGGATCTCAGCCCACACTCCAATGCATGCACTGAGCTCTGTGGGGTCTCAGCCCCCTATTTCTATGCCTGCACCGAGCTCTGTGGGGTCTCAGCCCCCACCCCTATGCCTGCACTGAGCTCTGTGGGGTCTCAGCCCCCACTCCAATGCATGCACTGATCTCTGTGGGGTCTCAGCCCCTATTTCGATGCCTGCACTGAGCTCTGTGGGGTCTCAGCCCCACTCCTATGCCTGCACTGAGCTCTGTGGGGTCTCAGCCCCCACTCCAATGCATGCACTGAGCTCTGTGGGGTCTCAGCCCCTATTTCGATGCCTGCACTGAGCTCTGTGGGGTCTCAGCCCCACTCCTATGCCTGCACCGAGCTCTGTGGGATCTCAGCCCACACTCCAATGCATGCACTGAGCTCTGTGGGGTCTCAGCCCCTATTTCTATGCCTGCACCAAGCTCTGTGGGGTCTCAGCCCCCACTCCAATGCCTGCACTGAGCTCTGTGGGGTCTCAGCCCCCCGCCATGCCCTGTCCCCCCAGGCTGGAGCTTCCAGATGGGCTCTGCGTACCAGTTCCACAGCTGGAGGGTCTTTGTCCTGGTGTGCGCCTTCCCCTCCGTCTTTGCCATCGGAGCCCTGACCACCATGCCCGAGAGCCCCCGCTTCTTCCTGGAGGTCGGTGGGGCTGGGGGGCACAGTCCGGGCTGGGGGGGGGGTTGGGGTGGGGGTGAGACCCCCAGATGGATGCTGGGAACAGGCCCAGGTGGCTGCTGGGGGTGGGAAAGGGACCCCCAAAGCGGTGATGGAGTTGGGTAAGGACCCCTCGACGGATTCTGGGGTTGGGGTTGGGATCCCAGGTGGGACAGGGACCCCCGTGGGGTGCGAGGTGTGGAGCAGGGACCCCCATAAAGGCGTGGGGGCAGGGGGCGAGGCAGGGACCCCACGAAGGTGCTGGGGGTGGGGTAGGGTCCCCCAAACGGATGCTGGGAGTGGGGCAGCGTTGGTCCCGCGGTGACCCCAAGCTCTGCCCCACAGAACGGCAAGCACGACGAGGCCTGGATGGTGCTGAAGCAAGTCCACGACACCAACATGCGGGCCAAGGGCCACCCCGAGAGGGTCTTCTCGGTAACGGCCCCCCGCCCCCCCAGTGCTGCCACCAGTCCCATCCCAGTGCCACCAGTCCTATCCCAGTGCCACCAGTCCCACTGAACACCGTCAGCCCACTGCCACCAGTCCTATCCCAGTGCCACCAGTCCTATCCCAGTGCCACCAGTCCTATCCCAGTGCCACCAGTCCCACTGAACAACATCAGCCCAGTGCCATCAGTCCTATCCCAGTGCCACCAGTTCTATCCCAGTGCTACCAGTCCCACCTGAACACTGTCAGTCCAGTGTCACCAGTCCTATCCCAGTGCCACCAGTCCCACCTGAACACCGTCAGCCCAGTGTCACCAGTCCTATCCCAGTGCCACCAGTCCCACTGAACAACATCAGCCCAGTGCCATCAGCCCTGTCCCAGTGCCACCAGTCCTAACCCAGTGCCACCAGTCCTATCCCAGTACCACCAGTCCTATCCCAGTGCCACCAGTCCCACCTGAACACCGTCAGCCCAGTGTCACCAGTCCTATCCCAGTGCCACCAGTCCTAACCCAGTGCCACCAGTCCTATCCCAGTACCACCAGTCCCACCTGAACACCGTCAGCCCAGTGCCACCAGTCCTATCCCAGTGCCACCAGTCCTATCCAGTGCCACCAGTCCTATCCCAGTGCCACCAGTCCCACCTGAACACCGTCAGCCCAGTGCCACCAGTCCTAACCCAGTGCCACCAGTCCTATCCCAGTGCCACCAGTCCCACCTGAACACCGTCAGCCCAGTGTCACCAGTCCTATCCCAGTGCCACCAGTCCCACCTGAACACCGTCAGCCCAGTGCCACCAGTCCTATCCCAGTGCCACCAGTCCCACCTGAACACCGTCAGCCCAGTGCCACCAGTCCTATCCCAGTGCCACCAGTCCTAACCCAGTGCCACCAGTCCTATCCCAGTACCACCAGTCCTATCCCAGTGCCACCAGTCCCACCTGAACACCGTCAGCCCAGTGTCACCAGTCCTATCCCAGTGCCACCAGTCCTAACCCAGTGCCACCAGTCCTATCCCAGTGCCACCAGTCCCACTGAACAACATCAGCCCAGTGCCATCAGCCCTGTCCCAGTGTCACCAGTTCTATCCCAGTGCTACCAGTCCCACCTGAACACCGTCAGCCCAGTGCCACCAGTCCTATCCCAGTGCCACCAGTCCCACCTGAACACCGTCAGCCCAGTGTCACCAGTCCTATCCCAGTACCACCAGTCCCACCTGAACACCGTCAGCCCAGTGCCACCAGTCCTATCCCAGTGCCACCAGTCCTAACCCAGTGCCATCAGTCCTATCCCAGTGCCACCAGTCCTATCCCAGTGCCACCAGTCCCACTGAACAACATCAGCCCAGTGCCACCAGTCCTATCCCAGTGCCACCAGTTCTATCCCAGTGCTACCAGTCCCACCTGAACACCGTCAGCCCAGTGTCACCAGTCCTATCCCAGTGCCACCAGTCCTATCCCAGTGCCACCAGTCCTATCCCAGTACCACCAGTCCCACCTGAACACCATCATCCCAGTGCCACCAGTCCTATCCCAGTGCCACCAGTCCTATCCAGTGCCAGCAGTTCCATCCCAGTGCCACCAGTCCTATCCAGTGCCACCAGTCCCATCCCAGTGCCACCAGTCCTATCCAGTGCCACCAGTCCCATCCCAGTGCCACCAGTCCTATCCCTGTGCCACCAGCCTCACCCGAACACCATCATCCCAGCACCACCAGTCCCATCCCAGAGCCACCAGTCCCATCCCAGTGCCACCAGTCCTATCCCAGTGCCACCAGTCCCACCTGAACGCCCCCATGCCACCGCCCCCACTTGAACTCCCCCACCCCAATGCCACACACCCCACACCGGTGCCCCCCACCTCCACCGCAGCGCACATCCCAACCCGCGCCCACCGCTCCCCCTTCAGCTCCCCTCATGTTGTTTTTGGGGGGGGGGGGGGGGGGAAGAGGGGCTGTGACAGCGCGTGGGGAAACTGAGGCACGGGTGCCCCCCCCCCCCCCCCCCAGGTCACCCACATCAAGACCATCAAGCGGGAGGACGAGCTGATCGAGATCCAGGCGGACACGGGCGCGTGGCACCGCCGCTGGTGGGTGCGCTGCCTCAGCCTCTCGCAGCAGGTACGGGGCCCGGCTCCCTGCCCCACGGCCGTGGGTCCCCGCCCCACGCGCCCCGTGGTGCCACCTGTCGCCCCGCGCCCGCAGGTTTGGAGTAACTTCCAGCAGTGCTTCGCGCCCGAGTACCGCCGCATCACGCTGATGATGATGGCCGTGTGGTTCACCATGAGCTTCAGGTGGGGGGGGGGGGGCGTTGGGGGCAGGAGGGGTGGGACGGGGCTGGGGGCAATGGGGTGGGAACGGGAGCAATGGGATGGGGCACTGGGATGGGGTTGGGGGCAATGGGGTGGGAACGGGAGCAATGGGATGGGGCACTGGGATGGGGCTGGGGGCAATGGGGTGGGAACAAGAGTGGTGGGATGGGGCACTGGGACGGGGCTGGGGGCAATGGGGTGGGAACGGGAGCAATCGGATGGGGCACTGGGATGGGGCTGGGGGCAATGGGGTGGGAACGGGAGCGGTGGGATGGGGCACTGGGACGGGGCTGGGGGCAATGGGGTGGGAACGGGAGCAATCGGATGGGGCACTGGGATGGGGCTGGGGGCAATGGGGTGGGAACGGGAGCAATGGGATGGGGCAATGGGGTGGGGCTGGGAGCAATGGGGTGGGAACGGGAGCAATGGGATGGGGCACTGGGACGGGGCTGGGGGCAATGGGGTGGGAACGGGAGCAATGGGATGGGGCACTGGGATGGGGTTAGGGGCAGTGGGTGGGAACGGGAGCAATGGGATGGGGCACTGGGACGGGGCTGGGGGCAATGGGGTGGGAACGGGAGCAGTGGGATGGGGCACTGGGATGGGGTTAAGGGCAGTGGGTGGGAACGGGAGCAATGGGATGGGGCACTGGGATGGGGCTGGGGAAAATGGGGTGGGAACGGGGGTGATGGGACTGGCGCTGGGGGCAATGGAATGGGGCTGGGAGCATTGGGTGGGAACGGGAGCAATGGGATGGGGCACTGGGATGGGGTTGGGGGCAATGGGGTGGGGATAGGGGCAATGGGGTGGGGATGGGAATGGGGCTGGGGGCAATGGGGTGGGAACGGGGGTGGTGGGACTGGGGCTGGGGGCAGTGGGTGGGAACAAGAGCGGTGGGATGGGGCACTGGGATGGGGTTAGGGGCAGTGGGTTGGAACGGGAGCAATGAGATGGGGCACTGGGATGGGGCTGGGGGCAATGGGGTGGGAATGGGAGCAATGGGATGGGGCACTGGGATGGGGCTGGGGGCAATGGGGTGGGAACGGGAGCGGTGGGTGGGAACGGGGGTGGTGGGATGGGGCACTGGGATGGGGCTGGGGGCAATGGGGTGGGAACGGGAGCAGTGGGATGGGGCACTGGGACGGGGCTGGGGGCAATGGGGTGGGAACGGGAGCAATGGGATGGGGCACTGGGATGGGGCTGGGGGCAATGGGGTGGGAACGGGAGCAATGGGATGGGGCACTGGGACGGGGCTGGGGGCAATGGGGTGGGGCTGGGAGCAATGGGATGGGGCACTGGGACGGGGCTGGGGGCAATGGGGTGGGAACGGGAGCGGTGGGTGGGAACGGGGGTGGTGGGATGGGGCACTGGGATGGGGCTGGGGGCAATGGGGTGGGAACGGGAGCAATGGGATGGGGCACTGGGATGGGGCTGGGGGCAATGGGGTGGGAACGGGGGTGGTGGGACTGGCGCTGGGGGCAATGGAATGGGGCTGGGAGCATTGGGTGGGAACGGGAGCAATGGGATGGGGCACTGGGATGGGGCTGGAGGCAATGGGGTGGGAACGGGAGCAATCGGATGGGGCACTGGGATGGGGATGGGGGCAATGGGGTGGGAACGGGGGTGGTGGGACTGGGGCTGGTGGCAATGGGGTGGGAACAAGAGCGGTGGGATGGGGCACTGGGATGGGGTTAGGGGCAGTGGGTGGGAACGGGAGCAATGGGATGGGGCACTGGGATGGGGCTGGGGACAATGGGGTGGGAACGGGAGCAATGGGATGGGGCACTGGGACGGGGTTGGGGGCAATGGGGTGGGAACGGGAGCAATGGGATGGGGCACTGGGACGGGGTTGGGGGCAATGGGGTGGGAACGGGAGCAATCGGATGGGGATGGGGGCAATGGGGTGGGAACGGGAGCAATGGGATGGGGCTGGGGCTGGGGGCAATGGGGTAGGAACGGGAGCAATGGGATGGGGCACTGGGATGGGGCTGGGGGCAATGGGGTGGGAACGGGAGCAATCGTATGGGGCACTGGGACGGGACTGGGGGCAATGGGGTGGGATCAGGAGCAATGGAACTGGACTGGGAATGGGGCTGCGGACACTGGGATGGGGCTGGTGGTACTGGGATGGGTTTTATGACACTGGAATGGGACTGGTGGTACTTGGATGGGGTTTATGACACTGGGATGGGGCTGGTGGCACTGGGATGTGACTGGTGGCACTGGGATGGGGCTGGTGGCACTGGGATGTGACTGGTGGCACTGGGATGGGGTTTATGATACTGGGATGGGGCTGGTGGCACTGGGATGGGGCTGGTGGCACTGGGATGGGGTTTATGACACTGGGATGGGGCTGGTGGCACTGGGATGGGGCTGGTGGTACTGGGATGGGGTTTATGGCACTGGGATGTGACTGGTGGCACTGGGATGGGGCTGGTGGCACTGGGATGGGGTTTTTGGCACTGGGATGGGGCTGGTGGCACTGGGATGGGGTTTATGGCACTGGGATATGACTGGTGGCACTGGGATGTGACTGGTGGCACTGGGATGGGGATGGTGGCACTGGGATGGGGTTTTTGGCACTGGGATGGGGCTGGTGGCACTGGGATGGGGTTTATGGCACTGGGATATGACTGGTGGCACTGGGATGTGACTGGTGGCACTGGGATGGGGTTTATGACACTGGGATGGGGCTGGTGGCACTGGGATGGGGTTTATGGCACTGGGATGGGGCTGGTGGCACTGGGATGGGGCTGGTGGTACTGGGATGGGGTTTATGGCACTGGGATGTGACTGGTGGCACTGGGATGGGGTTTTTGGCACTGGGATGGGGCTGGTGGCACTGGGATGTGACTGGTGGCACTGGGATGGGGTTTATGACACTGGGATGTGACTGGTGGCACTGGGATGGGGCTGGTGGCACTGGGAAGTGACTGGTGGCACTGGGATGGGGTTTATGGCACTGGGATGTGACTGGTGGCACTGGGATGGGGTTTTTGGCACTGGGATGGGGCTGGTGGCACTGGGATGTGACTGGTGGCACTGGGATGGGGTTTATGACACTGGGATGTGACTGGTGGCACTGGGATGGGGCTGGTGGCACTGGAAGTGACTGGTGGCACTGGGATGGGGTTTATGGCACTGGGATGGGGTTTATGGCACTTGGATGGGGCTGGTGGTACTGGGATGGGGATGGTGGTACTGGGATGGGGTTTATGGCACTGGGATGTGACTGGTGGCACTGGGATGGGGTTTATGACACTGGGATGGGGCTGGTGGTACTGGATTTGGCTGGTGGTACTGGGATGGGGCTGATGGCACTGGATGGGTTTTATGACACTGGGATGGGACTGGTGGTACTTGGATGGTGTTTATGACACCGGGATGGGGCTGGTGGCACTGGGATGTGACTGGTGGCACTGGGATGGGGTTTATGGCGCTGGGATGTGACTGGTGGCACTGGGATGGGGTTTATGGCACTGGGATGGGGCTGGTGGCACTGGGATGTGACTGGTGGCACTGGGATGGGGTTTATGGCACTGGGATGGGGCTGGTGGCACTGGGATGTGACTGGTGGCACTGGGATGGGGTTTATGGCGCTGGGATGTGACTGGTGGCACTGGGATGTGACTGGTGGCACTGGGATGGGGTTTATGGCACTGGGATGGGGCTGGTGGCACTGGGATGTGACTGGTGGCACTGGGATGGGGTTTATGGCGCTGGGATGTGACTGGTGGCACTGGGATGTGACTGGTGGCACTGGGATGGAGATGGGCCCACGGTGCCGGGCTCAGGCTGTCTCGCCCCACAGCTATTATGGGCTGACCGTGTGGTTCCCGGACATGATCAAGCACCTGCAGAACATCGAGTACGCCTCGCGCACCAAACTCTTCACCCGCGAGAAGGTCCGGCACTTCACCTTCAACTTCACCCTGGAGAACCAGATCCATCAGGGCGGGGAGTACTTCAACGACAAGTGGGTGCTGGGGGCACTGGGGTGGAAACAGGAGCACTGGGATTGGGGCTGGGGGCACTGGGATGGAAACAGGAGCACTGGGATTGGGGCTCGGGGCACTGGGGTGGGGCTGGGGGCACTGGGGTGGAAACAGGAGCACTGGGATGGGGGATGGGGGCACTGGGATGGAAACAGGAGCACTGGGATTGGGGCTCGGGGCACTGGGGTGGGGCTGGGGGCACTGGGATGGAAACAGGAGCACTGGGATGGGGGATGGGGGCACTGGGATGGAAACAGGAGCACTGGGATTGGGGCTCGGGGCACTGGGGTGGAAACAGGAGCAATGGGATGGGGGCTGGGGGCACTGGGGTGGGGCTGGGGGCACTGGGATGGAAACAGGAGCACTGGGATTGGGGCTGGGGGCACTGGGATGGAAACAGGAGCACTGGGATGGGGGATGGGGGCACTGGGATGGAAACAGGAACACTGGGATGGGGCTGGGGGCATTGGGGTGGGGATGGGGGCACTGGGGTGGAAACAGGAGTACTGGGATTGGGGCTGGGTGCATTGGGGTGGGGCTGGGGGCACTGGGATGGAAACAGGAGCACTGGGATTGGGGCTGGGGGCACTGGGGTGGGGATGGGGGCAGTGGGATGGAAACAAGAGCACTGGGATTGGGGCTGGGGGCATTGGGATGGAAACAGGAGCACTGGGATTGGGGCTGGGGGCATTGGGGTGGGGCTGGGGGCACTGGGATGGAAACAGGAGCACTGGGATTGGGGCTGGGGGCACTGGGAGGGAAGGATTGGGGCTGGGGGCACTGGGATGGAAACAGGAGCACTGGATTGGGGCTGGGGGCACTGGGGTGGGGCTGGGGGCACTGGGATGGAAACAGGAACACTGGGATGGGGCTGGGGCATTGGGGTGGGGATGGGGGCACTGGGATGGAGGTGCTGGGATGGGGTTGATGGTACCAGTACAGGCTAGGTGGCACTGGGATGGGGCTGGGGGCACTGGGATGGGGCTGGTGGTCCAGTGTGGGGTGGATGGCACTGGAGGGTCCCCCCTCCCTTCCCCCCCCCCCCCCCCCCCCCCACCCAGGTTCATTGGGCTGAAGATGAAGTCGGTGACGTTCGAGGACTCGCTGTTCGAGGAGTGCTACTTCGAGGACATCACCTCCAGTAACACCTTCTTCAAGAACTGCACCTTCATCTCCACCATCTTCTACAACACAGGTTTGGGGGGCGGGGGGGGGGGGGAGGGGAAGTGAGGTGGGGGGAGAAACGGGGCAGGGAGGGCAGCCCCCCCCAAAGCCCCCTGTGCCTCCCCCCCCCCCAGATCTCTTCGAGTACAAGTTCATCAACAGCCGCGTGCTGAACAGCACCTTCCTGCACAACAAGGAGGGCTGCCAGCTGGACTTCAGCGACGACAACAACGCCTACATGATCTACTTCGTCAGCTTCCTGGGCACCCTGGCCGTGCTGCCCGGGAACATCGTCTCAGCGCTGCTCATGGACAAGATCGGCCGCCTCCGCATGCTGGGTGGGGGCTGCTGCCTCAGTTTCCCCCCCCACCTATCCTGTCCCCAGTGTTCTCCTGGCTCCTCAATTTCCCCTTCCCCTTCCCTTTCCTCTTTTCCCTCTCCTGCCTCAGTTTCCCCCCCTCTCCTGTCCCAGTGTTGTCCTCTGCTTCCTCAATTTCCCCATTTCCTTCCCTTCCCTTCCCCTTCCCCTTCCCCTTCCCCTTCCCCTTCCCCTTCCCCTCCCCCTTCCCCTTCCCCTTCCCCTTCCCCTTCCCCTTCCCCTTCCCCTTCTCCTTCCCTTTCCTCTTTTCCCTCTCCTGCCTCAGTTTCCCCCCCCCCTCCTGTCCCCAGTGTTCTCCTGGCTCCTCAATTTCCCCTTCCCTTCCCTTTCCTCTTTTCCCTCTCCTGCCTCAGTTTCCCCCCCACCTATCCTGTCCCCAGTGTTCTCCTGGCTCCTCAATTTCCCCTTCCCCTTCCCTTTCCTTTTTTCCCTCTCCTGCCTCAGTTTCCCCCCCTCTCCTGTACCAGTGTTGTCCTCTGCTTCCTCAATTTCCCATTTCCTTCCCTTCCCTTCCCCTTCCCCTTCCCCTTCCCCTTCCCCTTCCCCTTCCCCTCCCCTTCCCCTTCCCCTTCCCCTTCCCCTTCCCCTTCCCCTTCTCCTTCCCTTTCCTCTTTTCCCTCTCCTGCCTCAGTTTCCCCCCCCCCTCCTGTCCCCAGTGTTCTCCTGGCTCCTCAATTTCCCCTTCCCCTTCCCTTTCCTCTTTTCCCTCTCCTGTCTCAGTTTCCCCCCCCCCCCTCTCCTGTCCCCAGTGTTCTCCTGGCTCCTCAATTTCCCTTCCCCTTCCCTTTCCTCTTTTCCCTCTCCTGCCTCAGTTTCCCCCCCCCTCTCCTGTCCCAGTGTTGTCCTCTGCTTCCTCAATTTCCCCATTTCCTTCCCTTTCCTT
>JAUPFR010000033.1:1027840-1339951 GCA_036925125.1 Oreortyx pictus | reverse complement strand
GGGGAGGGCCGGTGGCAGTCGCCCAAACGCCGTCTCCATGGGGAGCGCCATCAAAACAACAAACACAACCTCGGCACGAGGCCACCGCCGCCTCCACAGCGCCGACCCCACCCCCCCCAACCCCCCCACCCCACCCCACACCCCAACGCCGTGCCACCCCCCCCTCCTCCCCCCCCACGGGGAACGGCGTCACACGGATGGTGGCGAGGAGGGGACCCCGGCCCTGCGGTGTCACCCTCCCCCCCATTTGGTGACACCCAGAGGTGCCACGTGGCCCGGTGCCCCCCTGGGGGGGGGTGGGTTGTCCCCTGGGGATTCCCCCCACCCCGCGTGGGGTTTCCGGTGCTGAGAGTGACAGCTGCGATGATGGGGGGGGGGGGGGGGGGGGGACAGGGGTAGGAAGTGGCCCGTGGTGACCCATAGGATGGGGGTGACCCCGGGGTTGGGGGGGGGAATCACTGGAGTAACACGTGGGGGTCCCAGAGGAGCAATGGGGACACGGGGGGTGACACAAAGAGTGGAAGGGGGGGCACGCAAGTCCCGGGGGGGGTCACCAGCCCCAGGGTGACGTGAGGGGGGGGAGTAAGGGACACGGATGACATGGGTGGAGGACGGGCACGCGGGGACAGGCGCTGTGGTGTGGGGGGGGGGGGGGGAGGGGGGGGAACCGGTAATGGGACCCCCCCGGGACAGCACGGCGGGTGGGGGGGGGGGTAACGGGGGGGGTGGGGGGCAACGGATTGGGGTTAACGCACAGAGAATGGGGGGGGGAACGATGGCACGTTGGGGGGTGACACAGGGACACAGTGGGGACATCACCCCGTGGTGACCCCCCCCCCCCCCGTAACCCCGGAACCCCCCGACCCCGGCGCTGACGTCGCGCGCTCCGTGGCTCCGCCCACCGTGACGCGCTCCCGCGCTTTGACCATATAAGGGAACGCGGCGCGCGGACCACGCCCACATCCGCGCAGGCCACGCCCCCCCGCCTCTGGCCACGCCCCCCCGCCCCAGCCCGGGGCAGCTGTTGAGGGCGGGGAGGGGTTATGGGGCGGCCCTACAGAGGAGGGGGGGGCACAGCGGAACTAAGGGAATATGGGGAGGGGCAGCGGAGAGGGGACGATGGGGGGGGGGCACAGTAGGTAAAGGGAGATGGGGGAATGGGAATGGGGGGTGGGGCAATAGGAACGGGGGGGCAATGGGGGTGGGGGCAGAGGAGTGGAACGGGAGGGTGGGGATGGGGATGGGGATGGGGGGGGTGATGGGGATGGGGGGTACCATGGGGGGTGGGCAATGGGAATAGGGGGTGGAAGGAATGATGGAGGAGGTGGGGGGGGGGGGGGGGGGAGGATGGGGGGATCCAGGCTCCCGTGTGTTATGGGGTGGGGGGCAGCCTGGGGTGGGGGTTGGGAGCACAGCACCCGCTCTGCCATCGCATCTCTTTATTCCATCCCCCTCCACCCAACACGGGGGGACCCTGCTGAGGCTGAGAGGATCCCCCCCCCCCCCCCACACCCCACGACCCCTACAGCACTGAAGGGGGGAGTGTGGGGGGGTAAAAAACGGACACCCCCATCCTCCAGAGCCGCACGTGGCCCTAGAGCAGCGTGGCCAGCTCACAGCGCTCACCGCGGCCCCCGCGGCCCCCCCCCGTCCGCTGCCTCCGCCGCTGCTGAGCCCCCTCCCGGTGACGCCCGTGTTGGGGGGGTCCGCCCGCTGCCACCAACGCCTCCGCCGACACCGAGGTCACCGGCGTGGAGCCACCGCCACTGGGCTCTGGGGGGGGAGGAGGTACACGGGGGGGGGGGGGGGGGGGGGGGTTGTCACCGCTGTTTGGCACCCCTATGTGTGTGTGGGGTGGGGGGGGACACACACACTCACTTTGTCTCTCGAGATCCTGCAGGGCGATGGTGGAGAGGGGCCGGGGGGGCTCGGCGGCGCGGTACAGCTGTAGCGTGGCCAGAAGGTCGGTGGCCAACGTCACCTCGGCGTCCCACTCGTAGCTCTCGTCCACCGACGTGTCCCTCCTGTGGGGACAGCACTCAGGGAGGGAGGGGTCACCTCCTGGGCCCCGTCCCCGAGCGGCCCCACGTGCCACTGTCATCCCCGTGCTGTCCCCATCCCCGTGTCCCCACGTCCCTGTCCCCGTACCCAAATGTCACCATGGTTCCTTGGGCATGGACCGCTGCCCCCACATCCAAGCATCACCATCATCGCCGTCCCCAAATGTCCCCATGCCCCATCCCCGTGTGCCACCATCATCCCCTTGTCCCCATCCCCGAGTGTCACCACGTACCCCTGTCCCTATGCGTCACCACTGCCCCCATCCCCAAATGTCCCCAAGTGCCACCATCATCCCCTTGTCTCCATTCCCAAGTGTCATCACATTCCCCCAGTGCCACCATCACTCCCATTGCCCCCATCCCCAAATGTCCCCAAGTGCCACCATCATCCCCTCTGCTCCCATCTCCAGGTGTCCCCGTGCCCCCATGTGCCACCATCATTCCCCCGTCCCCATCCCCAGGTGTCCCCACATCCCATCCCCCCCCCCCCCCCCCAGCCGTCCCCATCCTCACCTCTTCCCCCCCACGCTGGGGGGCGGCTCGGTGCCCACCTTCCAGCTTCCCCCATCCCCCGGGGGGGGGGTTCCAGGGCCGGGCCCCCCCAGGGACGGTGCGAGGGAGGGGGGCCGCAGGAAGGATGCGCTGCCGCGGCCGCTGCTCTGGCTGGTCAGGCTGCCCCGGGGCAGTTTCTCAGGGGGGGGCACGTCCCTGCTTTCAGTCTTGTCCATGGGGGGGCCGCGGCGGGTCGGCTCTGGGGGGGTCTGCCAAACCGGGGGGCCGGGCAGCGAGGCTTTAACGGGGCCCAGCGGCACCTTGGGGGGCTGCAGGAGGGCGGGGGCCGGGGGCAGCTTGGCACATGGGTCCGTGCAGTCCTGGCCCCCCCCCCCGGGCTGCTGCTGGGGGGGCTCGGGGGGCTGCGGCGGTTCCTCAGGGGGGGGCCAGTCACCGTCCACGCACATCTCCTTGAAGAAGGGCAGGCTGAGGTACTGCAGGATGCCGCTTTGGGGCGGGGGGGACGCGGTCCTCCGCGGGGTACTGCAGTCCGGGGGGGTGCCCCGGGGGGGGGGCAGCGAGTCCCAGCGGTCGCTGGGGGGGGTGAGGCTGTAAGGCAGAGTGACGGCGGAGGCCACGGGGCTGACGTCGACGATGCACAGAGCGGAGCCCCCGTCCGTGGGGCTGCTGCTGCCGCACCCGAAATAGCGGCCCCGACGGCGGCCGGAGGGAGGGGGGGGGTTCCCGGGGGGGCGAGGGCGTAACGCCACTTCCTCGCGGCGGACGGGCTCCGTCTCGCGGCGGTGTGCAGATTGGGGGGGGTCCCGCGGCGTGGGGGTGCTCTCGGAGGTCTCCACCACGAAGCGACCGTCGGGGCCGCGGCGGATGCGCTCCAGGGGGACGTGCTCCCCGACGTGGCTCTCGTAGAGGGCGTATCCGGTGCCGGACCCCCCCGCGATGCTCAGCCCCAAACTGGTGCCCGCTTTCTCGCCCCACAGCAGAGCCCGGCGCAGGCTGGGGCACGGGGAGGGCTGCAGCTTCAGCTTGGCCGTGCTGGGGGGGCTATCAGCGGCGTGAGAAGGGCTGCAAGGGAAACGGGATGGCTGTGGTCGGAGCATCCGATGCACCCCCCTGTTATTTGGGGGGTTGGGGAGGGGGGATTCACAGCGGGAAGCCCAATGGGTGCTGTGCTCTGTGCCATGCTGAAACCCAGCAGAGCACCCACGGGTGGAACCCCGAGCCCGACCCCTGCCCCAAACCCAGCGACGATGGAGGTGGGGGATGGGGGGTGGGGGGGGGGGGAAAAAGAGCACAGCGAGCTGTGGGGCGCGACTTACTGCGCAGGTGGGGGCTTCTTGCTGGGGGAGAACACAAGCGGTGGATCTGGAAGGCCATGAGAACACAACGGGGGGGATCACACGGCACAGCGATGAGATGACAGCAGCACACATGCAGCCCCCAGACCCGGACCCCCCTCTGTTCCCCCCCCAGGCTCTTTACCTTGCCGTCGTTTCCGGACGCGCGCGGCACGCCGCCGGTTCATGATGCACGCGGCCGTGGTGCTGAAGATGATGGCCACGCTGAGGAAGCAGATCCCTCCGATCACCCCGGCCAACACCGGCTGCGGGAGCAGCTCAGGGAGCTGCGTGCGGGATGGGTACACCTCCATCCCTGCATCGGGGGGGGACACGGGGTGGGTCAGCACCCCCGGATGGCAAAACATCGGGGGCTCCCTCGGATCAGGCAGGGATAGAAGCAGGATGTGCTGCTGGGGAAAGGGCCTGAGGGCAACGACTTATTTTGCAGTGGGGTAAATGTCCCTACACGCTCTGCCAATCCGACCCCTGCTGCCATTCTGTGGCTCTGGGATCTGTGAGGACCTTCCCAACCCAACCCAACCCAACCCAACCCAACCCAACCCAACCGTTCCACGTCTCTGGGATCTGTAAGGATCTTCCTAACCCAACCCAACCCAACCCAACCATTCCATGTCTCTGGGATCCGTGAGGACTTTTCTGACCCAACCACTCATTGGAGGCGATGGAAGCCATTCTGAATGGGGCTCAGAGCAACCTGTTCTAGTGGGAGACGTCCCTGCCTACGGCAGGAGCTTGGGACAAGATGATCCCATAAATCTCTTCCGAACCAAAGCCATTCCACCATTCCACATTTCCTGGCTGGGGACAGGGGGTGGGTGCAGCCCTCACCTGCCGTGGAGACGTTCACCGTGTTGCTGGGGTCGCTGATGTAGCTGCCAGCGAAGGCCACCAGGCGGAACTCATAGAAGGCGTCCTGGGGTGGGAAGAGGGGCAGAGCACAGTCACCCCCTACTTACCACAGCGAGACCCCCGCCCCCCCATCACCCAGACCCTCACCTTGATGAGCCCCGGTACCAGCACCTGGCTCTCCGTGCCAGGGATGGAGCGCTCCAGCACCTCCCAACTGCCCCGATCCTGCCGCAGCTCCAACGCGTAACCGCTCAGCGGCACCGAGAGCTGTGCTGGGGGCTGCCAGCTCAGCAGGACCCCCCGCGCCGTCTCGTTGGCGCTCAGAGCCTGTGGTGGGGACAGGAGGATGCGCACGGTGATGGCCGGCGGCTCCGGAGGCACTGTGGTCACTGGGAAGCCTGGGGAGAAAGGGGATGTTGGCGGGGGTGGGGTGGAAATAGGGGGATTGCTGTGTTTTGAGGGGTGTTGCGTGGTCTGCTCTCACCCCTGGGCACGGAGGTGACGATCTGGCTGAAGGGACCGCTGCCCAGCTTGTTCTGAGCCAGCACGCTGAACTGGTAGCTCGTGTCCGGCTGCAAGTTCTCCACCAAAAGGTGCTGAGCCCCCGGCGGCACCGCCAGCGACACCCAGTCGTGGTGGGCACGGGGCGGGTGCTTCACCCTGCGTGGGGACACGGAGCCCTGAGCCACAGCTGAGGGACGGGAGGGTTCAGTGGGGTGGGGGGGGACTCACAGCGGCGTGTACCAGACGCTGAACCTCTGGAAGTAGCCTCCATCAAAGCCCGGCTCCCAGGAGATGTTGGCCGCCAGCAGGAGCGGGAGCACGGACACGTTGGTGACAGCGTGAGGACTGGTTCCTGGGGATGGGGGCGGAGGGAAGGCCACAGGTTGGAGCACCAAAGCGTGGCCCTTCTGCCCCACACCTGCACCCATGGGTGATGCCCACCCCGCTCACCCAGCACGTGGACGGTGGTGGCGGTGCTGACGCTGGCCACCGGGTTGGTGGCCGTGCACTCCCACAGCCCGTGCTGCTCCTTGAGGAGTGGGCGGAAGATGAGGCTGCTGTTCCCGTCCACCTGGGCACCACTCTGCCCCGCACTGCCCACCTGCGTGGCAGGGACATGCTGACGGCGGTGACCGTCCCATCCCCCCCTCCCCACCGCCATCCTCACCGCTATTTCCCACTCGCTGTCCCATCTCCATCCCCATCCTCATCTCCACCTCCATCCCCACTCCCATTTCCCATTCTCCATCCCCTCTCCATCCTCATCCTCATCTCCAACCCACACCCTCACCCCTATTTCCCACTCTCCATCCCCACCTCTACCACCATCCCCCCTTCCTTATTCCACCTCCACCCTCACCCCCCCCCATCCCCCTCCCCATCCCAGGGAGGCCGCCCCAGGAGGGCAGATCTCCCCGCTGAACTCCCAGTTGGGCTCCCTCACCTTCCCCCAGGTGACGGTGGGTGGGGGATCCCCGTGGGCCGCGCAGGGGATCACCAGCTCCCGTCCCACTTCCTGGAAGTATTCCTCCTTGGGACGCACCGTGAAGGTGGGGGGGTCCTGGAAGAAGCACACGCAGCTCTGGGGGCGGCGGCGGGGGACAAAGCGGGACGGGGCTGCGGCCACAGCTCCGCTCCTCATCCTCACCTTCAGCACGACTCGGGTGGGCCGGGACGCGCCGGCGGTGCCGTAGCTGTTGTAGGGGGTGCAGGTGTACACCCCCAGAGCGTCGTCGTTCCCCGTGGCGATGACGATGGAGCCGTCAGCTCTCGTGGACCAGCCGGGAAACTGCGACGGGGGACAAAGCGGGGTGAGGCCAACGGGGTCACTGCCACACCGCGGGGTGGGCGTGCAGGGACGCACCTTGCCCAGCTCCAACGGGCGCCCGTCCCGCGTCCAGCTGACGGACAGCAGCGGGGGGTTGGCTCTGGAGGGGCAGCGGATGACGCCTCGCATCCCCTTGGGCAGGTGGGTCTCCGGGAGCATGGTGGTCACCTGCGCCGGGTCTGCGGGGACGAGCGGGGTGCTAGCAAGACCCCAGGGAGCCCACGGAGGTCCCAGCGGGCGCCCCAAAGCTCTTACACAGCACCGTGATGAAGGCTGAGGCTGAAGGCGGTTTCCACAGCCCGTTGCTGGCGATGCACGTGTATTTACCGGCGTCGTCCGGGGTGCTTCGCTGGAGGAGGAGGCTCCCGTCCACCAGGACACGCACCCGCGCCTGGAGGTGGCTGCGAGGGCACAGCGGGGACGGGGGGAAGACCTCCATCATGCGCCCATCGCACCCAAAGGTGCCCATGGATCCGTGTAGGGGGCGAAGTCCCGTTGCCTCCATCCCCCACGGCCGTGCTGGAGCCAGCCGTGCTGTACCTGAGGTGGAAGACGTTGCTGCTGCCCTGGAACCAGGTGTAGGTGAGGTTTCCCGGGTACGCCTCAGCCTGGCACGCCAGGAAGGCATCTTGGGACACGTTCACGGTGACGTTCTGCGGTGGCACCACGATGACGGGCGGCCCTGAGTTGGGGGGAGGGTGGAGGGGGAGCTGTGAGGGCCGAGGACGTGGCCCCCTCCCCCCCGCCCCGAGGTGACCACGGTGCCTCACCCTGCACGAGCACGCGGGTGCTGTGGGTGATGGTGCCCTCTCTGCTGGACGCGTGGCACGTGTAGGTGCCCGCGCTGGCGCGCTCCACTGCGGCGATGCTCAGCGTCCCGTTCCTCACCTGCAACGTCACCCGTAGGGGCCACCACCACAGATGGGACCCCCCCTCTCACCCTCCCCCCCCCCTCCCCCAGGTTCAGCCCGACTCACGTTGTCCCCACCTGCACTGCGTCCCCGCTCTGCAGGGCCAGGTCGCTCCGCTTCCAGCTGACGATGGGCTGCGGGTTCCCCACGGCTGTGCACGTGAGGCTCAGAGCGTCGCGGTCCCGCACCTCCACGAACGCCGGGGGGGTCTGCAGGAAGGTGGGGGGGGCTGGGGACAGAAAGACGAGCCCTGAGACGTCGGGAAGAGGGAGGATACGGCCCCAGCCCTGAGGGAGAGGGGTCCGGAGTGGGATCCCTCTGAGTGGCACTAAGGGTGGACTGTGGCGATCACCCACCCCACACCCAGTGGGGAATGGGGCAACAAAGGGGTGCAGAGTGCTGCTGTAGGGTGGAGCATCGCTCAGCCCGGAGCTGGGGCTAGCAACAGGACCCCCCCCCTTCCCCGCCCTCCCCGTCCCTACCGTCAGCTCAGCCCAGAGCCAGGGGTCAGCACGGGGTCCCCCCCCTCCCCGTCCCTACCGTTGACGGTGAGGTGGACCCAGGTCCCGTTCTGGAAGTCGGCGTCGGCGCTGGGTCGGTCGAGGAAGAGCACGCGGCACTCGTACCAGCCCTGGTCCTCAGCACGCAGCACATCGATGCGCAGCGACGCACCCTCCTCGATCCGCACGCGACCTGCGGGACGAGCAGCTCACGGCACAGCCCCGTCCCCATCCCCCCCCCCCCCCCCCGCCCCCAAACCCCCCACCCCCACAGCTGCTCACCCTCGGGAGCCCTTCTAAGCCCCGGCCACCCCCGCACCTCCTCATCCTCGCGGAGCTGGGGGGGTCCACAGAGCTCCGAGCACCGCCCCGAGGGCACCGAGCGGCGCTGAGCCCACGGTTGGGGCCGCCCCCGTGTTTTGGGGTGCTCGCCCCGAGCCGTCCCCTCAGATGAGGAGGAGGATAAGGACCTGAAGCGGAGCGAGCACAGCCCCCTAATCCCCTGCACTATTATCAGAGCCGTAATCGGCTCAGGCGCGCGGAGCGCAACGGGCTCAGCAGCGCTGGGGTGTGCCCCGGACCCCACTGCTCAGCCCCATATCTGGGGGGGGGGGGGGGGGAGGGGGGAATCACCCGGGTGGGCGACACAGTGGAGCAGCACTCCATCAGGTGGCTCCACAACATCAGTTTTGCTGGGAGACCCCCACGGACCCCCCTGTGTGTCCCCAAAACCCCCCATGTGCATCCCCCAGCTCCCCATGTGCATCCCCAAGGCCCCCCATGGGTGTCCCCACCCCAAAGCCCCCCATGTGCGCCCCCAAAGCCTCCTGCATGCGTCCCCAAGGTCCCCATGGGCATCCCCAAGGCCCCCCATGAGCATCTCCACCCCAAGGTTCCCTGTGGGCACCCCCAAATCCCCCACGGGCACTCCCAAGGTCCCCACGTGGGTGCAGCACTGGACAGACGAGCCTGGCAAGGATGAAGAGGAGGAAGAGGAGCAGCAGGACTGGGCAGAGCGGTTCAGGGAACGCAGCTGCAAACCCCAACGCGCACCACGTGCAGCCCCGGGTTCCCCGCAGCCCCTCCCAAAACTGCTTCTCCCAGGGAGGTGATGGGGACGTGGGAGGGATGGGGAACGGGGGACGTGTGGGGCAGCCCCACAGCCGCCAGCTGGGCGCTGGGAACAGCGGGCTCCGAACAAAGGTCCCTTTGGCGCGGATCAGAGCGCAGGGGACGCCCCCTAATCCCCCCCAGCGCCGGCCCCAACTCCTCCTCCTCCCCCACTGATAACAAAACCGCCGCTGCCCTCCCCACCGGCATCCCCCGGCGCCTGGCAACCGCCATTCAAAGGGACACAAAGGGGACGGCGGCCACCGCCACGGGGGGGGGGGGGACGCGGTGACCGCGATGGGGCGACCACCACCCCCAGCCAAGGGGACACCGCGGGGGGACGGCGGCAGCTGGCGGGGGGGAGGGGGGGAGTGGGGGAAACGACCCCATTTCCCCCGAAGGGCTTTGGCGGAGGTGGCTGCAGCCCACTCGTGTCCCCAAAGTGCTCGGGTGACACCAGGTGACACCGGGGGCTCCGTGGGTGATGTTGGAGCCGCTCTGTTTGGAGCCACAGCTGTCGGGCTGAGCTCGGTGTGTGTGTCCCCCCCTCCCCCCCCACTTCAGTATCAACCCCCGGGTGTCGGTGACACCGTGGGGACCACTGGGGACGGAGCCAAGGGATACAGCCAAGCCCTGTCTGCCACCTGAAACCTGAGCTCTGCAGGTAACCGGAGCTGTGGGGCCCCACGGAGAGCAGGTGTGGAGGGTTTGCTGTCACGGGGGGGGGGGGGGGGGGGGGGGGGGGGGGAATTTCTCGTCTCGTGGGATCGGTCCTCCCACGCCGCGGCTCCAAATCCCGGCAGCGCCGCTGCTGAGCCGCTGAAGGGCCAAATCCCTGCCCCACGCGCAACCTTGGGGCCACGCAGGGCAGCAGGGGCTCTGTGGGGACCGTGACCCACAGGGGATGGAGGTGTGGAGCCTTCGTGGGGACTGTGACCCACGGGGGATGGAAAACACGGGCTCTGAATGCGCTGCGGGGACCACAACCCACGGGGGACAGAGGTCAGACTGTTGTGGGGACTGTGACCCACGGGGGACTGTGACCCAGTGGCTCCAAACCTTTGGGGGGACCGTGAGCCATTAAGGTCAGAGGTGAGGGGCTCCGGACCCTCTGTGGGGACCACAACCCATTGCAGACAGAGGTCAGAGGATCAAAGATCTCACGTTGATTGTGACCCACACAGACGGGGGCCAGGTGTTCGTGGGGACTGTGACCCACGGGGGAAACTGTGACCCACGGGGACCGATCCCAGAGCCTTCGTGGGGACCGTGACCCGTGGGGCACAGAGTCCAGGCGTGTCCCATGAGGGTCAGAGCACAGGAGCTCGGGGTCTTCAAGGGGACCGTGACCCATTAGGAGCAGCACCCAGTGGGGACTGTGACCCACGGGGGACACAGTGGGGACAGAGCCCGGGGTCCCAAGTCCTTTGTGGGGTCTGTGACCTATAGAGGATGGAGAGCACGAGCTCCGGGCCCTCCACGCGACCCACGGGGGACGAACCCAGGGGCTTCTATGGGACCGTGACCCACAGGGGACAGCACCCAACAGCTCCGTGCCTCCCCCCCCCCCCCAAACCCGACCCTCCCCGATGCCGACCCCACCCCAGAGCGCCCCACACCCCCCTCCCCGTCCCCCTCACCGATGTACTCGGGGTCCACGCGGGGCGAGTAGAGGCCGAACTTGATGAAGATGGGGAGGACGAAGCCGACGCGCACCCACTCGATGACGTAGAGCGGCGGGCGGCCCGGCCGTGCCCCCAGCAGATCGCAGCCCAGCACCACGCTGTCCCCGACGCGGCCCACCACGGCCCCGCTCCGCCCGCCGCCTGCACCGGGGACGGGCAAACCGCTGGCACCGGGACCGGCCCCCGTTCCCCTCCCCCACCCCGGGGGCTGCTCCGTACCGTCGGTGCCAGCGAGCAGGCTGAGGAAGGCCGCGCGGAGCCACCACCGCATAGCACAGGTCCCCGTCCGGTCACCGGGTGCCACCGCCGGAGCTCAGGACGGGTTCTCCGGGCTCCCACGGCCCCGCACCGGCGGGAACCGCCGCTCCTCCGCCCGCATGTCCCGCTCCGCTCCGCCGCCGCCGCCGCCGCCAAAGCAACGGGAGTGGGAGGGGCTCGGGCGGGGCACGCCCACTAAGCGCCTCGCGGATTCGGATTGGTTGTTGCCGTGGTAACGGATGCCCGGCGGCGGCCAATGGTGGGGAGGGTGGGGGAGAGAGATGGGCGCGGGGGGTGATGGGAGGTGTAGTTCGGGGAAGGGGGGGTGGGGTGGGGTGGGGAGGGGGGGGTGGGAATAAGGGGTATGGGAATAAGGATATGGGGTGGGGATGGGGGGTGGGAATAAGGATATGGGGTGGGGATGGGGAGGTGGGAATAAGGGGTATGGGAATAAGGATATGAGGTGGGGATAAGGGGTATGGGGTGGGAATTAGGGGTGTAGGGTGGGGACAAGGGGTGTAGGGTGAGGATAAAGGGCACAGGATGGGAATAAGGGGCATGGGGTGGGGATGAGGGGTATGGGGTGGGGATTAGGGGTGTAGGGTGGGGACAAGGGGTGTAGGGTGAGGATAAAGGGCACAGGACGGGAATGAGGGGTATGGGATGGGGACAAGGGCTGTGGGATGGGGATAAGGGGCATGGGGTGGGGATAAAGGGTGTGGGAATAAGGGGTATGGGGTGGGGATAAGGGGTATGGAGAGGGGATTAGGGGTGTAGGGTGGGGACAAGGGGAGTAGGGTGAGGATAAAGGGCACAGGATGGGAATAAGGGGCATGGGGTGGGGATGAGGGGTGTGGGGTGGGGGTAAAGGGCATAGGATGGGGATAAGGGGTATGGGGTGGGGATAGGGGACACGGGGTGGGGCTGAGGGGTGTGGGATGGGACAGAGGGGATGTGGGGTGCCCTGCCGTGCCGTGGCATGCTGTGTGTAGCTGTTCCAGCCCACGCCACGTGGTGCTGTGCCGCGCTGTACCACACAATGCGTTCACCCACGGGATTCGGGAGGTGCAGAACCTAAAGGCTTGAGCTCCACGATCCCCGTGGGTCCGTCCCAAGTGGGGACACCCCACGACTTTACGGCTCCAGGATTCCATGTCGTGCCGTGCCACGCCGTCCCCCGTCACGGCCCCCACCCCAGTGCTCTCCGGTTGCCCTCTCCCACCCTGCCCGTCACCCCTCTAATCCCACTCCGTGTCCCCAACGAGGGGACGGCCACCGGAGCCGTGTCCCCACCCCGCAGCGCTGAGCCGGAGCTGGGCCGTGCGCCAGGCCGGGGGCTCTGCCGCTGGGGGCACCGGGAGGGGACACCCCTGAGTCCCATCCCTATGGTGCTGCCAGGACCCAATGGGTCCACGCCACCTTGGCGGCACAGAGTCCCCAAGACCCACAGTACCGCAGTGGGGACGCTGGGGCCAATCCCCCATCCCTGTTCCCACCCTGGGGTGGGGGTCTCGCTGTCCCCCTCCCCGTCCCCCCCCCGTTCAGCTCGGCCTGGCCCGGCCCCCAGAGCGCGGGAGACTATTAAGGACAGAGCTAAAGTAAGAGGAGTTAAAGGAAATAATTCTGCGGTTAAGCTGCTTTCCTGCCATCTCTCAACCCCATGTGAGTGCTGCGACTCCGTGGGCTTAGGACCGGGCCGCACTGCCCCCTGCCCCTTCCACGTACCCACATCCCCCACACAGAGCATCCCCCCCACCCCCCCAGGTCCCATTTTGGGTGTGGGCACACGAGAATCCTGATGTCCCCATGTCCTCACGTGGTGTCGTGCTTTCCTTGGAGCTGTGGTGGCACCCATAGGGCACACCATGCCTCCAAGTCCCCACGTGGGGGTGATGGGTGACACCAAGCGCTGCCCCGCACCGTTTTGGGGTGCCCCGATCCCCACGGCCGCCTCCTCCCGTCCCTGCCAGCTCTGAGTTCAGCCACTGTTTGCCACTGCCATGGCGAGGCACTTCTGGAGGGGAATGGTGGCCTCTTTGGGCTTCCAATGTGACGTTTGGAGACGTGGAGGTGGTTGGGCGGGGGTGAGGGCCCTCCAGCCCGTGGTGGTGTGCTGGTGAGCACCGCGTGCCCCGGCAGCGTGCCACGCGCCCGGGAATGGGCACGGTGACGCTTCCTGCACTTCGGATTTAAATGCCACCAAGGTTAGGAGCAGCTGAGAAGAGATTTTCAGGATTGGACTTTTGGAACGGAGATGCCTAAATTCCATCTAAGCTTCCCTTTAAGCATCCACGTCCCGGGACGGCCCTGGGGCGCTGACGCTGCTGTCACCGTCCGCGCTGCGTCACCGCGTTGCTGGGTGACCAACTCTGGGGCCGAGGGGCTGAGACTCAGACCTCCACGACGTGGGATCCCCAATTCCAGGGTGCTACTGTTGGGTTCCAAGCAGCGATGCTTGGGATGGGGGCTGAGGAGCACGGCTGGGGGATGGCAGCGGGTCAGCATGGAGCAATGACACCCGGTGGGACACAGTGGAGGTCTCTGGTTCCCCAAACAGAGGTGGAGAGCAGCAACAGGAAAGTCCTTTAATGAGGGCCAGACGGTGACACCGCCGGGATGGGATGGGCAAAGCTTCTCAGGGAGCATCTCACCTCCATCCAGCACGCGCTGCTCCCACTCACACCTCCCCGCTGCCACCTCCAGCACTACGATGAAGCAGAGCCGTGTCTCAGTTGGGCTCTCAGCCCCACAGCTGCATCAGATCAGCCCCACTGGCACACGGGGACCCCCGGGGGGTGTGGGGGGGGTCTGCACGCACCTATAGCGCCGGTGGAACTCGATGACGGCTTGCTCCTGCTCCCGTGTCTCGATGGAGCCCGGCCGCAGCCGGCGGATCTCTCGGATGGCGTCGCTGCCGCTCATATTGTGTGTCTTCACCAGGTAGCAGGCCAGCATGGTGCCCGTGCGGCCGTGCCCCAGCATGCAGTGCACCGCCACCGCCTGCGCCGGGACACGGGGGACACGGGCACCCCGGGGCTCCCCCAGCCATGGTGCGGTCGCGGTGTCACCAGGTGTGACCCCCACCCACCCCGACATCGCCCCCTCGGCGTCACCCTCGTGGCATCTTTCACTCGGTGACATCCCCCTCGTGGCACCAAGCACCCCAACACCACCCCCCCGCCCCCCCCACATCGGCATTACCTCCTGTGCCACCCCCCCCCCCCCCTTTTGGTGTCACCCCCTGCCCGTTACCTCCCCGCGGCCGTTGGCCTCCTCCACCAGCTGCAGGAAGCTCTGGATCTGGCCGGGTGTGGGTGGGGTGAAGTCGGGCACTCGGAATCGGTGGAGCTGCAGTGCGGGGCAGCAGCCGTGGTGCGGGGGGGCCCTCTCTGACAGGGACACCAGGTGCCGCACGCCCCGGCCCAGCAGATAGCGGTAGTGCCCGGGCTCCCGCGGCATGGCCAGCCCCGCCAGCCGCCCCTCCGCCACCCACGAGAAGTTGGGGGGCTCCACCATCGCCTGCGGGGACTGCTGCTGTAGCACAGCGCTGCCACGGGGGCCGTGCCGTACCCCAAACCCGTGGGACCCCCCCCTTAAGCACCACAGGTTCAGCACCCCCAAGTCGTGCCCCCCCCACCGCACCCCAAGGTCCCCCCACCCCATGCTCTCCTCGAGACCCCCGCCCGCAGCCCCCAGGATGCCCACCCCAGGCTTCCTGACCCCCCCCACAACCAGCCCGCCCTCCCCCAGCCCACCCAGCACTCCCACCCTCTGAGACCCCCACCCCCCCGCGCCGGACCCCAAACTCTGTGCCCCAACAACGCTCCTGGGGCTACCCCCCCCCCCCCCCCTGCAGCCCCACAGCCCCGCCCCCTCCCCCAACCCCCTCCCCACCTCCGACTCCCCACCCCCCCCCCCCCCCCCCCCGCCTTAGGCCGCACTCAGCAGGCCGGGCCTTGCGGCCTACCCCAAACCGGGACCCCCGTTCTAAACCGGGACCCCCATCCTGAAGCCCACCCCGAACCGGGACCGCGGCCCCTCCCTGCGGCCAACCCCGAGCGGAGACCCCGGCCCCGAACCGGGACCCCCGCCCTGCGGCCTACCCCACACACCGAGGCCCTGCGGCCTACCCCCGAGCGGAGACCCCGGCCCGGCCCGGCCCGGCCCGGCCCGGCCCGGCCGCCCCCCTCCCGCCCCCCCTCCCTCCTTCCCCGTGGTCCTCTCGCCCCTCCGTACCGGGGAAGGCCGCGGGGAGGCGGAGCGGCGCCGCTGGGAACGGCGGAATCGATGGCAGCGCCGGAGCCGGGAGGAGGCGGCCGCTTCACCCCGCACAGCGCGGGGGGGAACCGGGACTGCGGGGCTCCTCTTGTGTCCGTGCTGTGACCCCTCCCCGGTCACACGGAGGGGGGCGGGGGGGGGGGACCCCAAAGGGGGGATAAGGGGGGACCCCAGGGTTGGGGGCAGGGGAAGACCCCAAAGGGGGGGACAAAGAGGGGACCGCATGGATGGGGGCAAAGGGGGGACCCCAAAGGGGGGATAAGGGGGGACCGCATGGATGGGGGCGGGGGAAGACCACAGAGTGGGAGATAAGAGGGGACCCCATGGTTGAGGGCAGGGGAAGATCCCAAAGGGGGGAACAAAGAGGGGACCGCATGGATGGGGGCAAAGGGGGGACCCCAAAGTGGGGGACAAAGAGGGGGGACCCCATGGATGGGGGGCAAAGGGGGCATGTGGAGAAGGAAGTGTGGGGACGAGGGGCAGTCCCCATGTCCCCCTCCTATCCCTGGTGGTCAGCGTGTCCTCACAGCCATCCCGGGGACGGGGGGGGCAGCCCCAAATCCCTGCCAACCCTCCCGTCCACAGCGGGGTCGGTTTGCGCTCGCTTCTGGAGCTTTCATGGTTTATTTTGCCACCGAGCAGGGGAAGGACAACGCCCACAGGACGGGGCCGAGCCAGCACCGTGTGCTGCGGGGTCTCAGCAGGAGAGGGGCGACGCAGATTTGGGGTGTCTCCACCTCCCTACGCGTCACATCCCTGCAGCTCTGTGGGGATGACAACGAGGGGGATGGGGCGGGGGGGGCTCAGCCCCCCAGCGCCTCGCGCAGCCGTGGTTTCACCACCACGTCCCCCTTGGCCTCGTAGCGGAGGCGACCCCAAGCCAGCAGCGCGGGCGGCAGCCGCAGCGCCAGGTACGCTGAGCGCATCTTATCGGGGGACAGCCCTGAGTCCCACAGGTGGACGTCCGCCATCTCCCCCGTGAACGAGTTGTAGACGTCGAAGCTTCCCCCGTAGGCGTCCTGCTCCTGGCCCAGCATCACCACGGCCTCGTTGCCCACCTCGTAGCCCTTCTGCAGCCCTTTGCGGGGCCACGGGCGCCCGTTCAGCCAGAACTCGGCGATGCCGCCGCCCGACTCCCAGCTCACGCAGACATGTTCCCACTCGCCGCGGTTCTCGGGGACGCGGAAGGTGACGTATTTCCCCCCGACGTAGAAGCGGTACTCGCCCGGTTTGGGTTTGAAGAGGAGGATCTCGTTGTCCTGAGCTTTGGTGGCGTAGGAGAAGAGGCTGTGGGGCCGCGTGAGGTCGGTGTAGGAGCGCAGGCACACGGTGAAGTTCTGCATTGGGTGCTCCGGCCGTGCCTGCAGCAGCACGTAGGCATCGCTGGGGTCCTCCCGGAACACGAACACCTTTCGGTAGAGGTCTGAGGGGGGGACAGAAGGGACGGGGTGGGCGTCACACCTTCCCCAATCCCGTGGGGGGTGGCTGTGCCAAGTGGTGTCCCCACTGAGTGACATCCCCAGTGAGGGGCTTCACCATCGAGTGATGTCCACACCGAGTGGTGTCCCCATTGAGGGATGTCCTCATGGAGAGGGGGCCCAATGAGGGACGTCCCCGTTGAGTGTCGTCCTCTCCAAGTGGTGTCCCCAGTGGGGAATATCCCCAAGTGCGTGACATACCCACTGAGTGATGTCCCCAGTGTGTGATGTCCCCAGTGAGTGATACCTCCAGCAAGTAACATCCCGGTCCCCCGATGCCCCCCCAGTGTCCCCATACCTTCCTGACCGGTGACAGCAGTGACAGCGGTGAGGATGACGAGCCACATCGGCACGGTGCCCATGGTGCCGGCGCGGCTCTGGGTGCGGGCGCTGCGGGTTTATGGGGTGGGTGAGTGGGAGGGGATGGCCGCTCCCCAATCCCATCTGCTGGCGCCGACAGAGCCGCGATTTCACGGTGTCACACGGCCGCGGTGCTGCGTCACCCCAACACGGGGCCGACCTGGAGCTGTGCCCGGGGCGCGTGGTGTGGGGTCGGGTGTGGGGTCACCCTGCCACGCGGCATCGCCTCGACCCTGACCCCCCATGTCGGCTCATGGTGTGCATGTGTCCCCCAGCGGCGTCTGTGCGCTCTCTGGGGCTGTCTGTGCCCCCTGATCCCCCCGTACCCCCTCTATTTCCCGCCCCCAGACCCTTTATCACCGTGTGACTGTCCCTAATGGGGATTTCCAAGCATTGGCCGAATGCCGGGCTCAATCTTTTACCTTCTTGCTCATTAATTGCAGCGCCTCATTTGCGTCTCCTCCCCACCCCTCCCCCCACCCCCCCCCCCCCCCGCCCCATCCGGAGCCCCAGGAACGGTCCCTCCCTCCTCCGCCCCATGGGAACGGGGCCGGAGATGTTGATGGAATGGAACGTGAGATGGGCATCCTCAGGAAGCGCTGCGCCGTGCCACACTGTGCCCCACGGCCACCGCTGTGCCAAAAAGGGGGCTCACGGGGAACTCCATGGGGTGGTTATGGGGCAGGAGAGCTCCCCGGGGCGTTAAACCAGGCTGCAGGCAGTGTGGCTGCAGAGACATTTATTGTATAGAACCCCCCGGGTGGAGTCAGAGTTTGTCAGGATGGGAGGAGTGGGTGGGGGGCACTGCCCCTCCTGGGGTGCTTGAAGGGCACCTTTGGGGGCTGAGCAAGCAGCACTTGTGGGGTTCTGGGGGAACCCATAGGGTGCTCAGAGGCCGATGCGGGGGAGCGATGGTTGCAGGGGATGTCAAGAGGAGCGACGTGACCCACAGCCATCAAGGCCACGCATTGGGGCAGGGAATGGGGCTGCAGTGCCCGTTTGGGGGGCTCAGGGCGCATCCCCCCCTTTGTGGCAGCGGAACACAGCAAGGAGCAGCGCGAGGGGCACGAGGCAGCAGTGCAGCCCCCCCAGCGCCGCACTCAGCCCCAGCGCGAAGTCAAAGCCCTCGAAGGCTCCGCACATGGGCGGCAGCACCCCCACCTCCAGCAGGAACCCCCCCAGCAATGCTGCCCCATAGGGCGCCCACAGCACCCCGAACACCCACCCCGGGCCTCTCCCCACTGCCCCCCACCCGCCCCGCAGCATCGCGCCGGGCAGCAGCAGCAGCAGCACGCAGCAGCACGCGGCCACGTGCAGCCCGTACGTGACCGACGCCGCGTCCACGCTGCACTGCACGCACTGCGTGCTCTGCCCCGTCCCCACCGTGCCCCCACTCAGCACCGCCGGCACCGCCATCGCCATCCCCGCCACCCATAGGACCACGGGCACGCAGCGAGCGCGGCCCCGCTCCCCACACCCCCACAGCAGCCCCTGCGCCAGCACGCTGCCGTGCCACAGCAGCAGCATGGCCCTGCACGGCCCTTCGCCCGCCCGCCAGCCCCACGCGATGCCCGCGGCCATGGGGAAGAGTGTGATGGCGAACAGCGCGCAGCACAGGGCCAGCTGGGCCGCCAAGGCGCGGCCATGGGGCCACGCGTGGGGACGCAGGGCCAGGGCCAGCAGCAGGGCGGTGTTGGCCGCGACGGCGGTGGCACCGGTGGCGGTCAGGAGCGGTGGGGCCACGCGGTGGAAGAAGGGGCAGTAGTGGTTGTGGCACGGCTGTGCGGCGGCGTCGATCGCGTAGTCCGTGTCGTTGGGTGCGTAGTAGTAGTCATCGTCGTCGTCGTCGTCGGAGGTGATGTTGAAGAGGTCCGTTAGGAACAAGGAGGTTCTGTTGGCTGCGATTTCGGGGCTCTGCTGAGGACACAAGGCGCTGTGGGGCGGCTCTGGGTCGGTCCCTCCCCTATCAGTTAGGGAGGGACGGTGTGGGGAGCGCTGATATCTCAGGGTGTGGGTTCACCCCAAGCCAAGAAAACCCTGTTTTCTTGCACTCAGCTGTATGTGGTTCCCAGGACCATGCGCCCACCCGGAGCTGGGGGACATGGGATGGTTGGGTGCCCCATGGGGTCGAGGTTGGGTACCCTATGGGGTTAGGTGCCCCATGGGGTTGGGGTTGGGTACCCTATGGGGTTAGGTGCCCCATGGGGTCGGGTACCCCATGGGAGTCATGTTGAGTACCCTATGGGGTTGGGTACCCCAACGTGGTAGGATTGGGTATCCATGGTGGTGGGTACCCTATGGGGGCTGTGGGTTGGGTACTGTATGGGAATGAAGTTGGTTACTCTATGGGGGTGGTGTCAGGTATCCCATGGGGGTGGGTGCCCTATGGGGGTGGGGTTGGGTACCCTACAGAGTCGGGGTTGGGTTCCCACTGTGGTTGGGGGAATTGGGGTGGAAGGGAGAAAGGCGATGGGTGTGAGAGCTGGAAATGGGGTCACCTCCAAAGAGAGGAACGTAATTGGGGAGCCCCCCCCGGGGATGGGAAGGACTCACCCCCGGGATGCAGTTGCCCATTCTGTGTCCCCAGCACCTCTGGGCTCAGCGTCGGATGCACGGCGCAGTTTGCAGAGCTCAGCCCCACTCTGCCTCTGCTTTGTGGGGTGAAGGGCTGCGGAGCCGTGATAAGGACTGCCCCAACCCCCTCCCTCCCTTCCTCCCTCCCCACCACCGATGTTCCCTCTGCCAAAGCCGAAGGAAACGGGCGGCTGCTGCCAGTAAAGGCGTTGAGCGGCGGCGCTGCTAATTTCTGGTGCAGGAAATGATCATTTATTGGCAGAACCACCGCAGTTCCTTTGGAATTTTGTTCGGAAGCGCTCGTGGAGAGGGATGTACGAATCTGTGCCAGGGGTGAGGAATGGGGCCCCCCTCGGGGGCTGGGAATGAGGCGTGGGATGGGGGTCTGGGTGGGTTTGGGGTCTCCGTGAGGTGAGCTGTGTCCCGCCCCATCCCTTCCCCCCCTGGGGTGGGGGGCTCATGCAGAGGCAGAGATGAGCAGGCGGGTGAAGGTGTGTAATCCAGATATATTTTATAGGATTATTCTTCCGAGATTAGCACAGGATATTAGAAAGGTTATAAAGTAACACCGACGTTCGTTGTCTCCCTTTATGTACATACAAGAACACAGCACAACAACACAGCCCGTCCTCCGCCCCACGGCCGCCCCACGGCGCTCAGAGCTCCGCACTAATATGGCTTTCGTGGTCTATTGAGAGTTCAGTGCCCCGTGTCCCCGTCCCTGTTTGGGTGCTCTGGTGGCACATGATGGCCATGGGGCCAACGCAGCCCTCGTGCTCTGGGAGGGGACACTGGGGACATGGTGACACTGTGCAGCTCCACCGGGTGCCAGCAGTGAGGGGCACGGTCCCAGTGCCACCGCCCACCCTGGGACCACACGTCCCGAGTGTCACCCCACTGGTGGCACTGTGTGCCCCATAGCTGTGGTGTGGCCCACCAGCAGAAGCACTGGGTCCTACTGGTGCCACTGTGCTTCCCCTTGGTGATGCCACATTCCGCTGTCACCACTCTGGAGCGACCCCCTGTGCCTCCAACCTCTTGTCCCCATGGCGCAGCCCAACCGGTGGCACCGTGTCACCTCCAACCACTGCAAACCCACCCAACCCGTGTCCTTGGTGTGACACCGATGTGCAGCCCGTCACCTCCTGCAGGACACCGTGTCCCCAAACCCCCCTCCCAGCCCCACACCGGGACACCCATGGCACAGTGTCCCCATCCAGATCCCCACAGCCCTTTTTTAGGGACCCAGATCCCTCCTGGACGTCTCCTGCACTCTGATCTGCGCCGTGGAGAGGTGGCAGTGGGATGGAACCATGCTTGAAAACACATCGTCGCGTTCCGCTGGAAAGAATCGCGCCTATCGAGAGTGGATGGTGAAGACCTTCGGAGAAACCCACGTGCTGTGCATGCTCTGTGTGCGCGGTGACGTGAACGGCATCGTGTCGGCAGTGTGACCTCTGGTGACAACGCGTGTCCCATGGCAGGAGCTTGGGGCTCCCGTTGGGACCATGGTCAACGTCCTCCTTCCACTGGGACCATGACCAATGTCCTCCTCTTATTGGGACCATGACCAATGCTCTCCTTCAACTGGGGTCATGACCAATGCCTCCTGTTGGGACCATGGTCAATGTTCACCTTCAACTGGGACCATGACCAATATCCTCTTCCCATTGGGACCATGACTGATGTCCTCCTCCCATTGGGACCATGACCAATATTCTCCTTCAACTGGGACCATGACCAACGTCCTCCTCTTGTTGGGACCATGACCAACGCTCTCCTTCAACCAGGACCATGACCAATGTCTTCCTCCCGTTGGGACCCATGGCCAACATCCTCCTCCCATAAAATGGAAGGGGTGGAATGACAGTGAGGAACCCACGGGTTTTCCTCACGTGGTGGTGAGGGCTTTGTGCACCCCCTTCAAGGGATCTGCTGATGGAGTGACGGAGCCATGCGCCACAGACACGTCCCTCGTTCCCACCGAGCCGTGGTGGCCCCAGTCCCCACCCACCACTCCTCTCCTTGTTGTCTGGGTGGGAGCAGCACTTCCACCCCACACTCTGTGGCGGAGGACACAGTTATTCCTTTACCTCCAAGATGGGGCTGCCCACCCCACCCCACTCCTGCCCCAAAGGCTCAGAGCTCCTCTGGTCACCCCGAAATGTAATGGGGTGCTCAGCCAATGGGCGGCAGCTGTGAGCTTCTCGCATCCAGACCACGCAATGCCAGCACCCGGGGGGGGCTGGCCCTATAGATGTGGGGCTGGAGGGAGCACGGTGACCCCAGTGATGCAATGGGAAGGTCAGAAAACCTTCTGGTTCCCATCTGGCTTAGAAGAGACGTGGTTTCTCCCCAGGTTGGAAGTTGGGCGAGCGCCTACCAAATCTCTGTGGAGACCCCCGAGCCACTGGGACACAAAACCCAAACATTTTGGCCACCCCTGGAACCAACGAGGCCTCTTCCAGCTCAGCACCCACCCTAAGAAGGGGCCGGGAAGGACAGGGGCAGCCCCGAGGAGCACTTGGAGCAGGGAACCCCACGGCTCACACCGCTGCTGGGGCATGGAGCTGCTGGTCCCGATGTACAGCACGGATCGGGCTGTCCCCACCGCACCAAAATCGCTCTCAGGACCCAAATCCCCGTTCCTGAGGCTCCCGGGGCCACCGAGGAGGTGTTGTTGATGGCCCAGCACTGAACATCTCAATAGATGGTTTGAATTGACATCTCCAATTTGAGAATTTGCAAACTGGGGCATTTTTCCTTCTCTTTTTTTTTTTTGTTTTTTTCCTCAATCTGCCCCCAAAACCCTGCCCCCCACCCCCCCCCTCCCACCGGGTGGGAACAGGGCAGCCACGCTGCCCGGCAGCTCCCGGCAGCTCCGGGGGCTTCGGTAGTTCCCACCCTGGAAGCTCAGCCCCTTCACACACCAACGGCACGAGGACAGCTCTCCTCCCCACCAGACACTGTCGGACAAGAACCACCAAGGATAAAATCAGGGCAGGGACGTGGGGGTCCCACGTCACAGCCCCATCCCTACGGACTGGGGGACAACGGGAAGGTCCCAGCTCTCGGTGGGAGCACCGGTGACACAGAACCTGGAGCTGATTTTATCCTTGGGTGCCCAAAAAGCGAAAAACCCAAAGTGGAAGAGAAACGAAAGGAAAGAGCTACATCGACCCCAGCCCAACACCCCAACCGAGGGCCCAAAGCGAAGAGCAGCCACGAAACCAAAGCAAAGGTCCAAAGGAAGAAGGAACGTCGCTCACTCACTGCTTGGTCTGTGTTTGGCGCGAGCGCCGGGCGAGGGGTTGGAGGTGCAAGCAAGCAAAACGGGGCTTTCGCTGTTCGTAGTAACAACGTTTTGTACAAGTTCAAGAAGAAGCATCACGTCTCAGCCGGTCGCTCTCTGCTCTCTGTCCCGCCATCCGTCCGTCCGTCCGTCCGCCCGTGCCGGGCGCCGCAGTAAATCTGTTGGGTTGAGTGGGGTTTGTGGTCTGGTTTCCATTTCCATCGGGGTTTTGCTGGCTCCGTTTCTCACCCTCTCCCGACGCCTTTAGATGAAATATTCCTTCTTGTCGTCGCCGCCGGCTTGGCCGCCCTCTGCGTTGATGATGGCCGTGTCGGCGTCCGGCGCGTCGTCAGAGCCCTTGGCCTCATGGGTCAGGTAGGTGCCTGTGGGGACAGGGGAACACTGTCAGAGCTGGGACGTGGGACACATGGCACAGCAGGGCCGCCGTGGCTGGGAGAAATCCTTTGGGCTTGGCCTGAAATGGAAAAAAAATGGCTTTCGCTCGGGGTAAACCCCACCGGGGACCGGGCTGCCCGAAGCAGCTGATGCTGTGAGTCTATGATAGAGGGGGGATGGCTCTCCTGCGTGGTTCAGCCCGCCCTGTCCCTCCATCCCTGTTCCCCCCTGGAAGGTTTTCCTGCAGAAGGAGGATCTGGGGTGGGGATGGGGGGTTCTTACTCACACATCACCTCGGGTGGGTTTTGCTGCGGTCTGGCTGTGATGGTCTCCCCGTGTCTTATGCACACACCTGCCGGGCGGATGGAAAAGGGGTGGGGAGGTGGAAATGATGGGAGGGGGAGGGAGAGGACAAAAAGGGGGAATGGCTCGGTGGGGCAGCGGGAGGAGGGGGAACAGAGGTGGTGGGGAACGGAGGTGGAGCTGCCCACTGCTGGATCAGTGCGGAGATAGGGAATGGAGGTGGAGTTGGCCAACTCGAGTCCGGCACGGAGCTGAGGAGCGGCTCCTAAAGCCGACCCTGGGGCTCTGCTGGCTGTCACCCCCCGTCGCCTCGCATCCCCGTACCTTTGTGCCTGATCAGGTAATGTCCCAGCACGATGAGGAGGCTGAGCAGGAGGAAGACAATGACGGCCACCACTCCGCCGATGACCGCGTGGTATGTGCTGGAGGTCGACAGCACAGGACTGGCGTCTGCCCGGGAGATGGAGGGGGAGAAAGCAGAGAGAGAGAGAGGGGAACGGGACGCTGTGGTTCGGCCCCAGGTCCTGCTTGGTACGGTGCAGAGAACGGGGAGGAGCGGAGCCGGGGAGAAGCGGCGTGGGGGGAAAGCAGTGGTGGTGATGTGGGATGGGCAAAGCTCTGCCCACTGTGTGCTGCTCTGCTGTCACCGTCCCCCGGTGCCGGGGGGGGGGGAGGGGGCACAGAGCCATGGGATTGCTCGGAGGTGACGCTTGGACAGAGGGAGGGAGGAAAAAAAACAGCGGGGGAAAGACGAGAAGCACGGACACGTCAGACAGATGGACACCAGAGCCGATCGCACCACAGCGGTGCTGCCATGGGATGGGGGAAGGATCACATTGTCCTCATGTCACCGAACACGGACCGAGGCCTGGATGGGAAGCTGGCATGTGGCAGAGGTGACCCCAACCCAGCACGGGGCCATCGTCCTCCGGGCATCGTCTCTGGCTGAGGAGCAGCGGGTCCGTAAAGAGACAGAAACGGAGCGTACGGTACCTTGGATGGGAGCTGGAGTGAAGGATGAAGCGGTGGCCATGGAAGCATGAGAGATGGGCTGGGAAGGCGGAGGGGCTGGAGTGGAGTGAACATGTGGGGTGGGGAGCTGGGAAAGATCTGGGGAGGACAACAAAAACACAGGGACAGCAGTCAGCCCCCGGCAGGGACACAGCCCACGGGTGGGACCCCAGCGTTGGGGGGGGGGGTGGGATCGTCCACGACCCCATATCTCTTCCTGCCTCTGGGTCTCACTGGGGACCCTTTTCTGGTGTCCCACCTGCCAGCAGCCCCGGTCACCCCGTGAGGGACCCATGGGACCCTCCTGTCTGGGTCACCCAGTGCCACTTCTGCTTGGGGGTGGGCTGCTCTGGTGATGGCAAACGAGACCCCTGTGGCTCTGGGAGGGGGGAAAAGGGATCTGGAAATGGGGGAAAACAGTGCCTGGATGTGGCTGACACACAGCAGGTGAGGGGGGTGGGCACGGTGTCCTGGGGGCTGATGGGTGGGCGCCGGGTGCTGCTGCCGTGAGCTCAGGAGTGGGTGCAGGAGCACCAGGGGTGAAGGGGACATGGGGTGGCCGAGGGCAGGGGGCTGCTGGGGATGGACGGTGTGGGGTGGGACGCATCGCTGCCATGCACTCCTGCCAACCACAGCCATTTTGGAGGGGGAGGACGGGGCCACAACAAGAGGGAAGGGAAGGGAAAGGCTGAGGGGTGAGGGATGCTGGAAGATGGAAAAGCCCAAGGCTGGTGGAGAGCAGGGAGACAAGAGGACAAGGGAGAAAAGGAGGAGGACCCCAAATCCAGGCCCAGAAGCACAGGGAAGGAGGGTCCCCACGAGGCAGGGGGGAGGTGTGTGCAGCCCAGTGGGGCACGGTGACAGCGAGCAGAGCGCAGTCAGGGCAGGGGGGAAGCAGCAATGGGGACGGATGCTGCCACTTCCCCTGCAGGGATGGGCTGCGTGGAGTCACGGGATGTAATGCAAGGCTGCAGCACGGGGAAAGCTGTGGGGTCGGTCTCCAAAATCTCAGGCTCAGAGGGGTCAGAAAAATGCTGTAGCTGACGGCGTTTTGCTGCCCCAGAGGCTCCGGATGAGACCCCCTCCCCCCATCAGAGCTGATGGGGACCAAGCTGAGCAGCACGGTGCAGGCACGGTCTGGACGCAGCAGGAGATGCTCCATCCCACCCACGAAGCATCTCCACGGGGTCACGGTGCCGAACCGAGCAGTGCCACGCACACCCCCCCCCCATCCACCCCCACCCCACCGCCTTACCGCTGACGTCCAGGTTGTACTTGGCGATGACGCTGCCCATGGAGCTGGTGGCCGTACAGATGTAGGTGCCGCTGTCGCTCTTGTTGAGGAAGGGGAAGATGAGGACGCTGTCGGAGCTCAGCTGCAGCGGTGCATCGCTGCCCTCCTTCTCCCATAGGAATTCCTGGGGGCTGCAGGGTGGGATGGGGTCAGGCGCCGTCGGGTCGTAACCCCATCCCCCACCACAGCATCACAGGGGGGTGGAGGAGAGGGCTGCCCCCCACCCCGAGGCGGTCTTTGAGGTCCCCCCTCCAACCCAAATCCATTCCATCTTTCTGTGATTCCATTATTCGGTGCTCCAGGGGGAGGAAATCACCCTCCATAGGGCATCACAGACATGAGCCCACCCAGTTCTAAGCTGAACCCCCCACCCCCTAGCCCCAGGGAGGGGTAAGCAGCGATTTGGGGTGTGTGGATGGGTGGGAAGGGGCAGTGGGGTGGGGGGTCCTTACACGGGGTTGCCCTGCCCGTCGCACTGCAGCTGCAGCTTCTCGCCCTCCCGCGGGTACTGGGGGTGCGGCTCGATCCTCGCTGTCGGTTTATCTGGAAGGGAAGCAGTGGGGTGAGAGTGCTGCCCCGTGCCCCCCCCCCTCCCCCCCCCCCCCCCCCAAAACCACAGATACGGTGCTCAGGATGATCCCCCATCCCGTCCCCAAGAGGGGCACAGGATGATGGGGGCAGGGGGTGACTGTGTGCAGTACCCCCATGTGGGAGGACAGCGTGGTGCACACACGGGGCCACGTGTGTGTGTGTGTGTGTGTGTGTGCGCTGTCTGCTGAAGAGCAGTGACGCTGAGGTCCCCCCCCCCCCCCACTCTTTGTCCCTGCCCCCCCTCCTTGGGACCCCATGCCACGTACAGTGGACCTGCAGCTTCTGTGTGGTCGACCTCTCAGAGTTCTGCAGGGACTCGTGGTCCACCGTGCAGGTCACCTCGGCGTCGTTGTCCTCCTTGGTGACGCGGAACTCCACCCGGCTGCTGACAGTGAAGGTCTTCCCGTTGGAGTCCTCCAACACCTCGGTGCCCTCAGCTGTGGGGACAGGGGGTGGTTGGGGGCGACAGTCACGATGTCCCCGCAGAGGGTTGGGGCTGATGGAGCAGGGGACGCCCTACCCACACCCCATGGATGGGATGGCTCAACTGGGGTGGTCCGGCCCTACAGCCCCCAGTACCCCATTTGTCCCCACGGTGTCCCCAGCTCCCCCAGTCCCGTGTCACCCACCCTTCAGCTCCTTGTTTCCCTTCTTCCACCGGAGCTGTGCTGCGGGTTTGCTGCCGGAGGACCGGCACGTCAGCCGGGCGATCTTCTCCTCATCGATGGGCTGCTCGTGGCCGAAGATTTGGGGCTTCTGGGGGATTCCTGGAAGAGGAGGAGGTGAGGAAGAAAGACGAGAAGCCATGAGTTCCGTGTGCGCTGCCAGGCGGGGATGGATGGGGGGACATGAGGCATGGTTGGGGTGGTGAAGGGTTGAAGGTTGGACTCGATGACCCTGGGTGGGAATGGGTTGGTGGCTGGACTTGATGGGTCTCCTCCAACCTCAACGATTCCATGACGAGGATGAGTTATGGGGTTGGGATGCGGGGTAGAAGAGATAAAGGGTATATGGAGGGCACCGTGCAGACAGGGCAGACAAAGGGAGGGGGTCAGCGTGTGCCACCGCTCACCCAGCACGGTGACGAGGGCCTTGGCAGTCCGCACGGGCATGGTGAAGATGGAGCAGGTGTACTCCCCCTCATCCGACAGCACCACATCGCTGATGCTGATGGTCAGCTCGTTGGGCGTGGACCTCTCTAGCTGGATCCTGTTGTCTCGAAGGGCTGGGGGACAAGCAACAGTGGGGTAAGTGGCAGTGCCACCACGCTCCCCATAGGTGGGGGGCCCATCCATCCCCACTGCCCTGCATCCCCACGCACCTCGTTTCTCCCCAAAGTAGAGGGTCTGCTGGGCAGGGTTGGACCACTGCAGCGAGGAATCGTCGGGGTCCTCCACCTGGCACTTGAGCACCACCGTGCCGCCGGCCACCACCGTCTCGTCCGACGTTGTGGGCTGGCTCACTGGGGGCAAGAGAGGAGAGGTCCGGGTTTGTGGGCCGTGCCCCTGCACCCCACAGCACGGGGTGCACTGCCCTCTGCCTCCACCAACAGCGGATTTGGGATGCAGGTCACCGTGTCCCTTCTACACACGGTGCTGGGAGGAACATTGCCAGGGTTCTCCAATGGATTGTGGGGTGGAAACGGCGCTTGGGGCTCTCACCCCAAAATTTTGGCCCTACACCAATCCTGAGGGCTTTGCACATCCCTCCTAACCCATGTCTCCTTCGCATGGACGTTGCTGCCGAGCAGCCCAAGGGCAGAGAGGAGCAGCAGGAGGATCAGATAACCCCTCCTGCCCCAAGGACGGCTATTTCAGGAGAGCCACTGTGCTCAGCTGCCCCGCGGGGAACGGAGATGGCAGCTCACCCAACCTGGAGGTCAGACACAACCTGAGCACCGCAAGCTGCACTCCGTCGTGTGCTGGATGTGAGACAACGCTCCACAGAGCTCCACATCTTGGCACTAGTATGTAGGGCTCAAAACTCAACCTTGGGGCTGCTCCTGCCCCGTGAGCTTGCAGCGCAGTCCTCGTTGCACAGACCCACTTCCCTGCACAACGCTTGCTGATAGGAGGAGCTCCATTTAGCAGAAGCAGCCTGAATCAGGCTGAACGTCTCCATTTTCTGCCCAGAACCACGGAGGGAAACATTTTCTTTTGCTGACACTGTACATTCCACAGAGCTATCACAGGAAGGGACGGAGAGGGCTGAGCAGGGACACAAAGCTTCCCAGGGCTTGTGCTGAACTGATGGGTCGTTGGTCTTTCCCAACCTTAGTGGTTGGACCTGATGATCTTTGTGGGCTTTTCCAACCTTATCCTTCTACGAACTCCAGCCTTGAAAGCACGGGAATCCCAATCCAGCTTCAGAACACAACAAGAACTTCAGTATTCCAAAGACAGCAGATCTGGATTAAACCATTCCCAGGGCTCGAGGCTCCGTCCCTGGGTTGCTGACATCACACGGACGAAGATCTGCTCCTCTCCACTCGCTGGGGTTAGCAGCAGGCTGAAGGACCTCTGCTCCACATCTCCGTCCTCGTGGATGTTTATCGCTGCTCACCATCCCTCCTTCAGCTCCAGCTCACTCCTTGTGAGGGTCTCCAGCCCCAGTCCTGGGGGTGTGGCCTGAGACAATGCTGCTCCTCTGGGTGGGGAGGTGGCTGTCGGCTTGTTTTAATTTGTTAATTAGGAGATTAAGCTGCTCCAAGTTGCTGTTGTCCAAACTCAAAGCACTCCAACTCTGACCAAGGATGGGGCATAAAACCCAGACTACAGACCTGATCTTTTAATTAACACAATTCCCATTACCTGCTACGGGTGTACACCTGGGGAGGGGTTCAACAGCAGGAGGAGGGCATGGGGTCCCCACGCCAGCACTGGGGTCAGGGGAACACGGTGACACTTTGGTCCTGGGGAACAACGGGAGATCCCCACTGCTCCTCCACTCCACCCCAACCTCAGGACCCCCACCCTGAGCGTGGGACCCCCCCCTCTGGATTTCCATAGGGCACAGCCCGGAGCCCTTCTCCCTGTGATCCCATGGGGGACACCCCCGCTGTCCCCCACCCCACAGAGAGCTGTGGAGCCCCGTGCCCCAGATCCTGCTTGCCTCCGCACCGACAGCTTGGAGCAGCAGATGGGCACGGCTCGCTTTAATTAAAACCCGGCCTGGCTGCAACCCGCCGGCCCTTGACAGAACAGGGACACCGATGCCACGCAGACCCACGAGCTTCACCCCCTCCCGATCCAACACAACAGGGACAGAGTGTTGCCCCCATCCCTCAGCTCCACCATCCCCGGGAGCACACGGGGACACCGAGCAGCAGAAGGATGCTGAGATAGCACCCAAATCCGACGGGTCCCGGCGCTGCCCCCACAGCTGAGAGTGCTCCGCTTCAGGTTCCGTTTTGGGGAGCCCCGCGCTGCCCATCCCCGTGCTGCTCCTCTCCCACATCTCCAGGAGGGGGAAGCAGATCCTCAGCTCCGCATTTCCTCCCTCTGCACGACCTGTGCGCACCGCTACGGTCGGAGATGAAGTCTTGCAACAAAGTGCTCTGGAGGCCGGAGAGATGGGGTCTGACACGAGGGGACCCCGAGGAAGAGGAGGAGGGGGCAGCCAGGCTGCAGCCCCGGAGCAGCACAGCTCCTGATGTCGGCTGGAAGCTGCTGCACTCATCCCCGTGCCGAGCGGCAGTAACAATGTCCCCATCCCTCTTCGTTTCCCCCCCAGAATCCCCATCCCAATCCGCTCCCATCCCGAAACTCCGACATCTGCTGCGCGGGTTGGTTGGAGCTGAGTGCATATCCACAGTCTGGGATGCCCAGAGCCTGACTTCCAGGCTGCTCCACGCGAGCAGCTGCTCCGCTCCAGGTTTTGTTATGGGAGGAGGAAAAGCTGCTTTGGTTTCGATGCATCTGCTCAGCGCCGCTCCTCCTCTTCCTCGCAGCCTTCCTCCTGCAGTGCAAGCCACGCATCCCAGCACCTCAGTGGCTTTGCTGTCCCCATCCCCGCTCACTCCTCGTGGTGCCATCACCATATCCCCATTTGCTCCGTGCACAGAGCCCCAGCAACGCACTGGGACACGAGATTGGGACGGCTCTGCGGGCAGCAGGAGGGGAGGAAGCAGATGGAGAGCCGGGCTGCGTGCTCGGAGCAGCGCCAGCAGTCCCAGGGACCGTCCCCACGCCACAGGAGCTCTGGCATCCAGGTGCTTTGGGAAGGTTCCCAGGTTCTGCTTCGCAGCTACGGGGACGGATCCATCCCAGTTTGCATCTCCCGGTGCCAAAACGTCCCTCTGCCAGCTCCCGGCCCCACTCAAAGCACGAGATCCAATGGAACATTGTTCAGAGCGGAGGCAAACACACCCCGAGGAGCTGGCTCTGAACATAGGGCACACAGACAGAGCCGTGCTCCATCCCCCCCAGCTCTGCAGAGGGTGAATCCTCGCGGTGCGGGGTGAGATCCTACAGCAGCACAGGGGCAGAGGGGAGCGAACCCGGAGCACCACACAGAGCCGCAGCGCCTTTGAGCGTGACCCCAACCAACCCGATCCCAAACGCTGCGCTTCCCATCCTTCCTCCGAAGGCGGACGCGCACAGAAAGCATCTTCCAGGAAAGGGCAAAGAGGAGGAGAGCTCAGCTCCCAGCGGCAGAACGCCGGGACGGGGCAGGGCTGCCGGGAGCTGCCGGCCACGCGTGACACCTGGGCAAGGTTAAGCAGCCAAAACGCACCCAGCAATCGGTGCGGGAGCAGCAGATGAGGAGAGCAGAGTGGTTGGAGGTGTGGGACGCTCCTCTCATTGTCACCCCATGGGTCAGAGGCCCCACGGCCCCAGCTGCTGATGTGGGACGGTGTCCCGGGGGCAGATGCGGTCCCACAGCCACCGCTGTTCTGTGGGTCACCACAGCAGCCCCCTGCCCCTCTTTGCACACTGGGGAGCACAGTGTGGGTTGGGAGCAGCCCCAGGGCTCCCCCACCCAACCCAAACCCAGCCCCACAGAAGGACCCTTCTCTCCCTTCCCCATTTCCAATGGGGTTTGTCCCCAAAAACGCTCCAGAAGAAGCATCCCACCGCCCCTCCAGCCCCACTCAGCGCTCCCACCCCACATACAGGGAAGGGTGACCCCCCCCCCCCCAAGAGGGCTTTCCTCCCATTTGACAACAAACAGCCAAAAACCGCTTGGCCCGAGGGGCAGGAGCTAAAAACCACGCGCTCCCATCTCCAACATGACTGTTGCCTAGGAAACGAGCTCTTTGCTTTGACAGTTCTGTTTTAAGGATCTCTGCTGCCCAGCGAGCGAGGTGTCACCGAGAGCATCCTGCCTCTGCAGTGCTCCTTGAGGTCCCAGTGACATTGGGGGGTGGGCTCCAGAGCTTGGGGGGCTCTGCAGCAATGAGAAATGCGACGGTCGCCACTGTCGGGGTGAGGAGGCCCAGCTCCTCTGCTCAACCAACCCATGGGGACAAAGATCGGCCCCATAGGCTCCGTGGAGCAGAGGATGGGAGCGGTGCTGACCCAGATCCACCTGACGAGGTGGGGGTCACTGTGCTGGCACCACCTGCGGGGTCCCTGGGGGTCACTGAGGGGTGGGGACATGAGCAATGGTGTGAGGGCTGCAAGAGGAGCTCGAGATGGGGCAGGGCATGGGGGTGCAACGGGAGCCCCAGAAATGGGGGTACCACGGAGCAGACTCCTTCACAGGGAGCACAGCACTCCCCATTGCATCCGCATGATCAGATAGCGCCCTACAACCACAAAGCAGCAGGATAAAGGAGAATGGAGCCCACCACCCCAAGCACAGGTCCTGCACCACCACCTCCTCCTCCTCCTCTCTCTCTATGGGGTCACTGCTCCCCTGCCAGGACCTGGACGGCCACGCGGAGCTCCGCATTGGGGTGAACCCAGGTTAGATCCAACCCAGCGCAAACAAACAGCGGCGTGAGCCTCAAATGCACATTCCTCCATCTGGCGGAGGGCCGCGCCAGCGCCAGGGGACTCCCAGATGTAACCGCCCCCATCCCTCCAACACCCCTGGAGAGGCGAGAACACGAGCGGGGAATCCTGGGCAGACATCCCTTCCCTTCCTCCTGCCTCCCATCCTAAGGGCTTCGGGATGGAGACGCTCCAAGCGCGGCACCCCGGGTCGCTCCTCCAGCGCATCCAACCCCACACGGAGCACCCCCACCCCGCCCCACGCTGCGGGCTGTGCCAAAAATAAGAGGGATTATGGCATCCCCTCACTGTCTGGGTATGTGGCCGAGCAGTTTTTGCAGCCCTTGATCCCGGGGCATTGTCTCCAAATCCGCTGAGCAGTGCCTTTTCCGCGCCGGTCCCCTCCGCTCCGATGCTCCGGTGCGGGCGGTTGGTCGCACTCATCCCCACCCTCAGGGATCCATCCGTATCGTCCAACTATTGGGGACACGGAGCGCTCGGTGATGGGGATCCGACCCCATCCACACAGCCCAGGGGTCCCCACAGCATCCCAGCACCGCGAGGCTCACCCTGCCCCACCCCCACAGCCACCCCGCTGCGCTCACACGCACTCGGGGGCTGCCAAGGGCAGCTCCCCAGGATGGAAAAACCCCAAATCCCGTTTTTGGCACACGACGGCATCTCCCACGGGTGAGCGTGGGGTGTCGTGCAAACAAAGGCTCACACAGCTCCGGAGAGTGGAATGAATGTCGGGGGGGGGGGGGGGGAGCACCAAGGGGCCCCGACGGGAGATCCGCACCACGGCTCCGCCTGCACCCTCTGCTTTGGGGTCATTACCTCGGCCCCACTGGGGGCTCCCGCTGAGGTTCCCACCCTACAGGATGGGGACACAGCACCCCCTGCCCCCCCCCCCCTCACCCCTCCATCCCAGAGTGAGGCTGCAGGTGGCAGCCCCATCCCCCGCAGCCCAGGGACCCCAGCCCCACTGGGGGCTCCCGCTCTGCCCCACTCATCACCCCATGCACAGCATCTGGATGAGGCCACAACAATTTGGTTTGGGGTCTCACGGGATGGGAACGGAGCCACGGACCCCCCCCTTCCCCCCATGGTGATGCTGAAGCCACCCCAACCCAATTGCCCCCAACACCGGGATGAGGCCGTGCCCGCACCCCAATTTGATTTGGGGTCTCACCGAATGGGAACAGAACCATAAACCAGCCCCCATACCCATCCCCCCCCCCCCACGGTGACGCCGCAGGCGACAGCCACAGCCCAGGGACAGCGGTGGGGACACAACAGAGGACCCTCCCCCCCCCCAGAACCCCTCCCACATCCCCACAGACGCAGCAGCGGTGACTGCGCCCAAAATGGGGACTGAAAACAAAAAACAAACCCCACACAAACACCGCCGACCCTATAGGGGAAACTCCCTTTGTCTGAGGGCTCACCATCCCCCCCCCCCCCCGGGACGGACGGGATGTGCGGATGCCATCACACCGCACCGCAACCGTCCCTGCGCTGTGTGCCCCCCCCCCACCCCCCCGGCTCCAAAATATATCTCCTCCCCCCTCCAATAGCAAAAATGAGGGTTGGCTTCTTATTCTGGGAGGTGGGGGGGGGTCCCATCCCTATGAAGTGATGCCCCACCCATGGGTGTCAAGGTTGTTATCGTCCCCCCCCCACCCCCCACCCCCACACACACACACAAATCAGAGGGTGACATTGCCATCCTGCCCACCCCACGGCAGTATTATTGTCCCCCCCCCAATGTCCCCCACAGGGTGTCACCATCATCCTGCGCACCCCAAGGGACGCTCACCCCCCCGCATAACCACACCGTATACTACGACCACCATCACCGTACCCACAGAACGGGGCTGCCATCGTCACATCCCCCCCCCCCACCCCAAACTGAGCACACCGCCATCATACATCCCTCTGTCCCCAGAGGTTGTCACCATCACCCCCGTGGGGGGTGGGGGGGGGCAGCATCATCTGCCCCCATCCATCTACAGAAGATGTCACCGCTGTCAACCTGCCCCCACCCCATAGGGACGCCAGAATTGTCTCCCCCCCCAATATGAGTGTCACCATCAGACTGCCAGACATCCCCCCCCCCACCACCCCAAACCGCCAGAGGATGTCACCATTATTGCCCCTCCCCACCCTACTGGGGGAGGACGGGGGGGGTGTCACCATTATCTGTCTCCCCCCATTCCCAGAAGATGCCATCACCATCATCCCCCCCCCATGGGGGCACCAGTATTGTCCCCCCACAGTAGGGCCACCACCAACCCCCCCCCCCCCTTCCCCCAATTCCCACAGAATGTCACCATTAACCCCCCCCCGCCACCCCACGGGGGTGTCACCCTTATCTGCCCCCCCCCCCATCCCCAGACGATACCATCACCCCCCCCTTCCCCCCCCCACATACACTCAGGGGGGTGCCGGCACCACCCCCAGAGGATGTCCCCCCCATCTCCCAAGTGGGGTTGGGGGGGATGTCCATCCCCCCCCCCCCCTCACCCCGCCGTGCCCCCCCCCCCCCACGCAGCCCCACCCGCCCCGGGAGGGGCTGTCTGGAACCTTCCGCCGCCCCGGCCCCGCCCCGGGCGGTGCGCGGTGATGGGGGGAGGGGGGGTGAACGGACAGCACCGGGCGGCGGCACCGTGACCTTGAACCCCCCCGCACCCCCTCACTTCCCCCCCCCCCCCCCCCCCATGGGCATCGCTGCCGCTCCCGCGGGCGGCGGTGCTGTGGGGCGGGGCTGTAGGGCGGGGCCCCGCACCTGCGGGGCTGACCCATATAACGGAGCGGTTCCCTTATCCACCCCCCCTAAACCCCCCCAAAACCTCACAGCCCCCCCCCCCCCCCCCCCCCCCCCCCATAGAGCCTCCATCCCCCCCCCCAACCCCCACCCCACTCACCATCACGGGACAGGTTCCCCTCGGCAGCACCGAGGATGAGCAGCAGGACGAGGCCGAGGGGGGGGACGGTGGGCGGCATGGCGAGGGGGAGGGGGGGGGGGATGAAGGGGGGGGGGGGGGAGGGGGGGGGGAAAAACACCCGCACCGATCCGGAGCGCCGCGCTCAGCACCGCCCGCACCGGGCGCGGATCGCGGAGTGGCGGCGGTGCGGCACCGCGCGGCTTAAATAGAGCGCAGGGAGAGACCATTCGGCCCAGCCGGGGGGGGGAAAGGGGGGGGGGGGGGGGGGGAAGCGGGGTGGGGGGGGGGACGACGTGTCTGTGAGCAACCCCCCCAACCTCCGGGCTCTCCGAGGGAAGCAAATGGGGTTGGGGGGGGGAGGGGGGGTCTCGGGGTGGGGGTTGATGGAGTGATGGTTCTGGTTCTCGTTTTGGTTAAGGTTCTGGTCCTGGTTCTGAACCTGGCCCTGGTCCTGGTTCTGATCCTGGTCCTGGTCCTGGTTCTGATCCTGGTCCTGGGTCTGATCCTGGTCCTGGTCCTGGTCCAGTCTGATGGGGTCTCGACTGATCTGAAGTAATCCCACTCCCAGACTGAAGAGATCAGGGACCCAGTCCCAGTTTGAGGGGGTCCCGGTCCCAATCTGAGGGGGTCCTGGTCCCAGTCTGTGGGTATCCTGGTCCCAGTCTAAGGGAGGGTCCCAGTCCCAGTCTGGGGGGGTCCTGGTCCCAGGCAGAGGGGATCATGGCCCAATCTGAGGGGATCCTGAGGCCCAGCAGTCTCAGGGCTGAGGGGACCCCACGTTTGGGGGCACTCACCGCTGTCCCCCCCCCACACTGCCCCTGGGGGTGGTGGGTGACTCTGACACTGTGACCCCCGGGGTGTGGGGGACACATGGCTGTACCCCACCCCCTCTGGAGGAACCTCAGCAAATCCGTCTGCGTTGGGATGGACGGAGAGATCCGCTGCGCTGCTTCTGGGGGGGTGTGGGGTTGGGGTGCTGCTGCGATGTGGGGAAGGTTTCGCCCTGCTGGGATCATCCTTAGTGCCGCGGGGATGCGGTGCTGAGGGACGGCTCTGAATCATCGCCTCCGTGGGAAGGGGCTGTGGGTGGAACAGCTTTTCTGGTGGTGGTGGTGGTCAGAGCGTTGCTCAGAATCCTCATCCCCTATTTGGGATGTGGCCCTTGAGGTGACATCCAGCTCTGCTCTCAGCACTCCAGCTCCGTCCCATGGGGTGGGTTTTGGGGGCACGGTGACACTGGCACTCTGGGGAGGTGTAGGAGCAGCTCACGGGAGGACATCCCCCCCAGGAGCAGTGCCAACACGAGCTCTCGGAGGCTCCGGTGGGAGGGTGGGATGGGGCAGGGAAAAGTGGAGGGGGGGGAGGGTCCTATGGGGGGAGTGTGGGCGTCTCCAGCAGCGCTTCGGGAGGCAGTTCCCTCGGGAGAAGAGGGTCTCATGCGACACTGGGTCTCTTTGATGGACCCCCAACCCCCCCTTGGGATGCCCGCCCTAAAGGAGGACGTGATGGGATCGTCGCATCCCTCATCCCGCATCCCTCTGGACAAGGATGGGATGGGAGCTATCGCTGCTCCCCATCCCTGAGCCCCACGGCTCTTTCCATCCCCAGAGCTCACCGCTGGGAGGGTGCAGCACCCACGCTGTGTCTGTGCGGGTGGCTCCCGTGGGGTGAAGGCCCACGGAGGGAGGCAGGGGACGGGGAGGATGCGGCGTGCAGCAGGTGGCTCGCCGCCACGAATCGCTGTGATTCAGCCCCGGAGCATCTGCCACCGCCGGGGACTGAGCACTCACGAGCGGCCGAGGGGGATGCTGTCACGCTGCCGCCTCGGGGTGCCCACCAAGGGGAGCTTCCCTGCACGGATCCGTGCTCCGGAGCCGGGGGAAGGCGGTGCTCCTCCGTCCCTGACACCTCCCCGGGTCCCCTCCAGCCCAAATCTTTCTGCTGCTCCGCTGCTGATGACAACGCCGGGCTGTGGAGGTGGGTGCTGCGATTCAGAGCGTCGTTGGCCTCTGGGTCTCCTTGTTCACCTTGCCATGTGTGCCAGCGGTGACCTGGCAGTGTCCTGCAGCACCCGACAGCATCCCACAGCACCCTACAGCACCCCACAGCACCCTACCAGCCCAGCGTGTGCAGGCTGAGGGCGCAGGGCCGGATTTGAAACCCTGGACTGAGGTACAGCCCCCCTGGGTAGAGGGGACTGGAGCTCACTTACCTCCTGTTGACATCAGTTTAAGAGCTGCCAGCCCTGATCAGCTGTGAGAACCTCCCAGCCCCGTGTCCTGCCTGTGGCTGATGTGCTGCAGAAGAAGAATGATCCGCCCCCCCCCCCCCCCATTAATTCCTCTTTTCACCCAGGGCTGCCTGGGGCACGGCACTAAAACATCCCCAAGCACTTCAGACATCACTGCTGGTTGCAATTTGGGATAAAGCATTTGCTCTGCCTGGGGTCTATGGGAAAAGTTTCCCCCTGAATTTGGCTTTTTCAACCTTTAGGATCCAACCTGAAGCTCCTGCCTTTCCCTGGGGGGGTGGGATGGGATGAAGCTCTCAGTGCTCAGATGAATTCAGTAATGTCTTTCCCTTTCAGTGTCTCCCAATCAGAGCTAATAAGCCCCGGAGGCCGCAGGAGGCACCGAAGTCTCCAGGGAAGGTGCCACAGATGGAAGAAGAGTCCTTTAATGATATCCTCATCGACCACAACTTCTCTCCTCAACCCCTGACAGCCCATCAGCGCCGTGTTCTCCTCCTCCCTCCCCCCCCCCCCCAAGACACACTCAGCCTCACTGTTTGAATTTGTGCCCCTCCATCCCTTTGTGCCACTTAACACCGAGTCCCGAGCAGCATCCCCCACCCCTCCCCGCTCCCCTCCTCGGCTCCAGGACAGCTCCTGCGTGGAGCACCGCAGTGAACGTGGAGCTGCTCTGCCCCCACAGAGCCCCTCATTTCGATCTCCCCCATCAAAGAGTGCAATCGCATCTCTCCCCTTCATCCATCTGGGCAGGGAGACGGGGTCCTGCAGGGGCCTGCTGCTCCCTGCAGCTCTGCAGAGCTTGCAGCCAGATGTTCTGCTGTTTCTTTGACTCATGCAGCTCCTCTTACATCACCATCAAGGTCCGTTTGCAGTGCTGTTCCAGATCGGTGCAGGCTTTCGTCGAACTCAACCTGCAACCGAGCTGATCGTACAGAAATATTCTGTACAGAAATATCTTGTCCTTGATTTGCTTCTGTTAAGGCTTTGGTAGTTACTCCTGCGTCACGCTGCTGTGAGTCAGATCACAGCTCTGATGCATGTCAGGAAACCAGAACCCCATGGCCCTGCTGGGGGTTCTCCCGGAGCTCAGCTGTCCTGCATTTAGGGGCTTTCATTGGAACAATCTGTCTTTGGGGCAGGATTTAGCTCCACCTGTCTGGAGCAAACCCGGAGGAGATGGGACTGGGGAGTGCCTACAAAACCCCAGATTCAATGGGTTGGGTGTGGGGTTTGTGGGGTGCCTACAAACCCCAGGTGCAATGGGTTGGTTTGGGGTTGGGGAGTGACTTCAAACCCCATCCATAACTTCCGGATCTCGCACTTTCCTCCAAGCGCAAAGCCATACGGCACTCCTGCTGTTTTGGACATTCTTTTTACCTACAACCCCACTGAAAAAAAAACAACCACCACCCAACCAGAACGTCTCTGTTGCATTGTGCAGACGCTGGAATGATAGGAAAGCAAGGCAAGCTGCAAGAAATGCCTAAAACCTGGCACCAGCTTCGAGGAACAAATGGTGGATGGTGCTATTGTGGAGACACAGTGACCAGAAAGGACTGGGAGGTCACTGGAGCAGCAGATGACCTTTATCTGCTTCAACTGTTGAGTTTCTAAGAGCATTAAGGGCTTACTTAGTCACGGTACCCAAGTGTCCAAGGGAGAAACCCACTCCCTTAACAGCTCTTGCCATCAGGAGCACAAAAACTACCACCGCACCACAGTTGGAGGAGGACAGCTGAGATGGAGCGACATCCCGGGGCAGCTCAACCCGCACAGGTGATTTTTCTTTTTATTTTATTCAATTTTTTAACTTCATTGCCACAGTCCGTTCTCACTCACGCAGGAGCGCGGCGACATGTCGCGGCCGCGCCGCTCCTCCCGATGGCCAACGTCCAAATGGCTGCTTCTAATCTACTCAGCGCGGGCTCGGTGACATTTATTAGCTCCAGGCTTGCAGCATAGCCCTGAGCTGACTCCAAATCCGGGCTGGAAATTCACTCTTTGTGGGCTGTGGATGTAGACCAGAGCTTGGAATCCTCTCCGAGGTCCTCCTGAGATTGTCCGCCGTCTCTTTGAGGGTTTTTTTTTTAGGGGGGGATTTGCTTCGCTTTGGGTGTAGGTGATGTCAAAAAAAAAAAATGTCACAAACAGCACAGGAACTCATTCCGGAGGATCTTGTTTCATTTATTTTTTTGCACAAAGGAATGAATTTCACCCCAATTAATGATGTATTGAGCATAAACACACGCCGTGTCAAAACAACGCATTTAAATAGCTACAAACAAAACAATGCTAAGTGCCAATCAAAAAGAAAACGCTCTCAGGAAAGAAAAATAAGAAGAAGAAAAATAAATAAGAGAAAAAGACAAACGTGGCAGAAGTTTCTCCTTGGCAACTCCGAAGCTTCAGAGCAGATATCAAAGGCATTGTTGCGAGGTGGCAATAGCGGCTCTGGAATCTTCCTCTTAACTGGAAGCTGCTTAGTCACCAGAGAACGGAGGGAGTGCCATAAATTGTTGGTTAAAATAGCTGAATCCTCACAGCGTTGACATGTGAGATTTCCAGTTGTGCAATCCTCAGTTTCTTCATTCCCCGTGGAAGTGGTGGAGCCACCGCCCCCTGAGATGTTTAAGGAATGTGGAGATGTGGACCTCGGGGACGTGGTCAGCAGGGATGGGGTGATGGGTTGGGGGTCCTGGGCAACTTTTCTGACCTTAATGGTTCTGTGAGTGGGAGTATTGGTTGATGGTTGGACTTGGTGGGTCTTCTCCAACCTTAATGACCCCATGATTCTATGAGTGGGTGCGCTGGGGATGGGCTGAGGTTGGGTTTGGTCACCTTAGAGATCTCTTTCGACCTTAAAGGATCGACGATTCTCTGTCTCTACTGAAAAGAAAGTTTTAGTTGTCACGTGGGAATGAAGAGCTGGACAAAGCTGTTCCTCTTTGGGTGAGAAAACGAGTTTTAGAGGAACCACAGATGACTCATTTGCAAAACAACCGGTGAATGACCTCACAAGGGGAAAGGGAACTCTTGATTTATTCTGCAGCAATACAGGATCTGAATCTATATATCACTACCAGAAACACACTCTTCTTATACCAACCATAATGCACTCAAATCCAACTCCCTCACGAGCCAAAAACGTTGAGTGCAACAGCAGGAGTTAGGAAAAGTCTTCAAACGACATAAAAAGAGGAACCTGGTTAAAAGGGAATTAAAGGGAACGGCCAAATGAGTGCAATCGTTGGAATGGACCATTTGCAGCACTCCAGGAGGGACTCGAACCCCTCCGAGCTGCTGAACTGAAGGAGAAGAACTCTGCAAGGATGAGGGGGAAGGAAATGTGTGGAGCTGTTCCTCTGCAAACAGGTTGTTGTTCCACTGCCTGAGCCTCCGAGGGCTGAGGTGGGATGTCAGCGAGCAAAAGGAGTCCTGCTCTGCTTCAGCAGCCGGAGTTAGCGCTCAAACGGCCTCCGATTGTCAGGAACAATGGTGTAGAATAATTTCATTAGATGCTCGAATGAATCTGGTGGACTGGGGAAGGCTTCTATTTGGTTCTGAGGGAGGGAGGTCGGAGATCGGAGGCGCATTGAAGGCGGACGCGAGCTGCGGTGCGGTTAACAAAGCGGTGCGTGGAAGTTGGCGTGTTCGGAGGGAATCCCCACCCTGCTGACCTGCAGAGAAGCGTTCTGAAGGGCGAAGAGGCAGAGCCACGGGTTTGTAGCTGTTCACAGGAGGGTAGGATTCATTTTCACAGCGGCTGTGGGTGATGGTGGAACCTCCAGAGGTCTGTGCTGGCATTCGTGGCGATCAGTGTGTTCATAACAGCTCCAGAAAGGGCTGTGAGCAGCAAGCAGCCCCATTCGTAGGGAGAAACGATTGAGGAGAGCCAAATCCAGGGCTGAATGCAAGAAATTGAAGAGGGCCCCATGACACTGGTGCAGATGACATTCGATTCAAACAAATGCAAAGAGGAATGCAGAGGAAGCGGAGCGGAGTGTATGGGGCGTTGATGGTATCTGGTGCAGCTGGCAGTACAGCGGGCTGGAGGAGGCATGGAAATCCTGGCAAGGAGGGCAGAGCTGGCTTCCCAACAGGAGCCCGGGATGAGTTGAGAAGGGAGAGTGGCAGACATCTGTGACAGAGGGAGTGAGGGAATCTTTTTTTCTCCTTTCTTTTTTTTGGATGTTTTCTGCTGCACGAGGAGCTGGTGCAGCGATGGATGAGGTCAATTTGCATCGCTTGACGAACCCATCTTCTTGCAGTGCCGAGGGCAGAACATAGGGATGCAATCAAAATGAGATTGGGTGGGTTCAGGGTAAGAATCTGGGTCAAAAGATCCACCCAGGATGGAGCTCTGTACGTTCCCAGCCACCAGTGGGTCTGAATGTTCCCGTGTGTCCCATCCAAGAGCTCAGCTCTATGAAATCAACACAAATACGACACAATAGCTTCAGAGAAGGTGGGCAGATAGAGCTCAGCTGGAGCAGTCCAAGGGTCCCTGCTGCTGTCTGGGGTGATGAGGAAAGGAAGCTCATGGGGGGACCAGGGAGCAGTGGAGGAGCTCCTGCTAATGACAAAGGGGCAGGGAGAGGGAGTATGGCGTGTATTTCCTGAATGACTGAGTCTGTGACACAAGACAAACATCAAGCCACTGAACAGGCAAATCTGTATCTCAGTTTTGCTTTCCTGTGAAATGAGATAGGGTTTTTTGTTTGGGTTCTTTTTTTTTTTTTTTTACATGCCAGCTTCGCTTGTTGTAACATCTTCTGCATGGTTAAAGCTGCTACATCCCCAGCAGCTCTACCAGAAAACGAGCCAACAGAACTCCCTGGGGACAACAATTCACACATTCCTCCACTTCTATGGGTCTGGATGACGAGCTGCCCCATTCCTGGTGATGCTGGTGGCCTGACCACAGGACCGTGGTGCTGTCCCAGCTGCACGGCAGAGGGATGGCACGTGCACTAAAGGCAGCGCTGGATGCGGAGCTCTGAGCTCCTGACCTGAGCTTGTTCCTGTGACACAAACCGGAGCTCTGGGAAGAGCAGATTGCAGCAGATTACAGATTGCTCGCTGCCAGTTCTGCTCTGTGGAGAAGTTGTTTTGCCCTGCAGACCCGAGTGGTAACTCTTGGTTGGATTAGAAACTGTTGGAAAGAAATGCACTGAGGCTGTGCGTTGGAAACTTCTGCAGGATGTGTGAGCTCCTCTGCTGCACAGTATTAGCCTCAGAAAGATGTAAAATTCAGGTGCGTCCTAGATGGCAAGATCCTTTGGAAATGGGACAGTGGGGTGGTAGGCCCTAAATGAAGTCTTGAACGTATGAGAATGAAGTGAGAGGTGTGTTTGGGAACATGGGCATGGCAGGCAGTCCCTGGAGCACCGTGAGCTGTGTGGTTTTGCATTCAGGAGGGATGTAAACCAAAGAAAGCGGGCAAAGCAGCCAGTAAAACCCAAAGGAACCTCGTGGAGAGTAAAGCCAGACCCACAGCAGTGCTGGATCTAATAGGGGGTACGTATCACCGTGCTCCAGGCCCAAGCAGCAAGCTGAAAGCATCTGAGAAACAGCCATGGGAGAGAAGAGTTGACGTTTTATTCTCAAATCTATCAGAAACGAGGCGTGTGCCAAGGAGTTGGCGGAGCCAGCACACGAGCGGAGTATAAAAGGAGCAATTAGAAGAGACGAGCCCATTGCAGGGGAACTGAAGCGATTGTTTGCATTATTGTTGATTGTAGGAGAAAACATGGAGATTCCCGTGCTGTAATTAACCTTTGTGGAGGCTCATCAGAGGATGTGTCCGACGCTGAAAAGCCTGGAGAAGAGATTATGGATCCAATTGACAAAAACGGACAATGATGAACCCTCGTGGCTGAGCCGCCTCGATTCAGACCTCCAAAGAAAGCCACAACTGAGGTTGCTCGATGAGAAACGCTGCTCTGAAAGTGCTCTCTCAAACAGCCTTGCATCCAAAGGCTGAAACACTGCAGATGAGAAAGAGAGCTCCAGAAAAGATCCGGATAAGCGTATGTTGGTGTTGGTTTGCTCCCTCACACTAGAGAATGGTGTTTGTGAGCAACCAGATGCCCAGGATTTGCCAGGGGAGAGGAAGCGGAGCTCTCTGAAGGGCCAGACAAGAGCAATTGGTTTAATAGACTCTACTGGGATTCCCAAAATGCTTTTGGTAATGTCCTTCATCAAAGGAAATGAAGCAGTGATGGGACGAGGCAGAAAAAAAGTGCTGGCGAGCATAAATAACTGTCGGAAAGGTCAGGAATGAGGTGGGAGGAAGGAGCTCTGCGTGGCCAGAGCTGGAGTCCTGCGGAGGCCGTGGGCTCAGTGGAGACAAATTAATGCAGCAGAGGGGATTGTAGGGTGTGCAGAAAGAGCCCCTGGATGGAGAGGAGCTGGGAAACGTGGCACACCAGCCTTCATCATCCTCACCGGCGTGTGGAGCAGCAGGCCTGGCGAGCTCGGGGTGTTATGCCCTAATTATGGGTGAGGACAAATGTCGGAGCTGTTTTCTCTACATCTCCTCTGGAGGAAAACCAGCGGAGCATCACGGAAATGGCAGCAGCTCCTCTGGGCTGGTGATGCTGAGCAGGATGCGTCCGCTGAGCGCGGCTCCTTGCCAAGTGGCACACGGTTATGCGACGGGGACTGCTGCCGAGGAGGAGATGCAAAAGGGAGCTGAGGATGCTGAAGGATGAAGTGAGAAATCTGGGATGGGAGCTGGTGGCTGTGAGAAGGGCGTCGGTGCGGTGAAATCCTGAATGGGAGCAGAAAGGGGAACTGTCTCTTCATTCATTGCTACCCTGCAGATGCTGCATCCAGCTGCACTGCTTCTCCGCTGAAAAAGTCCGTTTGCAAAGGGCAGGGAAAGCGACCACAAGGGGAATTCAGAGGATGGGAAGTCCACGTGGAGAGGGAGCTCTGAGAGCCCGACACGTTTTGAAAGAGGACCGAAATGTGTTCTGATTTTCATCCACGGTTCGGAGCAAGGGCAGAAGATTTCTGACAGCAGAAGACTGAGTAATCCCAGCTAGAGACTCATCAAGGTCAAGTGGCTGAAGGGAAGCGGAGATTCGATCAAGAAAGGGGGTTCAAAATCAGAGCCGTGCCGAGGATTAACCATTGGGATGCTGGAGCTAAGCGATGCACTTGGGGCTCTAGCATCCCATAACCCCTGCTGGCGGCCCCAGGCTGTACCCTCTTTGCCTAGCAGCTATCTGCTTGTCCCAAAATGAGGGTGGGTTGGCACTGTCTCGTTGCCTCAAGCTGATCTCCTCCTTGGCCATCAGGAATCGCTATCACAGAGGACTCATTGCCAAGCTGTCTGCGGAGATGTTTCTTGGACTACAGGCTCTCCTCCCTCCATCTCCTATTTTGCCAGAAATTCTGCTCCGGCCACAGATAACGTGTGTGAAATTTGAGTGTAAAGATGGTTTTCTGGAGAAATGTAGGCTGTGAAATCAGGCTTAGAAGTGAGCGCAAACTACACCCTTAACTGTGGAGTCCTTAGCTGGGCTTAGAAGGATGCTAATCCCCATCTGCCATAGAGGTAAATGGCCTGAGGAGGCTCGGGCTGCTCCGCTGCCGCTGGGATATGTGTGGTAGTGCTGAAATAATTTCCTTCTCTTTTAATTAATGACTCACTCTCATGTCTGCTCAGTGCTCCTTCGCTGCTCCGTATGAAAAACACCCTTCGTCCTCGACCACCCTCGGTCTGACTGGAAGTATTTGGGATCCCCCAGAGGCAGATGGGACCTGGACCCACGTTTGTGGAGGTGGTGGAACAGAGGGGGAACATGGCTGAGCAAATCCCACAGTGCCAGAGCGATGTGAGCTTTGGGGAACGTGGGAGGAGAGCGGCTTAAAGCGGATAAAGGGAGTTCATCTTCACTGTGTGGGGACTGAAAGGGAGGAACTTAGTGCTGGAGGATGGAAAGGAAGTGTGGTGCCACAAGGGTCAGAGTGCTTCAGAGGCAGCAGGTCTGGGAGCTGAGACCAGAGGTGGGGATTCCTCCTCCAGCCCTGCTGGCACAGCAAGAGGGAGAACAAGGAGGATGCCCTCAGAGAGGATGGGTCTGTGTGCATCCTCCTGGCAGGGATGGAGCCCAGCTGCCTCCATCCTGGTACCGCTCTGCAGCTCATGGAGGGGGGAAGCAAGATTTGCTGAGAATGCTGCGCTTTGAACAACACACACCGACCCCTGGATGAGGACAAACTCTGCTTTCTCACAGGAGTAGTCACAGTTGGAAAGCGAGCACCAAAATATTTATTGGTGACTAAAACTTTGTATCCTTGCTTTTCGAAAGGGGACGGTACAGCCACCTTGCTAGATGGTAAACTTCCACGGGGAAAATAAAATCATCTGGGAGAGCTCCAGTGCCTTTCAGCTCTGCATTTCGCTGGGAGAGCCTTCCTCGCTTCTATCCACGGATAAATATGTGCTGCTAAGCCCAGGTGTTCCTGGGTGGGAGGACATAGCCCTGTGCAGCAGCCAGCTCCAGCAGGGAGCCCTTCTGGGGGAGGCTCCCTGTGAAGCTGCTGTGCTGTGCTGCTGGGTAATGGTTCAGGATGGGGGTTTGCTGGGAGAACCCGTCACTCCTCAGTGGGCATCGCGGCGGAGAGAGGCTGAGAGCGAAGAAAGAGGGCTCAGAGAGGAGGAATTGCATCCAGAAGGGAGTTTACTTGGCAGGTTTTAGTGCTTTTTGGAAGCAGGAGTGCCTGCTCCTCCCCCCTGCTCTGCAGAAGCTGACACGAGTGGGCTTGGGCCACTCCAACTGCAGAACCGCTGATTTTTTGCCATTTTCTTTCCTGCTGGAGGAGTGGGGAGGGACTCTGTGGCCCTTCCACAGCTGCTGCTGGGCAGTGCAGGACCAGCTCTTCCATTCACAGCACGGGTACGTGCCTGGCTCAAGCACTGACAGCATTTGCTCGTTTTCTCTCTGCCCACATCCCCATCTTGGGAAGAAAGGACTCACCCCAGCTCAACACCCTTTGCATCTTGCCCCCACCCAGCAGAGTGTGAGCTCCAGGGAGGGAAGAGTGCACCACTGGCTCCTTGTGTGATGGGCCAGAGCTTCTCTCTGTGCTGTGATCCTCACCACCCACACAGCCCATGGCAGCAGGTTTGGTTCTCATTAACACTGCTCTGATCACTGCTTGAACTCCACATATCTCCACTGCACATCGCATCTCTCTGCTGCCTGGATCACGCATTGCATGAAAGCAAAGGGGTACCCCATCTCCATTGCTCCCAAAGCTTCACCAGAGGGCCCTTCCTCCCTGCAGGACTCCCAGGAACTACTTTTCCTTCCAAAAACTGCCATCTCTGTGCTGTCTGAGAGCTGGCCATCGCCTCCGAGCACATCAAGGACAAAGGCAGAGTTATGAATCCGCTCTAGCACTGAGATAAGACTCAGTATAATTAGAAACTTTTTATGTGAAGAAATGAATCAAAGCTCCTTCCACTCCTGGGACGCCTTAACTCTTCACAGCTTCTATTATTAGTTGTCAAACTGTTTCTTTCCTCTTGGTTTCAGGCTAGAGAAACCTGGAATAAGAGAGCAGTCCATGCTGGACCCTGCTGTGCTTAGTGACCCCGTGGACAAACTGAAGGGGCATGGAGACATCCGAGGGCACCTCTGTGCCATCCCAAGGAGGAGTGTGAAGTGATGTGGGGCTGCAAAGCAGTGGTGTCCTTCGGCCTCGATGGTGGGCAGGGGGAGGGAGACCACCGGGTGTGGCAGTTGTGTGACATGTGCCATAAGCAGAGGGGTTCGGTGGCTGCAGCTGATGGCATGATGTGGCACGGAGCAGAAGGTGATCCCTGCAGTTATCTGCTCCCTCTGGTGCTGAACTGAAGTTAAAGTTGAGGCGTTCCCATGGCAGTTTCCTGGGAGGGGAAAAGTGAAATAGAGAAGAGCAAAAGAAGGGAAAGATTTGGGAAATTTTGGTGCAAACTCCTCTTGTGCACGGGGTTGGCCTTCAGCCTCATAGAAACACAGAATCCTCAGAGTTGGAAGGGACCTTTAACAGCCCTGCAATGAACAGAGGCACTCACAGCTCCATCAAGCTGCCCAGGGCCCGATCCAGCCTGGCCTCAAATGTCTCCAGGGACGGGGGCATGCATCCACCACCACATCACAACGTATTCCTACTGTCTCCACTGCAGAAGCCCCGGGGGTTTTGCATTGAGCAGACAGCACAGAGCCTCAGGGTGTGCTGCCCATGGTGGTCATCGCGTGAGCTGCCCTCCCTGAGCACGCACCGCAGGGCTGACAGCAGCAAACAGCCGCCCTTTGTGCTGAGCGGGGCTGGAGGAGGGACTGGGCAGCTTCCAGAGCTCAGCTGGGAACCAGCAGGAAGGCAGAGTTAGCAAACAGCTGCGGGGGAAGGATTCGCTGCTGTGATGGGGTCTCTGTTTGTGATACACAGATCGGGTGCCTGTAGGGTGGCCACGAAGGTGCTGAGTGGGGAGAGGCTGCGATGGGGTCTGGTTGCTCTCTTGTGTTGCTTGTGGTTGAGGTGAGGGGAGGAAGAGCTGATCCGCACTGAGTGCACAAAGCTCGGAGCGCTGTCACTCGGCTCTGATCTGCTCCCGGCTCCGACCGGAGCGTCTCCGTGGTGGTTTTTGTGTCGGTGCACTTCAATGGGAGAGCGCGGTGGGATGCGATGCGTCGCTCTTCTTTTGATAGCTGGGATGTTTGATGAGAACCTTCCCCCGCCACGAGCACCCTGAGAGGGCTTTAAGACAAGAACGGAGATGTTAGGAGGTACCAGAAATGAGATAACTCATCTTTGCCTGTGGCAAAACAAGCTGTATTATTCGTGCTCTAATTTCCTGGACAACTTCTGGGAACATCTGCAGCACTCTGCTGCAAGCAGAGGGGCTGAGCGTCACCGCGGCCGTGCTGAGCCTGATGCAGGGGGACCACCTTCTGGAGGGGGCTCCTTTGGAGCAGATGGCACGAGGAGAACATCAGAGGGCACGGCGAGAATCCATCACCTCCCTGACATTTCTTAGTGCCGCCGCTCTGGGTGATGAGCTCAAGAGATGAAATGCGAGGGGAAGGAGAAGATTCCCTATTCAGGAGAGGGTTTGATGCGTAGTAAACAAGCCCTGAGGCTGTACACCGAGCCATGGAGAGATAAACTCCAGCGAACGGTGCAGAAACGCAGCACAAAAGGAAGGAATGTGTAGCTGTCCAGAAAAGATTGGTTAATCTGTCTGCAAACGGAGAGCACCGCGTCACAGTGGCATCGGGGAGTGCTGCAGGTGCCGAGCTCACAGTGGGAGCTGGAAGAGGGGTGTGCAGAGCAGGGTGGGCAGGCTCTGCTCAGAGCTGCATCAGAGCCTCAGGAAAACAGGGGAACAAAAATGAAGAGCAGCATGCGGGTTGGCTCCCTGCAGCACATGGGATGGCTGCTGGGACAGGGCGATGCCCACCCCAGGCCCTTCTCTCTCTGCAGGACAGCATGAGGCTCTGCTGTGGCCCGGAGCTGTTTGGAGAACGCTGATTTACTTTGGGAACTGCAGACCCCACCTCGGTGCTCCCACATCCCAGCAGGTGATGTGAAGATGCCTCAAGTTCACGCAGCATGCAAGGTGCTCTCTGTGACTCCACCTGGGAGCACTGCGGAGTGTGAGACTGAGAAACCCACCGAGTTCCCTGATCCCTGTTGGTACTCCTGTACGGATTGGCATTAAATAGCTGTGTGTCTTTCCTAGCCGTCCCAGGACTGCTGGAATTGGCCTTGGACGAAGGGAGCGCATGGCACAACCTCACCGACGTCCCCAGGGATGCAGAGGTTTGTCTCAGCAGAGCGTCCAGGCACAGGTCCACGTCTGTATCAGCAGAACTGCACCGTGACCCGGGCTGCTTCCTGCCCAGCAGCGCTGCCTATTTACCATTTAGCTCTGAAATTGCAATAACAAGATTACTCGATATAAAGCAAAGCTCCACGAGCCTTTTCCGCTCCGTCTCTCCTCCTCCTGTTCTGCACAGGGACCTCTCTCCCAGGAGGAGCCAGCAGTGGATTTGCTGCTGGAAATTGCTTTCTCTCCAGCTTTGCCTATATCCTTCAAAGAGAATCACTGCTAGGAAGGAAGAGCTGTTAGTTTAATCAGACTGTTTATCCCTTCAAAGTGAGCAGTTTTGCTTGGAGTGAGCAGGAGAGCTCGGAGGGCTCAGCCACGCAGCAGCTCGTCCCAGCAACCCACACTACCAGGGGCAGCTTCACCCTTCCAACACTGCAGAGAGGTACAAAGGGTTAATATTTGGGTTTAGGTTGGTCTGCAAGCACGGTATACAAAGTCTGACCCTGCCAAGGTAGGGGTATGTCACAGCTCTCCACTCACACACAACTGTTTAGAGCCTGAAAAGGCAGCAGCGTCAGTGAATCCCATTTATGTGCTAAGACTTTATGGTGTCAGCACTGTGAAAAGAAACAAAAGTGCTCCTTAGCCCCTAAGGCAGCTCGGGGGCTGAGGATGGGGCTCTGGGCACCCGCAGTCCATAACATCCTCCTCCTTGTGTCTCTTTAGACTTCATGCCATTTGCACTGTACAGACCATTAACACAAATGTGTTGATCAAATCACTGTGACTAACTGGAAATTGAGACTTTATTCCTCCCTTCCCTGCAGTAAGAGGTAATAGACCCCATGCCTAAAGCTTATTAGGGATCCAGCTCGCACCTGTACAGTCCTTGGGGAGTTCCTGGCGTGGGGAGTGCGTACATCAATGAATTTCATCCCACTTATAAACCCCCTGCCCACAAATGAGCTCTCAGGCACTTCAGCCGACCTGAGAGAGCAGCGCTGACAAACACCTCTCAAAGCCATCATACCCTCACTCCACCGACGGCTCTCCACAGTCTCCTCTGCGTTGGGTGAGAGCTCCGTGTCAGAAAACACATCAGTGGCAAAATTAAAAGGGAGAACGGTTTTGATTGCTTCCTCTATGAGATTGTTTTCAGCTGCTAATGTCCTCCTGATGGAGGTCTGAGCTTCCAGCCAAGCTGCAGGCCAGGTGTGCACCCCAGTCACTGGTGCCACCGCCTTTCCTGCAGGCTGTCCTCCTCCTTCAGGAGCTCCTGCAGAAATGGGGCACGTCCCACAGGGCCGTGCTGGGTGCAGCCCCAGCTTTCAGGCTGCTCTGACGTGGGGCAGCTCTCCCTGCAGCTGTTGGATTTGTCACTTATCTGCCAGCAGCAAGAGGCTTCGGAAGGCTGGAGCAGGAGCTTGGGGGCTGTGGTAATCTGGCTCGTGCCCTTTCCGTCAGTGGTGCCCTTGTGTTTAACTTGCTGTGCTTGCTGAGGGTCCAGCCCAGATTTTATCTGCCTGGGTGATATCCCCTGCATCAACATCTCCCTGCGAGCCAAGCACTGCCTGTACTCACAGCATCCCTGAGCATCGCCCAGCAACGCTCCGTGCCACCTTGACTTTCTGAAGAGTGAATTTCCATGGCTGCCCACAACAGCAGCGTGCCTCAAGGAGCTGCTTTCTGACCAATCCTTCCCTGAGGCCATCTTGGAAGCAGAAAAAAAAAAAAAAAGACAAGAAAAGCTTCCTGCAGTCCCCATGCCCTGCAAAGCCAGATTCCCTTGGAGCACACCAAATGCACGCTCACGTGGAGCTAAGAAAATGTGTGTGCCATCTCCCAGAGCTTTGAATACGTGCCCAGGAAGCAGGATACCTGCAGGCCAGTCTGCCTACAGGAGATAGGAGCAGCCGCCTGGCACGGCACCGTGCCATGTGCACATCACTGCAGGGTGCTGGGCAGCCTGCTCCATCCCTGCTCTGTGCCTGAGCCCAGCACAGACCCCCACACACACTGGTGGGCAACGTGCACGCATCCCAGTTCTGCACACTGGGGCTGGGATGTGGGTAGGAGGCTCTGCTCGACGACAACGTCAGCAATTGCTTTTTCCCTTCAAAATTCAGCGAGGAGAGTGGTACCTGGTTTCATTGCATTTCGTATTCCCACTGGTGTCAGCCTCAGCTGCAGGAACAAGAGGATGCTGGAAAGGGGCAAAGCCTGGTGTGGGGTTCTGCAGCATCTCCGTGGGCTGAGCTGGGGTTCTGCCTGTCCAGAAATAGAGATCCAGGGATGTGAGAGAGCCTGGGGTACATTAGAGGTCACCCCAAGGATGGAGGCTGTGATGCAGACCTACAGGAGTCCTGTGCTGGGGGGAAAGTGGGTCTGCAGGGCAGACATTGGTGTGGAGGACTGAAGCTGTCTGCAGGTTGGGAAGCAGATGTGGCTTTGCTTGAATCGCTCACCGCACTTCACTGCCTCGAGTACCAGGGCTCTGTTCTGTCCCCTTGGTACCACGGTCTGAATTCACCGGGTTGCAATTTCTGGCTACGAGCCTCCCACAGAGCCTCTGTTTGATCTGCCAGCACCACAGGGATGTCTGGAAGCCCCCCAGACATCCAAATCTGCTCTGTAAGACAACATTTGGACAGCTGCACCTCGGCACTGGCAGAACACCGAGCACCTTGCTCCCTGGATCTGAGCAGAACCCCTCCATGCACTCTCCGTGTCACGCCTGGATGCAATCTGCTCCCAAACAGAGTCCGAGGTGACAGCTGAGACACCAGCGCTGGCACTGGATGCGGTCATGGTTGGGTGAGACGAATCCCGGAGATGCGATTGAGGGTTGTGTCCAGTGCCACTCGCTCAGCACGGAGCTGTGTGTGTTGCCGATGCTCTGGGGACCTCGTGGTGGTGGCACATGTGGGGCAGGAGGAGACCCGTGGGTTGTGCTGCTCGCAGCCCATTCTGTTGGGGCAGCGTTGGTTTTATCGTCAGAGTTTCATGGTTGCGATGTCGAATGAAACGCTCTTCACATTTAATTATCGTTAAATCATCAGTTTATCACCCGGATCTATCATCCCAGCAGGATTACGGGCTGTGGTGATGAAGTCTGCCTCCCATGAACTCCAGTGGAACGGCCAACTACTCCCCGTCCGACTGACAGCCCTGTAATTACCCAACTCTTCTCATTTACCTTTCCAAATATTGGCACTAAAATATTTTTCTTCCCATCTGCCGGACCTCCTGGCTCTGTTCTCACTTCCTCACTTCCCCCCGTAGATCTGCCTTGGCGGACTCAGTTACCAGCAGCCCCAGACAGTCTGCTCAGCTTTCTATCTTCAATCAGGACAGGGATTCCCACTCATCTCCAGCATCTCTCGCTGGGAGGTACTCATGTTCCTTCCCATCCCAAAGGCTTGGAAGCCTCCCCTGGATTTCTTCTTCCTTTTCTGTGACCTCCTTACAGAGAGCAGCATCTGAAAGGAAATCCGGGTCACTAGAGCACTGTGAAAGGAACTGCTGATAGTTTGGTGACATCTTTTGCAGAGGAGAGAGCAGCTCCTTGGTCACACAGTGCTCTTGTGACAGCTGAGACGTTTTCCAGCCCTTCTGTATGAGCACCACTGTGGTCCATCCACGCTGACGATGCAACATCAGGACTCACTGAGCCTCAGTTTCCCTGGAGTGCTGTGCAGAGGCACTCCTAAGACTCTGCTTCAGCAGCTCCTCAGCCATCTCCTCTGTTCTTGCCTTACTGGAAAGTAAGAAAGCTAGAAGCAGGCATCCAGCTACGAGGGGTGAAAGCAAGGCACATCTCAGAGGAAATCCTTCCTGCTTTTGGAGACATCTGCTGGCCTGAGAGCTGCTCAGAAAGAGATCCTTCCCCAGTGGCAGTCAGCCCTTAAATGAGGTCTAGGAGAGGTGGAGCCAGGCTCCACCCCTTCTGGTCACACAGGTGCATTGTCTTCACCTGTGCTCCCGCAACTGACTCAGGTGATCAACCCTGGCTGTGATTCAACAGTTCCTATACCCCATGGGTTTAGTGTCACCTCCTGGGGGTGGTGGCACTGCTGACAGAAGAATCCCAACAAATCTCTGCGCCGTGGGATTAAACAGCAATGGTTTAAGCCACTTGTCACCCCTTGGCACTCAGGAGATAAAACAATTGGCTTTAGACCCTCTCCAGCTCCCTGTTGCTTCCCCTACAGAAGGGTCACAGCATTTCAACACCGGGGAACTGGAAACCACCAATAGTTTCTCCTCAGGCAAACAGAGATAAGTGGGCATTTACATAAAAATGGAATCAGGGAAAGCTAACGAGTGTTAAATACCAACTCTGGAGGCTCTGATAGGAAGGGAGGCACGGAGTATCAGGAACAGATGGGTTTGAAAGCTTGCAGAAAGACTCATCAGAGCAGTTCCAGCTGCCTGAAATCGTGTCGATGGCAAAAAGGAAGAGGTGGCCAGAAAGCATCACCAGCCTTAAGGCATGGGTAGCTGTGGTGGTGGCAGGGATTTCACCCAACGTGCTTCTGTGGAGTCCCAAAGGCATTAGCAGCTGTTTGACGAGTGAGGTCCAGGTGACAGCGGGTGTCTGGATCTGCAGAAGTGTGGGAAAAGCTCTTCTGAAGGAAATTTAGCGGTCGCAGTTGGAGGGGAAGTGTTTGCAGGGTGTAATAATATGCTAAAGGATGGGGAGTGAAGACGAGAGTGGTTTTCACAGGGAGGAATTAGGTGCAGAGTGGTGTGAAGATCTGTGCTGGAGCTGACAGCGCTCAACACATCCACAGAGAAGGAGCTAAGCTGGGAGGGGCAGTACTTCCCAGTGGTGCAGTGTTATTTCGGATGGTCAAACCTCACCCTGTCTGTGAAGCCCTTCCTGTAGGAAGATGAGTGCTCATCACGTGTCCTGGGACTCTGCTTGGGCTCGAGTTTGTTCTGGAGAAGCTTTGCCAGGCCCAATCTCCAGCAATGACAGCTGAGTTGGCTCAGAGTGACTTTAAGGTACACTGATACGCATTGGGTGCTGAATTAAACAGACCAAAATCTTGGAGGTTGTGCTGAATGTGGGATTCTGTGCCAGACCTGTGGCCCTTGCACTGCACCACGACCTCAGAGCCGGTTGGAGGCACCTGACACCGTGCAGAAGCCCCTTTCTGTCTTGCTGTATGTTTTCCTGCATCATTTCATATGTAATACACCTTAAAAGCTCACAAGAATGACAGCATCTTATTGCTGTGATGACCTCCAGGACCAAAAATGGTACGTGGGTACTGTGAGTGGTCCCTGGGTCAACCCACGTCCCATCTTCCAACTTTTCCTTCTGTGTTTTGGGGAAATTGCTCCCATGATGAAGGATTCCTCGTCTCTGCAGTATTGCAGGAGGCACAAGAAAGCCTTTGAAATATGTTGCAGATTTAATGCTGAGGAGGAATGCTTAATTTGGTCTCCCTAAGACACCTTTCATCGGATAAATGATGGAGGGCTGCAGAGAGAGGGGACACAGATGCTTGACCAAGAGCTTGAGAGAGCTGAAAAAAAGAGCCCACCCCAGTCACTAAATCTTCAGAACAGCAAAACAGACAAACCTGAGCCAAAAAGTCGAGGAACCAAACCAGAGGGTCCTGTGCGGTGACATATGAATTTGCCAAAACTGCAATAAATAGACGAGCAGAGCTGAAGTGTGAAGTGTGGAGGTGTACTCCCGCTTGTAATTATAGAGAAACAAACACACTTTGTCATCCCTGTGGGAGAAAGCATCCTTACGAAGTGCCTCGCATCCACCTTGTAGCTGAGATTAATATGGTGTTATTTACATGTTAATGCAACGCATCTCTGCTCAGACCATCACAATGCCATTAAAAATAAGTCAGTGCATTCCAAGGATTATTCAGAGGAAAATTACTAGGAGTGGAGAACGAGGAGCCCCGAAGAAAGACAACCAGGCGAAATGGAGAAGGAGAGAGGCACCGGGTGCAACGTTCTTTAATGGAGCTTTACCCTACAGGGGTAGAGCCCAGGGAGGAACACCCCTTGAGGACGTTTGCCCAACCCTAACTGGTTTTATATGGTGCAATTTGCAGGAGCACAGCATGGCCACCTCCCATATGGGGTGGTACCACCTCTGGCCGTGTTATCACGGAGCAGTTACCACGCAGTTTGTTTCCCCATCTGTATTTCTGAAAGGGGCTGCTCTTACCCAGGCACGGAAAGCTGCACGTGTCCCTCCTAAACTGCAGCCTATTATTTTATTTTATTATTATTTCTTTCTTTTTTTTTTCTTTTTTTGGCAGACTGTTTCTCCCAGTTTGTCAAGGCTGAATTCTTAATGCTGGCTTTTAAGTTGATCCACCCGCAGATTTAATAAGAAATGCCTTTATGCTGTCGTGAAAGTCAGGTATGAAAACACTGAATAACGCAAAGCCCAGGCCAGATTTCCACTTGATATATTTTCCTATTTTGAGCTAAACGATCTCCCGAGTAGATTTTCCAGCTGGTTTTGCACTTGATTTAGAGGAGCTTAACTTAGATGCCTCTCTCCACCTCATTTATAGGGATGTCATACGAGATGGTGTCAAAAGCTTTATGGAAATCCCTGCAAGCAGCATCTTCCCCACGATGCTGAGATGGAGGCGACTGCTGCATGCTCTGGATCTGCAAGGTCGGGAGCTCTCCAACCCCAAACCCGACTCATCCAGGGGCTTTCAATCTGTTCCTTCCTCCCGTCATCTCCCTGAAGATTTCACACTTCTATCCCCGGAGCTCGCGGGAGTAGTTCCCTTTTTAGCAAAGGCAAAAAGCAAAGGGAGTCTCGTGCTTGCAACTGCCGCCTCCCAGCACCATTTCTGCACTGTCACCCTCACTGTCAGCAATTGTTGGGACCTCTGAGGTTGGGGCTCATGTGGAGAGTCCCCTGAGGCTTTTCCCCTCATTTCTTGAGCTTCTCTTAACCATCCAGCCCGAGTCCCATGCAGTGTTTTACCTTTCTGCCCTATGTTTCAAGTTCATGCAGAGATTGCAGTGTTGAAAAACGGGCATCCGTGGCATGCTCTGTGGAAGGTTTGCCTTCCACGGGCTCATCCTCACTGATTTCACCCATTTTCTAGGTTGTTTTTATTTCTCCTGTCATCCTTTCTTTCTGATCAGAAGCAAACACAGATAGCTTTTGGGTTTCTGTTTTACCTCTTGTTCTACTGACACAGCCACAACATTTGCTGAGCAATCCGTGATTTACAGGATCCCTGTCAAGCAATCCCAAACAGCTGAAATCCCTCACTGCTGCCGCATCCCATCTTCCAGAGGATGCTGCAAACCGCCCATTGGAATGGCTGCTCAGTTTCCTTTTTCCTCACTTTGTGCCTCTGCTCCCACAGCACCCAGTCTTCCTTCTCCAATTCCTATTCTACCATTTCCTCCTGCAGTGCATATCCAGAGGATGTACCTGTGCTCCCCATCGCCTCCTTTTTCTCCTTGTCTGCCCTTTCTGAGCAAGCTCTGCCTCTGGATATTAATATTCCAGACAGAACTTATCCCAACAAGCCCCTGTTATGCCAATTAAATCAGAATTTTTGCTTTGTAGGAAGAATTCAAGCTCCTCCTGTTTGTTCTGCTTCCACTGTTTGTATATACAGATTTCTAAGGCATTAAACACGTTGTCCACTACTGCCCTTGTCCTCTGGTGAACTACAAATGGTTCGGAAGCCATCCCAAAATCGGTACAGCTCCTAGCTTGTCAAAAGGTTGTTTCAGCACTCTACTTCTCTGGTGGTTAGAATCCTATTAATTTTCAGCCTACGTTCATGGCAAATTTATATTTATTTATTCTTGTGCCAATTTGTGCTTTGGATTAAATAGGTCTTCTCCCTCCATGGTGTTTGCTCCCCCGCCGTATTTATAGCGGGTGTTTCCAATGCTCAGCGCTTTGTAGCGCTGAACAAAGTGAGTTGTGTCACTTCCAGCTGACAGACTCCTTCTTTGGAGCAGAAATCCTCCATATCAGCACTGGAGCAAGGATGGTTTTCTCCATTTGGTGACTTTGGCGCGATGGCACCCGGCACCATCAGCCCTCCTGGTGCAGTAACCCCTCTCCCCTTTGGATCAGTGCTGTTTTGACTTTAGGTGGAAGCCTAAGCCACAGATTTGGTGGTAGTTCCTGCTGGAAGGGCTCAGCTCTCTGCTGGAGAGCTGCTGGCTACGTGCTCCGTCGGCTCCCAATGGAAATCAGGCGCTGATGATGAGCTTTGTCCAAACATCCGTGGCCTCCTCCACCAACCAAGAGTGTTAGGGATCAGCGAGCTGAAAATAGGTCAGAAAAGGGGCAAAATGGATCAGCGCAGTGATGGAAGAGTCTCCTCAAGGGGGGATCTGTACCCCAAAGCCCCTCCAGTGGCAGTGGGCTCTGTCCCCCAGGGGTGGCAAGGGGCTGGCAAGGTGAAACCATTCCGGGCTGAGCTGCTGTGTGTAGGTGTTCAGATAGACAGCTCCGTGGGCGCTCAGCGCGATGTCTTGACTTCTTTTACAGTCACCGGAGGCTGAAAAGTGTTTCTGCTTGCTCTGGGCACCTCTCATTTGACAGGTGAATTGCTCTGGTTCAAATAAATGGGAAGGCAGAGCTGGCCAGAGCTTTGCAGTGATCTGTCTTGATCTGCTCTTGCAGCCCTCTTTCCAAAGAAACCGAGAGGCTTTTAAACCCAACACAGGCCAAGCTGTATTGTGACATGAACTAAAATGCTGAGCCCAGATATCTCAAAGAGGCAGCTCAGATGGAATAGAAATAAAAAGGGTTTCTTTAACTCCCTCCTGCCCACCTGCAGAAAAGGGTATCCCCTCCAGCTTTGCCTTCAGCCACCCAGAAGAGCACGAATGCTGCGTGTTCTCTTTGGGTGTGTGGTTATGTTTTTCTCTTCCTCAGCTCCACTCCCCAGTTCATCGGTGCTGTCTCAGTGCAGGTGTCCCAGATCCCGGTCTGGATGGATGGGGGAAGGATCTGCCATACCTGCAGTGTCACAGCAAGCAGTAGCACTGCTGGTTCCCAAATGGGGAGGCTGGAGAGGGTCCTAGAGGGGCAGGAGGCAAACAGAGCTCTGCAAAGCATCCACTGTGAGGATGGAGAAGTAACTGCTGCCAAGGGGACTTGCCTTCCTCTGCTTTTCCCTCAAATGCAGAATATCTAAAAGCACAGCTCCTCCCTGAGGAGAGCACGCTAAAGACCTCCATGGGAATGCACACTGCCCAACGGTGTGGAGAGCACAACCTTCCTGCTTCCAGCCTGCTGAGCTGCTGTGCCCCAACCTGCTGGGTGCATCAGGGGGTCAGCACCTTCCTCCCTGCGAGCAAGAGGCATCGCTGGCTCTCAGCACCCTGGGGCAGGTGGGGATATTCTGATGTCTTCTTGCAGATATACAGAAGCCAAATGCCTGCTGGAGCCAGGGTCTGGCTGAGGGACTGCCACTGCTTGGGCTGTAGTATCGCCTCCAGGTGGGTTTATTTGCTGCCAAATGGTGGTCCCGGAGCTGTTCTGCTGAGCACAGGGAGGTTTTGTGCACAGGAGTACAGTTGCAAGCTGGGCTTGCCTTCAAACACTGCAGAAGAGTTTGATAGTGATGGGCTGTGTGACACCAGCAGACACTAGCACTGCACAACAGCCTCATCCTCATTTAATTTCCTGGGACACAGAGCTGTCCTGGCTGGGTGAGCTGCAGAGCCAGCGGAGGGCCGGGTGCCAGAAGGGAGATGCTGCAAGGAGCAAGGTTTGCTCGGAGCCAGGGACTGCAGGCAGCAAGCAACCGTGGGGAGGACTCATGCTGGGATGCACAGAGGAAGGGCTCCGGTCACACATGTGGCTCCAGGCATCCGTGTCCCCTAAGGACACACGTCTGATGTCGTTGCTGGGAGCACATGCTGTCATGCTTACAGCTCTGAGCATGTCATGGGGTTGGGGGTGCTGCTTGGGGAGCAAGCAAGGGACAACAGGGGACCGATTCGGTTCAGCAGTAGTCCCTGAGCAGAGATTGCTGGCTTGAGGGCAGCAGTTCTGCTGTTTCTCTGCAATGGGCTGAAGCCATGTGTGCTCCTCCCCGATTCCGGGAAGAGGATGGTGCCTTTGCAGCTGTTCGTTCTTGGGAACTGACAGTCCCAGGAAAGCTGCCAAATCTCCGGCTGATGGATGAGCCCCTCTCAGAGCCTGAAAACCTTTCAGACAAACAGAGCAGAGCTCTTTCAGGAGCTGTGTGTGGGGATAATGCAGAGCAAGGGGGCAGAGCTGGGAACAGGAGTGTTAGGGAGAGTGGGGACAAAAATATGTGGAAGTCCCCAGAATTTTGCTGGGAGGAGAGACCAGGAAGCTGGGATCACTGGGCTGAGATAGGGAACATAGGAGAGGCATTAAGACACAGCGACAGTGTGAGCTCCTGATGTGATGGGGAAACAAAGTGCCTTAAGAACTGGGGATTTTCGGCATCACTAAAAGGAGCAATTTTGGAACAAATGATCTCTGTAACAGCTGCAGATCTGGGAAACTCCTGGCAACAGCGTGCCATTATACAGAGAGGTCCTGGGAGCCAAACATCTTCTCTCACACTGTTGGTGGGTCTGCATTTCCAACACACCCTTCTCAACTGAGGGTTGACTTAAAGGGAAGCCAAATTCACCAAAGTTTGCATCCTCTCTTACTTCCTTCCACAGGTTGCTGGCCCTGGAGCAAGCTGGTGACACCATGAGCACCTCCATCCTCGTCTAAAAATGACATGTGAAGGCAAACAGGAACGAAGATGCCTGAAGAAAACCTTTTTTGCTCCAATTTTTGTTGCTTGGACATCTCCACAGCACCCCACATGCCCTGGCCATGCAGGCTTTCAGTCTCTCCTGATCAGGAGATGCTCCAGGCCCAACTCAGAGCTCTTTCCAGAAAATCCTTGTCTACCTGGAGCTGAGGAGCCCAGCACTGGGCCCAGTGCTCCAGCTGTGGAGGCAGAGCACTGGGAGGGAGCAATTCCTTTGCCCTGCTAGCCACGCTCTGGGCAATGCACCCTACAGAACCATTGGTCTTCTTGACTACCAGGGCACACTTCTGGTTTGGGGTCAACGACTGGTCAACTGTTGGTCAACTGCTGATCACTGGCTACAAGGGCACACTACTGGCTTGTGGTCAACTGTTGGTCAACCATTGGTCACCTGGGACCTCCAGCTCCTTCTCCCCAGAGTGCTCAGATCCCCTCAGATCCATCGCCAAGTCGCTCGGACGGCCATGGCTGGACTGATTCCTGTGTGCATCGTTCTTGGGGAGCAACAGCCGGGAAACAGCAGGGAAGGGAGCACAGCAAGCTGGAGAAGCAGGGCCAGAAGCGGGGGGAGGTTGGAACAGGCGGATGGAAGCCGGGTGGTGGGTGGGCTGGCGGGAACCCAGGGCTCAGGGAGCCTCTGTGCTGGGGCTTTGCATCCGCTCCATGCACCCACAGGGAGCAAAGTGTGCCTGAGCCATGCTACACACAACCTGAGCACTCCGGAGGATGGTAATTGAGATAATAAAATGACCAGAGAGAGGAAAAGGTGAAACATGGCTGTGCCCGCTGTGTCCTGGTGGCCTCAGAGCTGGATTAGGAGGGAGGGGACAGTTGGCTGGGGAGCAGCATGGCAGCGCTCTGCCATTGCCCAGACCCCTTGGCTGGTGGGTTGGGTACTTCGTGTTGGCAGTCCTTGTTTATGTGCTTTCCTAGTTAACGAATAGGAAAGCTAATTACTGCAGCTAATTACTGATGGCACTATTTATAGCAGCCTAGCCCTCCCTAATAGGTCTGCTCGTTGCTCCCTGCCTGCACGCCGCTTTGATATAAATAGAGAGCCAGAGAGGTTGTAAGGCTGGAAGATACAGTGTGCAACAGGAAATATGGGGAGGGGGGTGAACACATCCCCCCTATCCCAGGCATGAGACCCTCTGTCCTGCTGCTTTGTTCCAGACTCACTCAAGCCTGCTATCTAGGGGAAAATCAGTGGGGGTTGGATTTGATCCCTGTGAGTCCCTTTCAACTTGAGATATTCTACAGCTCTGTGGTTCTATGTTTCTGAGATCCTAGGACTCATGACTCCAAGGTTCTAGGCTTTCATGGGGTGTGGTGCTCAAATCCAACAGCTCCAGGAATGCACGTGATGAGGAGAACCAGGGGCCTGGGTGATCCAACCCCTTGGAGCTCCAGAGCAGCATGGATCAAGGCAGAGGATGGGATGAGGGTGAGCGTTCCTGCAGTTCCTTTGCATTTCCTTGCATTGCCTCTGCTCATCCTTTGTGCATCCCAGTGGGAACCTAGAAACAATTCCAAGGAGAAAAGGGGCACTCTGAGTTTCCTAAGTTGTCTCAGGTTTGTGAGCAACCCGTAGGAAATACCTAGCGAGGGGTTAGGTGAGGACAGTGGATGGACAGTCTGCATGGAGTCAATAGCAGCTGGACGAATTAATGGATGAGAAATGCATCAGGGGCCATTAAACCTGGAGATATCATCTTGGAAATGGGGAATCCCCGAGCCACAGTCTTGTGGGGGCTGGGAAGGATGCTTCCTCTGCTCTTGTGCCCTTCCCTTGCTGCCTGCTGTTAAAATGGTGACGGATGGACCAGGGATGGCTGGTTTTAAGTTCTTCAATTAATCACCACAAGCAGACCTCTCTGCTTTGTCCTGTTGTGCTTGGGTCACTTCTAACCTCCTTCTTTCACCACTGCAAAACACCTCATCACCTACAGACCAAAACCAAGACAGAGTTCTGCTGCATGTGGGCAACCCAAATTATGGCCCTGCTGAGGAAAGAAGATATTAATGGAAGAGTGGCTCTAGCAAATTACTTCAAGACATTCTGGCGTGTTTCTCTTTGCCATACTTGAAGGTCTGGGATGGCAGATGCACTCCATCCCTGACGAAGAGTCTTGTTTCTGAAGTTCTTTCCACAGATCAGGAGCATATGATGCCCTATCAGTAATGATAATTAACTGTTCTCAGCTCAAATTGCAAACGGAGCTGTTCCATGTGTTGCAGGAGAAGGAATCGCAGAGTGGAGCAGAATTTGGTGGCTCTGGCTCAGAGGTGGCAGAAGATTCAGTAGTGGCTGTAGTTGGAGCTTTTAGTGCTGGTTCCTACATTGTCAGCTCGGGCTCAAAGTGCTGCCAGGTCCGGCTGCTGTCCAAGCAATGACAAGAGGTTCATGCTTCATATTCCCACGCCAAGTTTTTCAAAGCTCTGCAAAGATGAGGTGATGCTTTTCCCCCTCCTTGATCTGCAGACTTCGGGCATTCTCCGTGGATGGGGTCTGGGTGGCACACGGGGTCAGGATGGCACCAAACTGTGCAACGTCTTTGGGTCACAGCTGAATCTGGTTGCTGCTTCATTGCTTGTCTGAGCTGTGTGAAGCCAAGGCACCAGGCAGCTTTTCCCCTCCGCACCCCATGGAGCTGCATTTAAGCTCCAGCCCTTGCTTAAGGGGAGCAGGAAAGCAGTGAGGCTGGAGCAGGTTGGGGTGAGCAGAGCACGATGGGATAGGGATGTATTTCCCCTGCATTTCTGGTGCTATTTTTGGAGGAGATGGGATGCAGAGCCTCTGGGGACAGAGCAGGAGAGGTGGGGACAGTGAAGGACACAGTGGTGGCACCCAGGGGTGGTCGCCTTGGACGGGAATCGCAGCACAATGAGCACAGCCCCATTATCACATCATCTCAGCCTAAAATTAGCCCTTAATGCAGGAAAGGGGAAGGGCTTCGTGATGGGGAGCGGAATCAATATGAGCTCCTCTCCGTCGCGCCGTACCGGAGCGACATGCCACACCGCGCTCCCCTTTGGCAAAGCGATGTCAGCGTTTGGCCACTGGGATCGATACTCACCAGGATTTATGGTCTGTCATGTAGCAGAGAAAAGAATGCCATTCCTCTGCCCGGAGACAGACAGAATGACCTGATGGCGGAGAATGGAGAGAAAACGAGTGACGGGGCTTCAGTGAGATGCCCAACATTGGGTGTTTACATCAAAAGGATGCTGCCCCACTAGCACCAGTGCAGTGAAATCCCCCCAGACCCCTTTGCAGGGTGAGGTTTGCTACGACCCACACCCACTGCCCCTTCCTCGCAGCCCCCAGCACATTTTGCTCTCATTGCTCAGCGTTTGTCTGAGATTTATGACCCTCTTTAGGAGCGCTCTCCCATTGACACGAGAGGTAAAGCCCTTCAAGGAGAGCATGCTTTCTCCCATAAGCAGGAGAGGAATTATTGCTGTGAGCTGCAGAGGAATGGGAGAAGCCTGGCTCTCGTCTGAGACCACCTCCAGCTTCTGCCTCCTCCAGCATCAGGTCCTCAGGGCAGATCCTTGCACCAAATGAAATATTCAATGGTGCTTCATAAATCCTAGTGGGTGGTGAGGTCTGAAGTCAGCGACTCAGCCCCAAAAGAGTCCCTCAGATGGGAAGGAATGGTGCCAGGAGGGGCAGCTCTCCCTCCAGCTCTTATCCTGGAGGCATCGGGGCTGGAGGACCGCCAGGGCTGAGTCATTGCCCTCACCTGCCCTGCAGCACCGAGTTCTGCTTCTGCAAAGAAAGGCAACGTGCACAGAGGAGCTTTCTCACCATCACTTCGCTTTGCTTCCTCCCTTTGCTGGATTTCAGGCTCAGTGCTCCTCATCAAAGTTATGGGGCAGGTGGGACAGCATCTGGGAGCTGCCCAGCGTCCTGGTGGAGCTCCTAGGAATGCATTGCAGATGTCCCACTCATCCCTGTCTGATTGTGCCCTGCTCTGATTTAGTCCCTTCCAATTAATTCCTACACCGTCCGTGTGCGAGTGCACGCTCCACACTATTTAAATGGTGGGAAGACGGGAAAGTCTCTGAATATTTACATTGGAGACGACGGAATTTAATCAGCAATATTAACCAGCGAAGAACCCTGCTGAGACTCCCAGTGAATAAAAAGGTTTTGACAGAGAGAACGAATAACCTGACAGCAGCAGAGAGAGAACGCTGAGTAAAAGCGCTTCAAAGGGTCCAAAGAGACACGGCAGAGAGCTCTCCCTTTGCAGTGCCTTTAAACTACAGAGCACTCAGAGCAAGGGTGGCCGTATCCATTGTCCTCTATGGGAAGAGCACGCGGAGGTCTGTGTTGTGACCTGGGGCTGGGGGGGATGCCACTCGTGGGCACGTGTGTCCGTCGGTGCCAATGCAGGAGGTGAACTCCTCCAGGCCCTCTCTTCTGGGTGGGAGATTCTCAGTGTGCAGTCACCAGGACATCTCTTGATGTCCCCAAGCAAGAGGCCGAGCAGACGTTTCCATTCTGGGTCTGGGTGACCCCATGCACGGTGACCAGGATGGAGAAGAGCTGCCCTTCTCCAGTGATGCTCACCCCACCCTCCATATGTCCATAAAGCACAGAGCTCTCTGCAGTTTGTCAGAGGTTTTGTTTGTTTTTACCCCTGAGCAGAAGATGCTCTCGCTCTGTGTGTCAGGAATGGCATCTCAGTATCAGAGCAGCATAACCCAGAATGATGAAATTGGCTTCTCCTCCAAGAAGCAAACCATAAACCTCACCTTTACCCTGGAGAGGCTCATTAACAAATATGTAAAGGAACAAGGACTGGGCAGAATGCTTGTCTGCATCATAGACTTTTAAATAGCCTTTAACTCAATCTCCTGCTCCGAGCTGAACATTAAATGGCTGCAAATGGAACTGGTGGGAAAACACGACCTCATTAAATCCGTACTCCATCCATCTCGGGTTGGAGGGAAGCAAACCGCGTGCAGAGAGGACTTGAAGCAAAAAAAAAGGAAAGGAATAACAGAGAGATGCAGTCTCAGCCCAACAAAGGTCGTCATCTCCGGTCCATCAATTAATCCCCATCCTGACTGGAACAGCCTGACTCCACCACACGGGATCCCTGGGTCAGCCTGGAAGAAACAGAAAGTGGTGATAGTTTAGAAAGAGCCCCAAACCGACCAAAGAGAGTAAATTTTTTATTACTAAAGCAGAGAGATTAAACATATCCTAAATTATACATACGTGGGGCTCATTACACAGACATCAGGGAGCTTTGGGCTGGCTATGAACACATTACAAGGGGAAGCTCTGCAGGTTTGTGTGCTGCAAAGAAACCACTGGATAGAGAAAAATCCCAGCAAAAGCAGTGCTAAAAGCGCTCAGGGGTAGAGCTCTGCTCCTTCTGTTTGGGTATTGATGTCTGACTTAAGGAGCATCGCTTTCCCATCCCATCCCAACCCCATTGGGCTCAGCATCACACAAAGCTCAGAGGATTGGACTCCACCTCCCCTCCTCTGCGGGAGACAGCCCTGGATAAAGAGCTGGGAAACCTCTGAGATACCAAATTGCAGATAAATGAGGCTGGAAGGAGCAGTCCCACAGTGTCATGGCCCTGAGCCCTCTGTGATCTCTGTCTGTCTTGGGACAGCAGCACTGAGTCACTGCAGCATGCACTGCCAGAGCAGATGGCCACATCCGTGCTTAGATGGGATCGAGTGTGAGGGTGCATCGTTCTTACACTCTTTTAGTGCAACCCGGTACAATTTCATACCTGGGCCCACGGTAGCAAAAGGTGAATTCCTATGGGCAGACATTATTTGTTGCATCTCAACCAATATCTGAAATTTGTGCATAGCTCTGACTGAGGATCTGGAACACAGGTGAGACACTCAGACCTGGGAAGGGCTGGATGTGCTGGAAGCCCGATAAAGGCAGCAGCGAGCAAACCCCAAACAGCAGAGAGCTATTCCAGCAGCTGCAGAGAGCAGCTCTGCAGGAAGAGATAATGACCAGCACTGGGGCAGGAGGACGGGGCGGGAGAGCTTCGTGGCACAGAGCATCCTCTGCTGAGTCCACTGTGGACCTTCGCTGGGCGAAGGTCAGGAGTGCCTCTGACACCGGTTTGTGTGGTTGATGCTTTGATTTGGCATTGCCATGCTGGTAATGAAGCTGAGTGCAGTTCATTTCTGCACTCCTGTGTTGCGGAGAGAAGTTTCTCAATGACTCATCCCCATTTTATTCCTCTGACTGTTGAAAAACACAGCCTATGTGTGCAGAGAGGTGAAGGCTCTTGTGTTTTGCATTGGAGGAGGGATTCATCATGCTAAGTGCAGACAACATAAGTGTAGATGTCTCAAATTCCCTCTGGAACCCATTGAGATCAGCAGAGACATTCAGTGAAGAAAGTGATAATCAGTCTGCAGTGGGGCTGGGGTTGAGCACTGGGGGTCTGAGCACCCCGAGGCAGTCAGTGGGGATGCACTCCATGCTGGGCAGGGATTAAGCCCATCAATGGCTTCAGCCTGACCTGCTTTGCATCCACGAGTCAGTGTTCAGGGCCAGAAGAGTTTTTAGCAGAGGCATTTAGAGCAATTTGGAGTGATCTGGGTATGCTGATCCCAAAGATCAGTATGGACCCCATGGGCAAGGGATGGGAGGAGCCCCCAGGCCCTCAGCTGGTTGTGCAGATCATTAAGAGGAAAGCAGTAACCACAACCCCGCACCACTGACTTGGACCTCACGTTTGGAGTCCATAAGAAACTCTGATTCTGGAGACCACACATTTGTAGTTCTGCAACGATACACCCAAAATGTGGGGGGGAAAAAAAAAAAGGAAAAAGAAATAACATTGCCAAATTCCCAGCCCAAACTGCTGGAGCACGCCGTGCCCTGGGACACCCAGCCAGGGGATGCTGTGAGCGACACAGGCTGACTCCTGCTGCTCAATGACCACTGCCACCACACCGCCTCCTCATCCCAAAAGGGTTTTTTCTCCCTTGCCAGTGATTCTTCTTCCCGACAGAGGCCAAATTAGTGCGAGCTGCATGTTGCCTTCCCTGACAGCACCAGCAGACTCAGCCCTTAAAGCCCGGCACTAATTGAGCTGCTAATTCACCCCCCCGTGACTCACTCTCTCCTTGCTCTGCTCTGATTCTGCTTTCTAAAGGACCTTGGCTGAGCGCAGGGACTCCACCACCCGAAGTCTGACCCCATTCACACCGCTCAGTGGGGTGACGTGAGTGGCACTGCCCCGGGCGTGCGCCCGTTGCCATGAGCTCAGAGCAGTGCCGGAGTTCCATCGCAGTAGCAATCCAGGTCAGTGGTAAAGTGAATGCTGATTCCCCTGCCCTACAAAGCACCCGAGTGTGTGTGCATGCCCCACGCTCTGTGCCGCTGCTCTCTAATGCAATAAGCACTGCCTCATCCCCTAATAGCTCCTGGCCTCAGGACCAGACACCGCTCCTCTGCTCTCTCCCTTTGGGCTCCGTAAGAGCACCACAAACTGATGCCAAGGGAGCATTTGGACTCCCTTTTTTTGCTGAGATCGACTGCTCCTTAGAAGCACCAACACACCCACAAGCACAGGGCCCTGAGTGCCCCTCCCCACGCTCCCGTTCTCATGGTGCAGTGGGAGGAGGAGGATGGAGGACTTCATGATGGTTCCACGGGGGCAGCGGATGGTCCATGCACAGAATTCTTTCTAGCGCAACTTGTTGCTGTTATCTCATAAATTAAGACAAAGGATACGGTGATTTTGAGGGACGCACTTTGGATGGGTTGGGGATCTTGAAACTCTATTCCAACCTTAATGGTTCTATGACTGGGAATAGGGGGATGGGTTGATGATTGGACTTGGTAGGTCTTCTCCAACCGCAATGATCTGAGGATTCTCTGAGTGGGGCATGGCTGGGAGGGTCCAGGATGGACTTGATGATCTCAGAGGTCTTTTCCATCAGTGGTTCTATGATTCTATGAAAAAAAGAAAATTTCCATGAGCAGCATCTCTGCTTTGTCCTGGGAGCTCAGCCCAGTATCAAAAACCCATCAGGAGCTGCTTGGGACCACTCTGACTTTGTTGCCTTTGGAAACCACTGCTGAGTGACAAGCTGACAGCTCTGTGGAGCAGCATCTGTCCGGAGGAATGGAGAGAGATCACTGTTTTATTATTATTTATTCCTACCAGGAATAATAGGCATACAGGCTGTGGCACAGCCTCACTCCCATGTGGAAGCAGTTAATTTGGCAATCCCAGCAGAGCAAGCCAGGCATTGTGAGAGGTACTGCTGCTCTGCGTTTAAAAAGCAGCAGGAAGATGCTTCCTGGTAACGGGGATAATGGAACTCTCTCTCCTCCTCAAGTGGCAATGTCTGAAGATGAACTTCTCCAACCCAGTGAGAGCCTCCAATGGGGACTTCTTCCAACAATTAACGCTGAGCGGCGTCAGGGCCGTGTCCCAGTCCATCTGCATTCCTGCACACCTCTGCTTTGCGCCGTCAGCTGCTCGCGGTCTCTCTGGTGGATGGATGTGATTACATTTCTGTAACTAATTTGGCAGTATGTGCTCAAAATCTCAGCTGGCAGAGCTCGTGGCCCCGCAGTCGCACGGTGGCAGATGGCACCGACTCGAGGCTGCCGCGGTGACACGGGGACCCCACTCTGCTCTCAGCCCCGAGCAGTTCCAGCAGTTTTCCTTCTGGGTGGTGGCATGGGGCCACGCGTCAGATGGACAAGAAGGTGCGAGGTTCAGATCTGCACTGCCATCAGCCCTCGCCTCGTTTCACAGCGCCGCGGATTCCCATTGGCAGGGGCGGCAGGAGGACTCGTTTGGAGGAAAACCTCTTTGGGACATGTGGAGAGGTGGAGGGATCCCTGTGACTCCGTCCGAGCTCTCTTCACTGGATCTGTTCCCAAATGATGTGTCAGAGTAGGGCGCTCGTGGGTGCCCATTGGTCCTCGAATGTGGGATGACCAACAGAGAAGTCCCTTTCAGAGTCACCACTCCAACGCCCCAATTTACTGTTGGTCTCAAACCAAGAGTCACCTCATGGGCACTGTGGGGTTGATGTGTTGCCCAGTCCAGCAGCCAGGAAGCATTATTAATTGAAAATGAGCCAGGAGGAGCTCTGGAGACTGCGCCATGCATGGGGCAGGCTGAACTGTGACCTTGGCTCCTGCCCTACTACTTGGGGCTGCCTTTGCAGGAAGAAATGCAGGGTAAATCCTCCCACATGTGTGACACAAGGGTGAGCTGTGTGGGGGAGATGGGGGCAGAGAGCCCAGCACTTCTCTCCTGCAGCAGGTTTTCCTACATGAATGTCCCTTAGCAACCAGAGCGGTTCCTGAAGTGCTCGTGTTCCTTGTTCTCCTCCAGGAGAGGATTATTCTGGGGAGAGAGACTCTCCGAGCTCGGTGAGCACCATGAAATGCCCTGGTGCTCATAGGCAAGATTCATAAAACCATGCAACATCCCAAGTCGGATGGGATCGAGTGCACCCCTTGTCCCCACACAGCACCCAAAATCCAAACCCAGGGTCTGAGAGTGGTGCCCCAGTGCTCCCTGAGCTCTGTCAGCTCAGGGCCTGCCCGCTGCCCTGGGGAACTGCTCCATGCCCACCACCTTCTGCCACAGAACCCTTTTCTAATACCCACCTGACTTTTCCCTGATGCCATGAGCTGGCTGTAGGCCATGAGTTAGCCGCTATGACAGAGCTGTGGGCCATCAAGAGGCTTTTTGCCTGCACAGTGTGAACCCTTTGCGTTACAATCTTTGAGCTCTCTCTGAAGCCTGTGCACTTCATTAAATAAAATATAAATTAAATTAAAAAAAAAGTGAAAAGTCTGTTTAGCGATTTGAGATGATTGAAATGCGGTGATTGGGAAAAAAAAAATACCCAATTCCCCAGCCTAAAAATGTAGTTTAGACAATATAAATGGGTTTAGACTTATCATCTCCACCTCTGAGGACATGTTCAGCGCGGCGCAGAAATGAACAATCACTGCGATTCCTTGCACAGAAATCCCAGTGCTGCTGTCGCGTTGTCACCTCTGCGATGCTGCACGACATTAACATCTCACAGCGGTGCAACCAGCGCTGGCGACGTGGCTCCTGCTGTAGCCAAGGGGAAAATACCTGCCAAAATCTCCGGGGTTGGCTGCTGGCCTCTCGTGCCTTCAAAGCAGTGCTGAGATCGGGCAGGGGGTGAAGCTCTCTGGAATCCCAGGAGAGATTTTTGTCTGCTTCAGGGAGGGAAAGGCTTTGGATTAAGCTCATCGGTGGGGAAGCACAATGCCTCCAGGCACCGCGTGGCTCATTTGTTCCTCTGCGCCATGTGTTTACCCACTGCTGTTTGGGTGAGTGTAGCTGTGTCCAAAGGAAATGCTCTTTGGAAAGCCCGTGGAAAACAAATTTGTCCTCTATCAGTCGGTATTCTTAGGCTGATTCCAAAATTAACCAATTCACTAATATCTGCCATTTTGCATGTGGCTGCTCGGAGAAATCATGACTCCATGACTCTATGGAACCCCTTTGGCCTCCTTTTTCACCATTACTTCTCATGGGACTCTCTCAAGGCCAACAGAACTTGGAAAGATCCATTGGCGTTCAACAGGAGCCGTCCCAGGCACTGGGTGTCAGCCATTTCCACCCGGTGGCCGTGTGAGATGAAATGTGTGCCTACAGACTGTGATTTTTTTTCTGCTTGTTTCAGTTTTAGGGGTTGAGGGAATAAAGCAAAGTGCCCTCGGTCTCCTCACCAGGCTGAGATGCTGTTTGTTTTATATACAGTGTTTGGTTTTTTTTTTCTGAATCAAATTGTACACTCATCAGAAAACGGACCTTGCTGTTTGATGTATGCTGGAAAGTGCCACGCGCATTTATTGTGCTGTATAAATAAAATATAATAATGCTGAGACTCAAGGACTCCCATGGAGTCATTCAGAAAGGAGGCTGAGGGCCAGGGAATGGATTTGGACGAGATTCAGGGAAGGGGAAGATTGCTGGTTTTGTTTATTTTAAGCAGGAAACGATGAGAAAGAGAGCGATACCTGCCCCCAAAACAGGTCCTGAGCTTACAGTGCTCAGCACTACACCTGACCTTGGGGCGGATGAATGGGAGTTTCCATCAGTCTTCATTGATGACCTGGACAACAAAAAAACAGAGCCAAAATATGGTGATTTCATTTAGGTAGAAGAAAAATACAGTAACGTGGTTGATTGATAACAGCGAAGCTGTGGGGTCTGTGGTCTTCATGACGTCCACCAAACCTGACCCACACAGTCCTGGGATCATTGCTTGGAGCAGAATGGGTGACCTCCAGCCTCGGCCGTTCCGGGTTTCTGTGTTCCTGCAGGGACTAGAACAGGAAAAAAAAAACAATCACAGGTCAGAGCTGTCAAGAGAGAGGAGGGAGGGAATGAGCAGATGGCAGCTCTGACCCACATATAGGGAGTGAACGGGGACGGGCGGTGAGGAGCGGCAGGAGCAGGGGGTCGGTGGCACCACATGCTGCTTTTTTGCAGTTGGGTCCTCTCGCTTCACGTGAGCCCCCTTCTTCTGCTCAGACACAGCAGCAGTGAGATCTATGCTGATGGGTCACGTTAATGTGAAATTTCCCTGTTTGCACCTTTTCCTGGAGCAAATCCAAGGCTGATGCAAACACAAAGGGATTCATCACTCTCCAGCTGTCTGCAGACAGCAAACCAAGAGCAATGTTTGACAGTGAGGAATAATTACCTTGCCAGCTTTGCTTTATCCACATTTCAAATCCAGAAGGGAGAGATAAAGGCGCGGTATCCACGGCTCAGGAGGAGCACTGAGCACAGCTGGGAGCTTCTCATCCCAGGAGAGACGTGGCACCAAAGTGCCACCTCGCCCACAACGTCCTCTGCCTTCAGTCTTTCTCCTCCAATCCATCCCATCAGCGGATTTTTTTGGCTACAAATGACCCTACAAATGGTGCATGGATACCCAACCAAAGCCCGTCCTCGAGAACCCCACCCAGGCTGAGCAATGGAATCCTGACGTGAATCAGTGCCAACTGATTTTGCATTTCCTTCCCATTTCCTTAATTCAATTAGCCCAAATAAGAAGGGCTGCTTGACCCTGATAGGGTTAAACGAGCCCGTCTCCATGGCAACCGGCTTCTGAGGTGTGACATCTCTCTGTGTTTCCTCCAAACCCTTCGATATTCCTCAGTTTGGTCCCTCTTTGCAGGCAGCTTAAGGCACAACATAGAGATGTGGTCCCACTGCCGGGGGGTGACCACAGGCTCTGCCACCATTCCTATGTGTTTTCCATTCAGACCATCTCTGGGGTGGGTCAGGACTTACAGAAAGCAACACCTTTGGGTAATCCTCACAGAAATAAACCCAAATCTCACTTAAAACACTGTGCAGAAACAGTCCTGCTGCCTCTGAACTGATTTATCTCTGGATGCGCTCATCTTGGAGTGGAAATCTGAAGCTCTCAAACCAAGGGCAGATGCCATCAAGCGCACAAGTGGCACCAGAATGATGGGCACACGAGGAGCCTGGAGATGCTGACACAGGATGGGACAGAAGGCCTTAGACTTAATTAGAGCAAAAAACAAAGATGTTGAGTTCTCTACCTCTCCAGTGCAAGGTTGAGGGCAAATTTTCCTTCTGGTGGCCACTCGGTCCAAATCTCAGTGCCTAAAATTTCCAAGAGTTGATACTGGAGCTCCTTTTCCATTTCCAGTTTGGCTCTTCCAAAGTGAAAAAAAAATAAAAAGCTCAAAAACATTGTAATAGGAGAAGGGTTCCAGGCACCATCTCCTCCTTAGGATTCAGCATAAATATGAAAGGAGGTAATGAAAGGGAAAGGCTGGGAAGTTACTTGGCTGTGCACTCTATTTATGTACCTGGTGGAGAATATGAATGGAGGAATATTTAATATAACAGGCAGAGATGTACCGAGACTCAAGGATGAAGGATTTTAAGCAATTTCAGGCTCAAAATACGCTTCAAACATTTAACGAGGAGAGGAATCTATCAGGAGAACATTTCCTAAAGGAAGTGATAGATTTTGCTATCTTTTTACATCTTCAAATTGCATTTGGGAACGGAGCTCGTTTAAGATTCTTTTAAGCTATTTCAGACGCGTGCTTTGGGATGACGTGACCTGCACCCGTAGCTGGAAAGGAGCTGTGGGTGCCCGGGTGAAGCGCAGGTGGCTACGTTTAAGCATCTACAAACAGTGAATGGAGTCCCTCCCTGGGGTCCCCCTCTAAAATAGCTGCTTCATCTGAGCTGTGATAAACGTCTGATTTAGGAGCGACTTGGGAAGCTCCTCTACATCGGGATTACAGAGGCGACCCCACGACGGGGTTGAAAATTGTCTGGCTCTAAAGTGACAAATTTATGGGCAAAATGAAGTGTGCACGCCCAGCCCCAGCTCCAGCCTCGTCAGATGCACAGACATAAATATCAGAACGTTTTCTCCGGATCGTACTCTGTTCCCCAGCTGAGCCTATCTGTGATGAAATGTTTCAATAGGCTTAAGCAGATCTATCTTGCCTTTGCTATCTCAGAGAATGCCAGACAGCGCGGCTGAAAACCAGTGACATGAGTGTATGATGAGCACTGCTTTCACAATGTATTGGGAAAAAATGGGTAACAACGCCAAAAAAATGTTAACCTTGTGTAAAAGGGGCATATATGTTTGGTGTTACCCTCCTCAGATCAGTGATTTGGTGCATGTGATCTTTTTTTTCCCAAAAACTCCCCCATATCAGGACCCATTTCTGATAACCATGTCCCTGACGGAGCAGTGCTGGAGGAGCATTGTTCCCCAGCTCGGCCACGGCAATAGTTTTTTCCTGGCTGTGTAACCACCACTACCAACTCACCCAGCATCCTTAGAATCATCGAATCATCGAGTCACTGAGGCTGCAAAAGGCCACTAAGACCATCAGAGCCCATCGCCACAACATCTTGATGCCCACCAGGTGCAGGGCAGTCTAGATGAATGGATGAAGCCATTGCCCAGGAGCAGGGAAGGTCCCCAGTAGATCCATCTCCATCTTGTCAACCATGGACAGCTCCTTGCTGGAGCAGCGGCCGCCATAAAGTTGACATCTTTTGACATTTCCGTGCATTCTCTTTTCTCGTTGGAAGCGCAGCCTGGCACGCTGAAAGCTCCGTGCGATTTGATGAATTTTCCAGGAGGTTCTTCTCTGGGCATCACGTGTCTGCAGAAGTGGGGCACCAGCAACGCTGCTGCGAGCCCGGTGAATTGTCGGGTCTCAGTGTAATTATGAGTGAGGAATTATCGGGAGAGGAATGTGTTTCTTCTGGTGCATCTCAGCGATATCTCTGGCTCTGAGATCTCACTCTCCATCCCCCCTCTACCACAAGTTATTGCAGCTTAAAAGAAAAAAATAGCTTTGTGCCTTTCTCCTGTGTCCTTCTGCTTCAACACTCATGTCTTCCAGTCACTGGGAGTCTCTGTGGTGGACACCTCTTAAAGCTGAAGGAGGGGAAGTGCTATAGGGAGGGTTAGGGACCCCCTTTCCTCAGCTTTCCCTGAACAGGGAAAAGTTGGTGCCTGTGCACAACGCTGGGAATCCTGGGGGAGGGCTCAGAGGGAGGAGGAGCACTTCGAAGTCCATCAGTTCTCATCTCATCCACGTGGGGTCTGATTCTCTGGAGATGATCTCCTCTTTTCTCCAGAAAAAAAGCCCCTTTTAACTTTACTAACAGTGGGAGATTTTTGTTTGCTTTGTTTCATTCTATTCTGTCCCCCTCTTCTCTGCTCCTTCTCCAGGCATGGATCCTCTGGGGGAAGGCTTCCCTCCATTGCCCACAGCTCAGGAAAGAGCCCCAGAAAATCCCCCTCTTGGTTTTCGTTTTGCTTATGTACTCCTTCACATTATTTCAATTAATTGTTATAAAATAGGATAATGAGAAGCCCCTGGTCACTGTCGGGGAATGTTCTGCTGGTTTCTTGTGTCTTGTCCTTGTTTCCTTGCATTCCTGAGGGAGACCCCATATCTCTCTTCCTGTTAATGTTATGGAGCAGCTGCGGTTCGTGTCGCTGCTCTGAACAGAAGAGCAGAGATTACAGCACTGTGCTTCTCCCGACAGCATAACCTCGCTGCACACATCCAGGAGACCTCGTAACGATGGTGCTGCCTTTGGCAGGACCTTGCTCCTTTCGTTTGCTTATGAGGACGTCATGTGTGGCAGTGACAGAGACCTCACTGTGATTTATCGCAACAGCCTCTCCCTCTCTATCTATTTCTTGTCAGGGGAGAAATCAGACTGTGAGTTTTGGCCTTTGTGTCCAGAGGGCACTGGCAGCTTTCTGAGGGAGTTATGCACAAGTCAGGATCTGCTCTAAAAGACATTCCTCTCCAAGCACTGGGCTTGCTCTCAGGTGTTTTATTGGTGTGCCTATAGCCCAGAGCTGCCCACATCTTTGGCTTTGTCTCATCCCAATGCATGAGAGTGTTTTCCGTTGTCCTGGAAGCAGCAGGATCCTCTCCTTGCCTTGGTGCTCCTCTTGGCAGACAGAACTCAGTGCACAAACAGGAGACATGCCGTTCTCCTGGCAGAGGGTACCCACTCCCATAGGTGCTCAGAGCAGAGAGGGGCTGCGGGTGGGTGCTCAAAATAAGATCCTTTGAATATGCAAAGCGCAGTACATCATTAATCGTGTTCCTACATATTGTCATTACTCCCAGAAGCTTCAACCTGAGGCTGTAACAGCTCCTAATTATGTTGAAGCTCTGCCTGATGATTGAACCCGGCTCATCTCTGTGCAGACAACTTGCAGGTGCTGCTCACACAGCTCAGGGCGATGGAGCATGCAGCAGGAGTGGGCTTCTCTCTCACAACTGCCCATGGAAGAGGCATCTCCATCTGTGCAAGCACATCCTGTGGCAGCTGAGAGAAGTGGGGAACACTGAACCCCACTATCCCAACAGTTGGACTGACACTGAGCAAAGAACTGGAGGAGACAGTGGCAGTGCACAATTCCCATGTCTGAAGCGATGGATCTACTCTGGTGATCAGCTGTGGAGGTTGGAAGAGGGGTGAGCAGCATCGAGTACAACGCTGTTAAGAAATGCCTTCAGAATGCCTTCCCATTTCCAGCGCCTGAGCTGCCTCCCTGCAATCTGCCATGTCTGGGAGCACCTGGGGAGAGGCAGATGTTCTGTCGGTTGATGAAACAACTCCAGGTCAAAGTCACAAGGACTTTCCACCCGCTCAGTGGAGCCAGAAAACTGAAAGAGCTCACAGTGTGCTCCACCTCCTTGCAACGACAGCTGGAGAGCAGGCAGGATGCTCCCACCTCAGCCGTATCAGAGCCACGCTGCAGGGACTGGGTGACCTTCCAGCACCTCCACGTGCAGAGGGTGCCCAGCCTGGGTCAGGAAATGCTGCCAGCAGAACAGGCTGAGGTCCACTTCTAGGAGACTCTTCATCTTTAATAAGGCGCAACACAAGTCGGTGCATCCATTTGCCTAGATGTGCTCCAGAGTCCACTCTGTTAGAATTTGCCAGCAGAAGAGCCCATATTGTCACCAGATGTCACTTGCATTAGTGACAGCACACTCAGGGAGCAGTGCTGGGCAGCAGTCCCATTGCCTTTGCCTGCAGGATGAACCCAGAACATCCCCATCACCATCACCCGGCTCCCAGCAGCATCAAATTCCCTGTCCCCTCCTCTTCAGAGAAAGTGCCACCACCTCCTCCTGGAGGTGCTCCTGCTCCGGTGTGCGATCCCATAGTGACCCCATGATGACAAGCTGTGGGATCCCATGGAGACACGCTGTAGAACCACTGCATTTTGACACAGCTTTGAGACAACTTCTCAGACTTTTCACTGCAGTTTCCAAGAGCAACCGCAGCTATGCCCCCCTGCACCCTTTTCTTTTGGGTTTGGGGTGGGTTTTTCTTTGGATTTGAGCTCATTCTTCCACTGGGCGCTCCAGGAGAGAACTGTTTGATTAGTGCAGCTGCCCGGGGGCTGCAGGCTTTGCTGTTTCCCCACCGTCGCCGTGGGAGCAGTCGTTGTTTTCTTTTCTCTTTTCCCCCATCAGCTGAATTCCACTAAAACCAGAGGGCAGAGGCATCAGGGAAGCAGAGCAGCCCGGGGAAAGACAGTGGACACACAGAAGTTCTATTTGCTTCCACAGATAGTTTTGCTAATATATCAGAATTTTGCTTTTCCCTTTTCACCTCTCTCTTCTATTTTTTCCACCTTTTGGCACTGAGTGCAATGAATAGGGTGATGTCCAAAGTTGCTTATTCCAGACCGTTGTTCTAATTCTTTTTCCTCTCCTTACATCCTTTGCCATTTCAGAGTAGCTCTAGTTGTTTGAAAATCACTGAGGTCACAATTCAGAGCTCACACAGTTTGAAAAGCAGATTTTTCACTTCATTTGTTTTTTCCTTCCCCAAACAATTTCCCACGAAGGTGCCATTCCCTCAGAAGGACTTCTGCTTTTCTCTGTGAGCAGATATCCACACTGCCCACATTTGAATCGATTCTCTGGACTCCGCAAGCTAAGGGGTGATGGGTGGCTGCCTGATGGGTGATTCTGAGTCACCCCATCATGTGGTTTTCCACCCAGTGATCTGAATTCAATCCACCTATATGGAATAGAGTACACTAGAAGTTCTCCAAGATTGACCTCATGGAGGTACAGAGCATCTGCTCCCACTGAAGGGTGTGCAAGCAGTGAGAGCAGAGCCCAGAGACAAAGACTGAGCTCTCACCATTCACAAAACTCCTGCCCTGTCCCCTTCCACCCTTCCATGGGCAACGTGTCTTGGGCAGATGGAATCACAGAGCCATGGAACCACAGCATGGTTGGATCAAAAGGGACCTCACATCTCCCAGTCCCCCCTCCTGCCATGGGCTGCTGTTCCCCACCAGCTCAGGCTGCCCAGGTCCCCATTCATGGCCTTGGGCACCTCAAGGGATGGAGCAATTACACCACTCTGGGCAGCAGTGCCAGGACCTCAGTGCTTCTGGGTAAGGAATTCCTCACATCTGATACAAATTTCCCTTCTTTTAGTTAATATCACCCACCCCTCCACCCCACCTCCATCCTACAGCTGCCTGTGTCCAAAGCTGCTCTCCATTTGTTGGATGAACATCTCCTCTATGCAGCCACAGCAATTAAAACCCCCACAAGCCAGAGCTCCAGAGCTGCCAGAGCTGCCCACGGTGCAGCAGCTCAGCAAAGGCACAAGTGGGACCGCAGGATCTGGTGAGGACCCAAGAAAGGCAGAAAGATGAAGAATTTGGACCCGTCCACTCCCATGAAGTCATCTTATCGCCTGATTGCAAAGCCAGAGAGCTGGGAGAGCATCTGAATGGCTGCTGCCTCTGCCGCAGTGATAAATTAGATCACTTTGAGAGCACTTTAGAGCTGGACGGAAAATTCAGTGGCTCTCCTGCCAATTTCATCCTGTAAGTGGAATTAACGCTTGCTTTCGCTGCACTCTCCAGCCACAAACAAGTGCCCCTGTGCACTGCTTCAGGGGACTTAGCTCCCAGGAGCTTTGTCCATCTGAATCAGCAGAAACTGGGAAAAAAGAAGAGACCCCATTGTGCTCACAACCCCCAGGTAGCAGGAGCTCCTCCTGTTGGGTCTTCATGCCTCAGATCATCCAGAGATGGGTCTGCAGTGCAAGGCTTGACCCAGTGGTGAGGAATTGTCTTGAACACGGTGCTTTCCATTTGGGAGAGGAGCATCTGCCTGGGGAGTTTCAGAAAGCTGAGAGGGAGATCCAGCATTGGGAGCAGCGGAGGAGAGATCAGGGAGTGCTGCCCACCATGGCAGGATCTGCATCGATGGATGTGCCAGATGCAAGAAGAGAAGTCCCCAAATGAACTAGAAAACACAAGGGAAATGGCTTTAGGAAGTAACCTGACACACCAAGCCTGCTGTCTGTGCTGCCAACACATCAACATGGGCTCCCGATGGCAGGTCAGACATCAGCTGAGCGCAATGTTTGCAGAGGTTAATAGCATTGATGGAGTCGTGCAACACCCCTGGAAGCACTCGGGTGAGCAAAGGCTGCTGAAAATAGAGAGCAGCTCTCAGCCTGTTCAGATCAAGCCTTTTTTTTCCCTCACAGAGCTGGGCTGGCCCGAGGGCAGCTGCTCATTTGGGGCTGGGGCTGGAGGAAGAGCTGGGAGCGTGGAGAAGAGCGGAGTGCTTTTTGGGGCAGAGATTTCCCATCCAGTGCTTGGTGAAGCTTTCAGGAAGGGGGAATCCTGCTTGGCCTCAGCACTGCAGGCTCAGTCACGGCTCTGTGAGCAGGATCTGGGGGACAAGGACATGGCGGCACTACAGCCCTGGTGCAAAGGCTCTGCTGGAGTTGGCACCTCAAGGTCAGTGGGATGCAATCGTAGAACATCCCAAGGTGGAAGAACCATAAGAATCATCGAGTGCAAATCCTGAGACCTTAGCTGAGACCTTCCCCACTCACTGCAGGGATAGTGCCCTGTCTCCACTGTCATGCAGCCTCCTGTGTTAACCCAAAACCCATCCCCTACAGGATGCTCGTGCAACGTGAAAGCTGTTCCGGGACTTTGCTAAAACCCTCTGCCTGATTTATACCCTACATACATTCATCAGCTCATTTGGCTTTGAAACATTTCTCCCATCTGAGAGCTGTGTATGAGGCACCTGCTTAACTTCAGGCAGTGTAAGAAGCACCAATCCATTTGATAATTAAATGTTTGCTGCCACCTAATTGTCCCTTATTACACGTATTCTTTGAGCCGAAAGCCTGTCTGCTGGCACTGTCCCCGGAGTGCTGAGCTTCAAAGAGCTCTGGAGAAGAGTTTCTTTTCTTAAAGCACAGTATATATTTAAAATGGAGCCATCTCCAAATCTGTCAGGAAACAGATAAAGAAATGGAGAGAATAGCAGACCCAGCGGGCTAATTATAAGCAGTCAAATATAGGAAAAAGCAGATTGCAGCGAGCTGATAAAGTGACAACAGCAACAGCAGTGGAAGAGGCAGCCCTTACCTACGAGCAGAGCAGCAGAGCACTCCACTGAGCACAGGCTCAGCTCTAATCACCATTTCTGTTTGCAGATCTGAAAACCCAACCGCTTTCTGCTGGCGGAGCGGCTCAGATCTGTATCCAGAGCTCAGCTGCAGACATCAGCGTGACTTCAGCCCGAACCAGAGGAGATGTAGCCTCACCAATGAGTTTCCAACCACCTCGGGCTGCTATGCCCTGGTTTTGAAAGTGGAGCTGTGGGCTGCTGTCTGTTTAGAGCACTGATCCCAGTAGGGTTGGTTCCAACCTGCCTTTGCTGCTGCTCGGAACACCCACGTGCAGGTGTGTGAGTGGGGAAGCTCTCTGTGAGGGGTAGGAAGCCCTGGTTACGGGATGAATGGGACAGAGGTCAGAATGCCCCCAAGATTCCTCAGGATGTGAGCAGCCCACAGTCCTGGAACACAGAATCATGGGATCATTCAGTCTGGAGAAGATCCCTCAAGCCCAACCTTCAACCCATCCACCTATTCCCATCCACAGAACCATTAAGGTTAGAAAAGACCTCCAAGATCTTGGGCGGCTGTGGGGTTCTACTCCAAACTCTGTGCATTTTTCTTGAGCAACGTGAATTGGTTCTGGCTTCAGTTTATCGCAACAAAGCATCCACGAATGGAGACCTTATACTCTTCTTCCTGCCTGCTTCCCTTTCCTGCAAAAGGAGCGTTTTGCTGCCCTCTCCTGTTTGTAAGTCAGGCTGGAAACGCTGTGCTTGGAAACATGCCTTCAGGTGGAGAGGGGAAAATCACATTATTTTGCCTTCACTTCAATGCACCTCTTGCAAGCATCCCCACACTTGCTGGACTGCCATCCTCAGCCTACCTGGGATCAAACATCACAGCTGGAACACGGAGCAACCCCTAAAGTTGCACTGGGGAGGAAAATCCAATTTTCCTGCATCTGAGCAAGCACTGTGATAAAGCTGTTCCCGTGATGCCTGCCCCCGCTGTGCTCTGAGGAGGAGGCTGAAGCATCATATTGATTGGAGAAAAGGCCAGATAAAGGCTTTATCTGGGATGTCTCAGTCGGAGAAGAGAAATTGAAGCATGTTTTTGTCTTGGACATCCCACTCTGGTCCTTGGGGGCTGCCTGGCTGCATCTTCCAGCAGCGCACGCCGTTATCGGCACCGCTTTGCTATCACGTTCTGTGGGTGAAAATCTCCTCCAGCCACTGCAGAACAAGAAAGCAATCTCTTATCAGCTCAGACCTGTCACATCACACCTCTGCTGTGGGAAAATTCCATTGCTTCAGTGCTTCCAGCAGGATGGGATGCTGCGGTGCCTCATCCCGAGGATATCCAGCCCTGTGTTGAGTGCTGCATGGCAGATGTTGGAAGGTTGCTCCAAAAGGTCTTCAGGAAAAACATGCCCAAGGCAGCAACGGAATGAGAAAGTGCAGGGAGAGGTGGATCAGTGCAGAGAGATGACCCATTGGAAGAGCCATTCCATTTCTCTCCAGAGCTGGGGTGACGTCAGGTATTAAAACACGACGTCATGCATAAAACAAGCCAGACAATTTTAAAGAGCTTTTAATAACCCAATAACTTGCTTTTGTTCGTGCCCTCTCCAGAAGGGCACTGTGTGCCTCTATCAGAAGATAAAGGCTGCCTTGCTTCCCAGGTAATTTATCCTAATAGATAATCATCTTCGCCGTAGGTTGTCTGAGCCACATTTCCAGCTCCTCTCTCTCTGTCTTCTAGCCATTGCTCCCTGCTATGTTTTCACATATTTGAATAAAGAGTCTCACGGTACCTCTTATTTTCTTCCTGTTAAGGTATTTACACACTGCAATCAAAGTGAATGCACAATCCCCAAGCTTTACCTTTCCACGTCCAGCATTTTCCCAGCCCTCAAGAACATACCAGCTCCCACCTTTATCTTCCCATTTTTTTCTGTCTCCATCAGCAAACACATTCCCTGTGATCTGTGACCCTCAGCTGTGGCCCCCAACCCATGTAGCTGTGCCCTACAGCTGCCATTAGGTCCTCACAAATGGGAAATGTGGGGGAAAGGAGGGATCCTACACACAGTGTGTCCTTCAGCCCACCATGATGTCCGCCCCTATCCCAATTCTGTGTTCAGATTTGAAGTCAGCTTTATCCCAAAGCTGATTTGCCCTTAAATCACTGTCAAGTTCAGCGCTTGAATGTTCTCCAGGTCCTGTCCTTCTATTGAGCACAGTGCTGTGAGTATGTGGACGTTTCTATGGTTTCATCCCATCCAACGAGCTCATCCACAGCAGATGCTGCTGAATTTTAGACTCAAGAAAAGAAAATCCCTCTATTAGCCCCAGGGTGCGTGTTACATCCACGCCAACAGAGGACTACTGGAGGTTTGTACCCATGGAAGATGCTGAGGTGGTGGGTGAGAAGGTTGCACCCCTTTTCCTCCGGTGTTGTTCCAACATTCAACTTCTGATATCTCTCAGCAACACCAGAAAAGATGATTTTTCACATGTCAAGATGCCAGTAAACTCCATCACATCGCTAATGGGCCGGGATGTAGCTTGTTGGCATCAGCTATCAGCACAGAATTACATTTCATTCCAACTTCCAAATAGAAATAAATTATTGAATGCTCCTATCTATTTTACGGAGTTATTTAGACTCGCCAAAGGACTTGGGCTGAGTTTTGCAGGGTGCTGATAAAACTCTCAGCCCTGCTGAGAGCGGGGCTGGCACCGATCTGGTTCACCCATGGCCATTCGGAGCTGAGTTTTCCTTATCTCCAAGTGGGCTGTCCCACAGGCATCAGATGTGACCCCACAGATGCACAACCCAAGCAACGCCCCCTCCCTCCCCTCACCCAGATGTGCCCCCCTCACCATTTCAGCATCATTTTACAGCTGAGAGTCCGGCAGCAAACAGATTTCCTTCCTCCAGACGTATATATTTTTCAGGATAATTGCCCATACATCTTCAAACCATTTCTTCCCCGTTCCTATAAGACCCGCTGCCGGCTTTCAGCCTTCCCTAACTTTATTACATTTTGAATTTGTTCCTCTTTTTACCCTTTATTTTGCTGCAGTGATTTACATTTCTGCTGGCTGACACCGAAGCAGAGCGGGACCTTAACCGTGGAATAACTCTGCTTTTTTTTTCTTTCTGTTGGGCTGTGCAGAGGAACACTTCACTTAACTTTAGCACATTAATATTTTCTGCTTGCAGCAGCACAGTCAGCTTGTCTGATTTCCAGGAAAAAGGCTCAAGCTTGAAGAAACGGGATCGAACTTCTTAGCAAATGTCTGTAAATTGCCATCGCTTCATTGTGTTGCAATACTGGGAGCACTTTAGGTCAGAATGAGGGTGTTTTTTTTTTTTTTCCCCACACAAAAAACGCTTTGGAAAGAAAAGTAAGAAAGGAAGGAGGGAGGAAAAAAAAATACTCAAGTCTTTTCAGAGAGAGACAATGGAGAAAGAGATGCTTTCATTTAAAAACAAAATAATAATAACAAAAAAAAATCTTTTTTTTCAGTTTTATCTCTGATCTCTGAAAAATGGCTGATGAGATATTTCTCTCTGGCACTCTGCTATCTATTCATTTTTAAGGGTTTCGAGCTGACGCGCTGGCCAGGAGGAACACACTCCATTCAGCCCCAATCACTCCTGAGTCCCTTTATACCCTATGAAGCTCAATTCAGCCCCACGTGTGGGGCACTGGGCAATGGGGACACCTCCCCGAACAACACCTGCAAGCAGAACTGCCTCAAAGGTGCACAGCTGCATTGGGGAACTCAACTGGGGAGCTCCTACAACCTCCAGTGCCCGGAGATGAGAGCTGGCCATCGTTCACAGAGTGCTCTGATTTCATTTCGGATGACTGAGTGCATGGTAAGAGGCTCCGAAGGAGGTCCTGCAGCCCGTGCTGCTGTCAGCATTTATCCTTTTAATCCGCTCTGACCGAAGACATCTCTCTTCAGAAGATGGAAAGGTTGAAGCTGTTCTGGGATTTAACAGGATCGTCTCCGTTTCCCCTTCCATGCCGCTCGTGAGAAGGCTGAACAAAATCATCTGCCTCGATGCTCCCCACAGTTATAGGACATGAAAGTGGGCTTTGTGTTACAGATGTATCTGCAAAGTTAACCCGATGCCATGGTCGGGCTATTCCCATGCTTCTGTTTACTGGCCGCTTCTCTACAGATCTGTTGCTTGATATCCAAAGAAACCTCTTCTTTTGCACAGCAGAAATGCAAAGCATGATGGTGGATCTGCCCTGACACAGAGCTGCTTGCCTGTCCCAGTGAGCTGGACCCACGCATACGATTCCTTTGTTGCAGACCAGCTCGCATTTCAGCTTGTAAAACCTGGCAGCTGCTTTTCCATGGCTACAGCTTGTGCTGCAGAAGGTGCTCGTGCCCATACCTTGTGATGATGCTGAGTATTAATTGACTAATTTCTCTCCGGGTCATCAGACAGCCTTGGTAGGGTTCATTTGCGCGAGGACAGATGTCTGCAGCAGCAGTCTGCAATCACCAGGAGCAGCTGATCCCTCTCCAAGCAGCATCTAAAATATATACATAAGATGCTCAAGTATATCAATAGATGGGAACAGATCAGGAACAGACATCCACACTGCACAAATCCAGTGTGGAAATGTTCTCCTGTGATGTTAGGGAAGCGCTCGGATGCTACACCTTTGGCTATGCCACTTGGCATCACCCCCTCAGAACCAACATAGGGTTTTAAATGCCATCATCTCCACAGTCGAACCCAAAGAAAAAAAGACACTGAACTTTGGTTAAGAAAAATGAGGCACCCATTTCCAGCAAGCATTACTGAGCACAGAGTGGCGCTCGGGGAGTGTTCACACAATTCATAGCTCAGCTCAAATATGATTGCTTGCTGCAAACTGCCGCAGGGATCACCCCTTCGAACATCATTTCTCCATTTAAGGGCACTAAGATGAACTCTTCTGAAACTCTGAAGCTGCACAGGGTGCTCTGCATCGCTAGTATAGGCTGTGCACCGACTTACAAAGCACGTGGCTGACCTACATCCAATCACCATTCACAAACATCCCGTGGAAGATGAATTCTCTCTGGGTATGTCAATAATTGGGATTACAAATCCTTTCCCCATCTGAAGGCAAATGTGTTTTTAAAGGGTTTAAAGCTCGCTGGTGGCAGTCCAAGTTAAATCCATGTCAAGGTCAAACTCATCAGAGGCACAAATCATTTCCATCATTACTGCGCATCACCAAATGATCTCAGGGTGGAATTAATAACGTCTCACTCTGTTACAAGGCTGAGTGTCTCTGCCAGTCACCCTGCATGCTGCTGAAGAGGAAAAGGCTCCTGGCCTGGGCAGCCCTCTTCAAGAGAAATTAATCCCCGTTCTGCAGGTGGTTCAGATCCAAATTCCCAATGTGTTGATTTGCTCTTGGGTCTCTCTATTGTTTGGCTGGTTTGGTGTCAGAAACGATCTCTTCCAATAGTGTAAATATTCACTGCTGGGAGCACCTAGCATCCTTCCACTTCCAGACCAGAACATCTAGTGCTCAGCAAAAACTGGGGTTTGGATAGCATGGAAATGCCAGAATCAGAGCTGCGATTGTAAGGGCCGATCTCACCGACCTGTTGGTCATTCCTCTCCTCAGATTTCTTGCCAACTTAAGAGGATGCCCAACCCACGTCACCTGAAGTCCATCTGCAGCACTTGGCTCTTTTTGTGCTCTCACATCGTGGGAGCCCACGTACTCTCTGCATCAGGGGTAACCCTTGGCATTACAAGCCATCCTATGATGATGGGCTCGGTGAGGACTCCGTGGGATTTGTTGTTACCTACATCTCCCGCGGACCACACAACTCCAGCTCAGGCTTACTGCAGTGTCCTTTACCCACGTGCACTGGGAATCCTGATTCCCTCGTGCCCCAAATGTAATGGAAGGGAGCAGTATAGGCCACGGTGGAGCCCAGCACTGATATTCCTGAGGCTGATGTCACATGGAGAGCATCGACCCATCCTGAGAGACCCCATCAAATGCAGCGCTGTTAATGCTCTGGAAGCACTGCCTGTGTTCAGAGCACACTGAGGGACCGCAGAGCAGCTGGTGAGCCCGGAGTTGCTCATGCTATAGATCGGTCTGAGGCAGCATCTCATCAACATACAAAGACAAGGAGGAGCCCGGGACACCAGAAGATCCCTGTGCGTGAGCTCCACAGCCCAACCAAACCTTGCTGCCCACAATACCCCAGCGCTGATAATGTTGCTGTAACTCTGAGTTATGGCATTCTCCTCTGAAGCCACTTGTCTCTCCCGCGGTATATCATAATTATTCAAAGTGCTCTCTAATTTGCCCATTATTATGGGGTTGATCAATCCCCCTGGTGCTGATTTGACATGCTGTGCTCAGCTCGGGTTGTTCTCACCCTCTGCTCGCTGGCACTCTGCCACTGCGGATGGAATCTGCACAAGGCACAGTGAGGATTTTCAGCCTGTGCCCTCCCTTGGTATGTTTTGCACCTGACTGATGCCATCCCTCGGTCTTTATTACTACAAAATGCCTTCTTTAACGAGGTTACTGCTCCTCTCTGGGGCAGCACTGGATTTGTTTGGATTTTTTTTTTCTTGCTGCTAAGAGCAAATTCCCATCAGGACGCTCCATGCCCATCATTTATAATAAAGTTCTGCAGTCCCCTGCCAGGCTGCACGGCTCTGCATCACCTGCTGACAGAAGCCTTTTGCCTGGCTAAGAGATTGATTCCTTAGGAGCCAGAGCAGCAATCAACCATCGCAGGACCTGAGCCTATGGCACGTGGGCAGGTTTCACTGTTTGGTTCCTTTGGGTGATTTCATAGGAATTCTGCACTGATTTATAACATTGTGTAGCCCACAGTGGTGCCAGAGCCTCTGGACCAGTGTGGATTAAGCACACAGGGATTAGAGTGGAAGGGATGAGGCAGAAAGCACTATTTCTGTCAGGGTTGTGCTCAGTGATGCGCTGACAGCCCGGCATTCAGCTCCTCTATGTCTCATCTGAGGATTGTGGGCACTAGTAGAGTTAATTTATGTGCCTTATTATTTTTAATAAGGCAGGAACTTGTTGGATACGTGTGCTCTGGGCATGGCAGAGCCTGATGTGAGACCTTTTTCCTCCTCTCACTCCCATCTCCCAGGGCAGGACAGGCTTTCACCATGCAGCTCACAGATGGCACTTGGTATCTCATTCTGCCTTAGTGCTTCCCCTCACAGCTGCTCCCTCATTTCCTGAGCAAAGTCCTTCTACACGGCAGCAGGACATTATTTTGTCTTAATGCCATCATTAAGGGCTTGGCAAAGGTTCTCAGTCATGCACTACCAAAGAAAAATGGGATGTTGGAGGGAGCCTTGCAAGAGGATGCTCTGATATTTCTACTGAAGAAGAGGAGCAGAGATTGTGAGGTTTATCTACATCTGTGATGGTGGAGAAGGAGGTGCAGACCATTTCCTTGAACAGCCAAGCCCTGATGATTCAGGGTGCAAAGGGGATGACAAAGATGCTGTGAGCATCCGGCAGCAGGTGCCAGTGCTAGAGAGCCAAACCCCAGAACATCTCCACCTCCCCAGTGGAGGTATCAGAAAAGGCCACTCTTGTCCCTACGGCTCATCGAGAGCTCCCAGATGTCTTGTCTGCTCTTTTAATTATTTTATTTTGGAAAACGTTGTCTTTAATCAAGATTGCAGCCCCCCTGCAGCTCATGATTTCACCTCAGATGTTTGCAGATGGTTGATAGCTGTTGGCTTTCCGCTCCGAGCGATAACACAGCTGGTTTATTTCATAAGGTCCATTCAAACACTGCTTTTTGAGGGATTGGAGATAAGGGCCTCAGAGAAAGAAAGAAAGGAAAGTAGAAAAGGACTGGAAAAGAATTTAGATGAGGGAGAAAATGAAGAAAGGGAGAGAGGGAGATGGGTATGAGATCCAAGAAAGCCCAAGTGTGCAATGATCGCAGCAATTAGCAAAGAAGGAGCTGCAGGGCCAAATGCACAGGGTCAGCCAGTCCTGGAGAAAAGGTATAAAAGCATTTGGTGCATTTGATCTCACACACTGGAGGGCATAACAGTGTCCGATCGCTTCCTCAAAAGGAATTGGGGTGGAAGCATCAAAGGAAGGTGCTTGTGCCAGAGGACAACACTCACAAATGTGGACCTCATACAAAGCAGTCAGGGCTCATTGACGCTGGAAATTGAATTTGCTTTCCTGGTATGAGAAGTAGGATGCTCCAAAGCGGCTTCTCACAGGCAGTGGGCACAGGGGACAAGGTTGATGTGAAGGTAAAGGCAGACAGGTTCCTGAAATGAATTATTTCACGTGGAGCTCCATGCCCCAGATGTGTCCTGGGGCACTGAAGGTCCCAAGAGTTGCACCCGTGCCCCAAGGGCTGAACCACAGCATTGCCCACATCTGCAGCAGCCCCCACTGCATGCTTCCTGCTCTGTGGTTTTCCTGATGCCTTCCCCACTCTTTGTTTCTGTTTCTGTCTCAGCTTTTGCATGCGAATGTTTGAGCTTGTTTATCTGTTTCAGCTGAAAAACTCCGAAAGCTCCAGCAAAATGCTAATGGGAAGCATTAGCTGCAGCTAATTGAACTGCTTCTGTGATCCTCCATAATTATCTCCTGCTACTGCACCCCGAGAACGGCTCTCTAAGAAAGGCAGGACGGCTGCCAGCAATAATCAGATCTGCGAGAAGAATTTTGTTTTCTTATCCAAATGAAGATTTTGGGGGGGATTGATTACCTCGCTAAATATTTGCTGTCGAGAGCAAACTGAGCCGGTTCTGGTGGGAACCGCGAAGGGAACGCCGGGTGCTCAATTATTTACAGACTTGCTTGGCTAGCTGAGCGTGCGCCAGGAATGCAAAGAGAGCCGTCACCGGGAATCTCGTCGGAGATTTTTCATTGAGAGTAAAAAGCAAGCAATGACAAGGGGGAATGTTCTCTGGAGTTGGAACGCTGGAACTCGCCCGGTGATAAATTGAGCTGTCATTGTGGCTTGATTATCATATCCACGGCGCACCGTCCCCCAATTGCTCCCCAAACTCGGGGAGTTGGTAGACATAGAGCTTACATGGGGTTGGCAGAGATGGTTGAGGTCAACAGGTGTGACTGCTCGTGATCACCTTTAGAAATCACTGTTCATTCAGGCACTAGTGTTGTCCTAACCCAACGGGTGGGTCTTTAATTGAATCATAGAACAGCTTAGGTTGGAAGGGACCTCAAAGACCTTCATCCAACCCTTCGTCACTGAGCAGCCCATGCCTGTCATGTCCTGAACTCCCACAAATCTCTATAGCTCACAGAGATAGAGGCAGCTCGTAACAATTAAAAGCCAGATTGATAAGCTGTGCGTAGACGATGAAAACTGTCACAACGCTTAACGAGCTCGGTCCAGAACTGCCATACAAGCTATACAATTGGATTTCTGCTCGACCCACAGCAATGAGTCCTTGCCTGAATCTCCACTGCAAGAAAAAGGGTCTTGCTGCAGGAAGTCTCTGTGGTAACAGACTCCAGCCCTGTTTTGCTTTGCTGAACTACGTTTGCCTTGTCCTGGCCCTTTTCTCCTGCCCCTCAAAGCCTCTCCCATCTGCTGCTCTACTACTGGGGACAAATACAGAACAACAGTGGCACCAAGTGGGAACCTCTAGGAACACAGCAGCAGAAGCGCAAGGCATACACTGTTGGGAAAGAGCCTTTGGAGATCTGGAAGTGCTCTCCTTTGGGTCTTTATGGCCTCAGTATTTAAGTGTAGCACTTTTCTCCTAAAATCAGCATTCCTCCAGAGCCATTTCCCTCATCAGATCTGGAATCTCAGCTACAGGGTTTTCCCCTCTCTTTTCTTGTTTCCAGACAGCACAAAAAAATAAATAAATAAAAAATCCATTCCCCAAATAAACACACAGGGCTGGAATTTAAGGGTCTGTGGATCCCACCCTGCAGCAATGAGCTTCACATGTGAAGACTCATGTCACAGGTGAAGCCTATATAAAGTTTGCAGCCTCTTCCTCCTTGAGTTATTTCTTAGATGGAGGTCTGCTCTCCTGTAGTGCTATCATGCAACCCTGTGCAAAGCAGGTACTGCTCTGGAGCTTTTAGCTAAATGTATTGAGCAACTGGGAAGTACTGCTGAGTAGTAGGGGAGCAGGTCTGGTTCAGAAGAGCTTCCTCCATCCAACATTTCCTTTGTGTTCCTGTGAAGCTCTACCAGTAGAGGAGTTGATCTCTCCTTCAGCAGCATGGTATAACAAATAAGGTGATCTGGAGGTGAGTTATAGACCTTAGGATGCAAGGAAGGGAGGAGGTATAGGGATCCATCCCCTCCAGTGCCCTCCAGCCTCTGTGCTCTCCATGAGCCTTGTAAGCAGTTAGCCTAGTTTTGTTTGACTAATTAATAGAAAAGTGAAATCCTAACAGATTAAAGCTAACAACTGTGACGCGCTGTTAGAATTAAGTGTAAAATCAATGATTGTCTTCTTATAATTACGACTTGCTTCATTTTTAATGGTTTTAATGCGTTCTGGTGTCTTGACATGAATCTTGTGCCTTTCCAGATTGAAAGCCCTTCTGTTACAGCCTGTGACCTTGAAGGGTGTGATTCAGATCCACCTCCCACAGCAGCGTCCCCCTGCTAGGTGCATGAGTGGAGAGCCAAAGGAACGGGGCAGGACCAAAAGCACTGCAAGAAGGGATGGAACATGGATGCAATGAGCAGACTGCAGAAAGGTGAGGGGAAAATAGAGTTTGCAAGCACACAGCTTGATAAAACTGGCTACCATTAAGAGATAAAATAGTTAATATGCATCAGGGAGGTGTGACGTGGATAGATTGTCTCATAGATCGGCTGTGAATCCTGCTCAGCCTCCAGAAACACTGGCTTCACCCAAACTTTCCTCTTTGCATCAGAAGGTGGTGACACTTGAATCATCCTGGTGTCTCCATTGGGTGGTGGTGCTGCTGCCTTGCTGGGGGCTTTAACAAAGATTCAGCAGGATCTATGTGATAGGAGAAGGGGAAATGGTTTCAAACTAAAAGAGGGAGATTTAGACTGGATAGATCGAAAAAGTTGCTTACAGTGAGGGTGGTGAGGCACTGGCATAGGTTCCCCAAGGAGATGGTGGTGTCCCATTGCTGGTAACACCCGAGGTTGGGGCTCTGAGCACCTGATAGCACTTAGGGTGTCCCTGTTCTTTGCAGGGGGGTTGGACCCGATCTGGATGTGCTGGTGGAGATGCCCATAAGGTCAAACAACATTTCAATGCTCTTTGCTCGTTCCGAACGCCCAAATCACACCCCTCACCCTCCGCAACCTCTGGTGTAAGCGTGGAGGAGCAGAGCCGGAACAGCCGCATATTTCTGGTTACTTTTAACAACTTTCCCTTTTCTTTAGGGCCCATTCCTCCAGAAAGAAAGGATCCCGCACAGCTCTTTGTGCCACGTCCCCGCTGCCCCCCCCCCCCCCCCCCCCCCCCCCCCCCCTTCTCATTGTGCTTTTCCTGCAACCGCCGCCTCCATCCCCATGGAAACTCTGGGGCCAACCCACGGGCGGAAAGGGCAGGACGAGAGGGGACAAAGGGAGACGGGACGGGGCGTGGGAGGAGCGGGGCGGATCCCACAGAAAGGGCAGGAAGAGCGGGGGGAGAAATGGGACAAAAGTTGGAGGGGAAAGGATGGGGAAAGGCTTTGGGAAGCGCTGGGGTTCTGTGTGTGCCCCGAGGTGGAAAAATTATATGTATATAATTTTTTTTACTTTTAATTTTTCTGAAACATGGAAGAAAGTCACAAAGTGAACGTGGAGGAAAAGGAGACGGTGGAGCTGAGAGCACCGGATCGGTCTGAGAGCGAGTAAGTGATGGGGGGACCCTATGGGAAGAGCTGGAGCACTGAGGGGGGCACCACCGCGCCCCACCACGGTGGGATGGGGACATGGGGGCACCGAGTGGGGGCAGGCTGAGCCCACGGAGCTGAGTGGGGGTGGGAAACTGAGGCACAGCCCTCCCTGCTCCACGTGGGGCTGAGCACGAGGTGGGGGGTGCTGCTGGAGAAGTCGGGTTAGGGATAAAACGTGATAAAACACGACTTGGTGAGGACGCGGTGCTCAGTCTGATTGGTATTCCTTGGAAGAGAGATCCCAGCTCCCTTCACCAGCCTTAAAAATGTGCCCTGAATTTATGAAACGCAAATGGCTCTGCCCTCCTGGAGGCATCAATCTCTACCATAGGCAGAGGGCTTTTTTTTTTTTTTTTTTTTTTTTTCCCCATCTCGCAGCGTTGGTGGCATGCAGAGATTGCTGATATCGCTCTTCTGCAAGGAGCAAAGGCAGCGGGACTTTCTTCTTTCTGCATGCTTCAAAACAAGGTGTCGTTGCAGCGGGCTGTGGAGCACGGGGTGCTCTGAAACGCTACCTTGCCCACGAGGTTGGCCTGGGAAGGTCTTGAATGCACCTAGGACTGTACAACTGTGCGTGGAAAGTGATGGGTAATGGTGGGATGCATCTGGATCTGCGTTCTGGCTGACTTGGAGTGATCAGTTGTGCAGGCTGAGGGATGTGTGTGGGGAGGATGCTGTGAGCCCCCAAACATGCGCTCAAGTGATGCCTTGTTGGGCTTTTCATCACTCAGAGCATGTTATTAAACTTCGTAAAGTCCCTATGGGGGAGAGAAAGGGGGGAGAGTTTTATCCTTCCTCCTTGTGCTTCCAGTCCTGTGTTCTGGGACGTTGCAGCTCCTCAGTTCACGGTCTGCAGTACCACCAAGCTGTGGAGCGAAGCTTATTTTTGCCCAGCTCAGTCCCCATCTCCAAAAGTTGCTGAGCTCTGCGCTGTCTGAGTGCAAAAGTTGCACCATTGCCAGTGCTGTGGTGAGAACTGAAGTTAGGTTTGTTGTATTTTTTTTTTTTCCCTCGGGTCTGCCAAGGCTGTAGGAATGGTGCCAACCCATGTTGTCCTGTAGGAGCTGTCCCTGGTCCTCGGGTTGCACTGCTGGGGGTGGTGATGTATGGGACACTGCAGTGGTGCTTCCAGCATCCTGCAGCTGCTCTGCTCCACCTGAGCAGTAGGATCGAGGGGGGTTGAGTTCAGTGCTCCACAGACAAAGGGGACTGAGTTTGGGAGTTCCTACTGCGGTCTTTCCTTTCACCACCTTGGTGACGTCGTGCTCTGCCTCATAATGAGACTTTAATTATGAAGGGGAACCACACCAGAAGTTGTTGCTGATGAATGTCTTTTAAATGAGTCCGGACGGTGCTGCATGCAAAGCCATGAAGAAGTTGATGACGTTGAGAAAAGGGAGGAAAAAATGGCATTAAGCCTAAGAAAAAGAAAATAGGCACAAGTTGGAAGGATTTGGGGAAATTTGGAGCTGTCTGTAAGGTGGTCAGTTATTTTGGGTCCCCTGCATCACTGCACGTGTCATGTGTTCTTCCCACCCACAGCAAACTGGTGCTGGGTGGCAACTGGGGCTGAGCTGGGGGATGATTTGCACTTTGCTTGGATGCTTCCGCAGCTCTTTCATCCCCATAACATTTTTATGTGCTGGGGGCATACTGTCCACACCTGACAGCAAAAATGGTTTACCTGCATGTGTGCTGGTTGCTCCAGTCTCTGTTTTTGGGGTTTGTTCCATTTGGAGGTAACAGAGGGACAGTCAACAGCTTGGGGAAGGCAGGAAGGAACAGGTTCCTCCCTAACTCCATCCACCCTCCAACCTGCAAGGGTGTCACCTCCCAGACATGGTTGGTGCCCACTGAGAAACATGCGGTGTGGTCACGGGCTGTGTGAAATTTGTTTCCTCTTTTCTGCTCAACCTCAGCACTTTATTACTTGGTCAAAGATTTATTAGATGGCATTCTTTAAGCTCAGCCTTTACTCACCCTGCTGATAGGCATTTTCTTAATGCTGTCTCAAGGTGTAGGTGGGGCTACGACACTACAGTTGGCTCACAGAGCAATTTATCTCAAGGACTGTTGATTTACTGGACACTTCTCTAGCAGCAGAAAGAGTTTTGAGTGGTAGAAGTTCAGCCCTTGCCTTCCTCCCCATTCTTTTCAGCCTTTTTCCAAGGAAAAGCAGAGCAAAGAGGTGGGGGAAGTCCTGGATCCAATTTCCCACCTGCCCTACTGATGTTCTGTAGCGTTGTCATTCAGAGTACAAATCTTCAGCACCCATTAAAACCCCTTTGATTAAAAACCCACTGAAAAACATGCATCAAGACAACTGAAAACCCTCCTAAGAATCACTGAGGGTGGAACCCAGTGCTTCAGATTCACCTGGGATGCACTGAGACCACTGGTTCCACGTCACCTCACTGCCCCATTTCTCCCTGTTTAAAAGGACATTTGGGAGTAAACGTTGCTCCAGAAATGGTGGGGTTTAGAAATGCAGAATGTGGGTCATTACAGCACGTGCAGAGCTTCATCCATTGTTTGCATCAGAGGATGCAAAAGGGTTTCGTGTTGTTTTGACACCTAAAATTTTTCCTATGGCAGATGCGCTTAGAGAAGAATTAAACCCCTGATTGACAGCTTGCTTAAAATAAAACACGATGGCTGCATTTTCTTTTATTTCTCTGCTACAACCACAGGTTTCTTTGTTCTTCACCGTGACAAACAGAGCTTTCTTCCTCACTGTCACTGTTTGGTGGCGTGAGCTAAATCCTCTTTCATCTTTTTTCTTCTGCGATGAGGATGCTGCGACGGTGCTCTGGGAGACGCAGCAGTTCGCTCTGCTCCAGGATTTAGCTCTGCCCTCAGCTGAGCCAGAGATGCTGCGGAGAGGTTGCCAGGGATGCAGACACAATCCTACCTCCAGGTTTTTGCTGCATCCCCGCCACCGAGCGAGATATGGATCATACCCAGGATTATCACCCATCCGAGTAGAAGGAGGGGATGTCGAGAGATGTGGGGTTGCAAGGGAGATGGATCTGGGCACCGGGTTTTCGTGCCGTCTTGGTGCTGTGCGGTGGGAGTGGGGTGTTGAGACCCCCCCCCCAGTGATGGGGGGGTGCGGGATTTTTCAGTTCTGGTGCTGATGCTGTGCTCATGGTGAGGTCTCTGTGGCGCAATGGACGAGCGCGCTGGACTTCTAATCCAGAGGTTCCGGGTTCGAGTCCCGGCAGAGATGATCTCCAGGCAGGTGTCTCTTTTATTTTATGCATATTCCTCCATAAATCCCAATCGGACGCCTTTATAACGCCCCGGAAGGATTGACGTGGGAGGTGATGACTTTTCACGGCTGCTGATGCTCATTGTGGTTGTGTGCTCCCCATCCAACGCACGTTTCTTCCGTCGTATTCCCCTTCCCTCGTTCCTTTTGGTAGCTCCTGGATGCTTTGATGCTTTAACCCTATTTGTTCTCCCAGGACTGCATGTAGGACCTGTCTGATGCTTTAAGAGAACTGCTGTGTTTCCAGCAGAAATCCAGTGGTCAGGCACTGGTTCAGACCCTTGTGTTGATATTTCCTTGGATAAGTGTGGCTCGTCTTTGTGTGGACAAAGAAAAAAGAGCAGTAGGTCTATATTCTGAATTCCTACCTTACATAAATCCTTTGCAAATGCTCTTGTTTTTCATTTTTTTTTTTTCATGTAGAAGATGCACGTTTGCTGGCAGCCACCTCCATATCCCCATGGAGGTTCATCTTTGTTAACATCTGTGAAAGAGAAAGATCCGTACCCTACAGTAGAGCTTCTTCCCACTCTGCGACCTTGGAAGACTTTTCTCCACTTGAAAAGTGGGTTTCTCTCCATTGGTGTCAGCGAAGACTTTTTTCTGGAAAGATGGGAAGAAAGTCTGAAGAAATCACACAAGTGGACTCGAGGTCCTTCCACTGCCAGGGGATGACTCGTAGATGGAAACTAAAGCAGTGGGAAAGGAGGGCAGCAAAAGTCTTCTGTGAGGAGTTTTCATCGCAATCCCTTTCGTCTGGATGGAGGGGGAAAAGAAAAAAGTCCAACAAGTGCCAACGGCAACCCATGAGGGCTGGAGTCTCCCTGAAACAGGGAGAGGCATCTTGGTGGGGTCAGGAGGAAACAGAGACTGTGGGTTCGAAGGTCATCTGCTATGAAGTGAGATGAGGGGGAGAAAAAAGTTGTCCTCAGGTATGGTCATTAGGGCAGCACAAAGGTTTCTGGTTGGTCTTCCTGAAGTATTACGTAACCAAACCCCATTTCCTTCCTTTGTTCTCAGAAGAGCATCTCCACACAGGGGACGTCTCACCTCTGTGTGGGGACACCTTGAGCTAGACGTGTGGTTCGGATGGCAGTGAGCAGAGCTCTGCTCCTCCTGGGTGAGTGCAACTGGGTGTGAGGAGTGAGCAAGGGCCCCCAGAAAGTCCCCCCGATATTCAGGGAGATGGAGGGAGAGCCAAGGAGGCTCCATCTCCAGCATAGGGTCTATGGGGCACTTGTTCCTTGTGCTGCTTTGGGATATGTCTGGAGAGGGTTCAACTCTGTTTGGGGAAGGAGAGATGTTCTTTTATTCTGTGTGGTTGAGGGGGTTGGGGATGGAGCAGTGGTCGCCCCACCACAATACAGGCACAGGGCTTCCTCTGAGGGGTGGTCTCAGGCATTGCTGGGCAGGAAGGAAACTGGGGTCCAGCAAGGCTGGGGGGCATGAGCATGGTGAGAGTGGGGGAGCTGTGCCATGGGGTGCTAGGAGGTGTCTGGGGACATGGCAGATCTCACCAAGCCCCCCCTCACCCCAAGAATGGCTCACATTCAAGGGCAGGGAACTGCAGAAGGCCTGGGGGTGCTGCTTGGAGTTACTCACCCCATCTTTTCCTCCTCCTTGCAGCTCAAGCCCTCAGCCTTGCTGGTGAGTCTCTGCACTTGCAGCTTCACGGTGTGCGAGGAGGTGTGCTTGGGAATCCCCTTCAGCATCCTTCTTCTTCCCCTATCCCAGTGCTTTGGACAGCGTGCTGCCACATGCTGATCCCTGCTCTGTCCCAATTTCCCCTCCTGCTCAGTTGCAGAGATGGCCCTGCTGACCGTGGACCCCCCCTGGAGTGTGATATTCCAAGGGGAAAGCATCACCCTGCGCTGCCAGGGACCCCGTGTACAGGGGAAGCAGCCCACAGCCTGGTACCACAACGACAAGCTCTTGGAGCTCACAGACTCTGACACTTACAGGATCCGGAATGCCAGGTATAAACAGAATGGCAGATACAAGTGCCAGAGCCCCGGCTCCACGTACAGCAACCCCATCAGCCTGAGCGTCTCCTATGGTGAGTACTGAGAACTGCCCTGGGACAGACACAGCCCACGCAAAAGGGAAGCAGTACTGTTGGCTTTGGGGTGCTGTGGGCTGAGCTTTGGGGGGACTTCTTGCCTCTGCATCTCCGCATCGTCCCTCTTTGTTGGAGTAGGGTTGGAACGGTCCCTAAAGGCCACCTCGTTCCAATCCCTGCCATGGGGTGGGCTGCCTAGGTTGCCCAAAGACCCATCCAGACCAGCCCTGAACACCCCTAAGGATGAGCATCCATGGTTTCTCCTGGGCAGCCCGAGATAGGATTGGACTTCAGGGCTGCGATCTCACTGAATTTTTCATCCATCGGTACTACCCCCAAGCCCTTTCCTGTAGGGCAGCATTCATCCCCCTGGTTGTCCCCGAGCCAAGTGCAGGACCTTCAGCAGCCACCGTCACGCTCTCTTGCAGACCTGCTGATCCTCCAGGTCCCATCACACGCAGTGTTTGAGGGAGAGCCACTGCACATGCGGTGCCGGGGATGGAATGCACTGAGCTTGGCTTCAGTGCGATATTACAGGGATGGAGCTGACATCACCAGACCCTATGCTTCAGCCGAGCAGCTCCTCATCCCCCAGGCCATGACCCACCACAGCGGCAGATATCACTGCAGCGCAGAGATGCACTCCAACTTGTCCTTAAAGAAAAGGGAATCCCAGGGTTTCTATGTTTCCATCCGAGGTAAGAAGTTCCCGTCAGTCTTTGGGTTTTCTACCTTCCCTGGGTAGGAGCTGCAGGACAAAGGGTGAGGGTTCAGCTCAGCACTGTGTATCTCATTGCTCACTCCCCCACAGTGGAACTGGGGGGGAAAAGATGAAAGTCATGGGTTGGGGTCGGTTGGGTCAGCTGTCCCGGTTCTGCTTCTTGTGCACGCTCAACTCCTCACTGACAGAGCAGATTCCTCCAGGGAAGATGCATCCTGACAACTTCCAGGGGAACTTGTATTACGCCTTCAAATCAAAATAAAAAAGAAAAACCCTATTTCTTTTTCCTTTCCAGAGCTCTTCACCTCCCCAGTGCTGAGCGTAGCAAGCTCAGCAGAGCCCCTTGAAGGAAGCCCCCTCAACCTGAGCTGCATCACACACCTCAGCTCCTACAGACCCCACGCTGTCCTCTGGTACCTCTTCTATAGAAACAGCACAGTCCTTCGAGGTCCCATCACTTCCTCTGAGTACCAGGTGCCAGCAGTGGGGCTGGCAGACGCAGGGTCCTACTCCTGTGAAGTGCAGACAGAGAGCTCCAGCACCCAGAAGCGGAGTCCCCAGGTCCCCATCACCATCAGACGTGAGTGTTTGGGGTGCTGGGGAGGGGCAGCCGTGGGGTGGGGGGGGGGGGGGGGGGGAGGGGGGTGGCTTCAAGCTCAACCACCGAGCTGCTCTGTGTAGGCTGGCAGCACCTTCATGTGGCTGCACAATGGCCGGGAGCTGGGTGCAGGTTTGGGGATGGTGGCTCATCCGTACCCCACGTCCTCTGCTTGGATCTTACACCTCTTCCCGCGTCCTGCTGGTAGCAGCTGGGAACAAAGGCAGAATCTGAGCTGCTGGGTGCAGGAGCTGGGCAGAACGCAGTCAGCACGTGCTGCTCTGAGGTCCTCCCCTTCCACCTGAGCCCTGAGAGGGTGTGTTTGGTTCCCAGGTGTCTCTTCACATTTCTGCAGCCGTGTCAGAGCACTGCTGCTGCTGGCAGCGCTGGGGACCCTGCTGCTGGGGCTGGTCATTGTCCACGTCCTCGCTGCAGGGAGCAAAGAGGTGAGAGGAATGAAACAACAAACGGCTGCATCCGTGGATCCATCTGCCCAGCATCAGCTGCACTCCAGAGGCAGATGGTTGAGGGATGCCTTGAACCCACTGCTGTCTCTGTGAGAGCACCCAGGGAGTGAGCGGAACGAGCGAACCCACGTCCCCTCCCCAATCACAGCACCCTAAAGACCACAATGGCAACACTCCCCCCTCCCCAACCCATCCCCCGCACAGAAAAGCGGCGCCTTTTCCAGGGCACGTCTAACCAAAATCTCTTTTTTTTATTTCTGCTGAAACCCAGTTCCCAGCACCCTCTTCCCCCATCGGTTCGGTGTTTTTTTGACGCGTGTTCCCCTCTGCACTGAGCCGGGAATGTTCCCGATGGAATCTCCCAGCGGCCCTTGCATGAGCTCTCATGCATCTGATTGGTGCAGTGCTGTGGGTAGATTTGCATGGACACGCCCCCTTTTGCCACGCCCACTCCTGGCCAACCAGAAGTCACGTTCCTCTTGCTGGGTCCACTCTGTGCCACAGATCTCTATGGTCAACGGTCCTCCACTGTGTCTTACTCATGCAGCTGTGCCCTGGGGACCCCTGGAAGCCTCCCAGGACCTCTGCAGTGTTCCTGGGGGTACCTCCAGGGGTCTGCCCTGCTCTGGGCAGCGGTGTCAGGGCCTCACTGCCCTCTGAGTAGAGAATTTTCCTCCCCACTTCTCACCTAAATCTCTGCTCTTTAATTGGGGAGCTGCAGGTGAAGCTGTGCAAGCCAAGCAGAGAGGCACCGATGACATCAGCAGTGTAGGGAAAGGGTGTCCTGCTCTGCTTTGCGCTCCTCGGGTCACACTTGGAGTGCTGCGTCTGGTCTCACTCTTTGCTATTCAGAAAGGCTGGAGGTAGACTGGAGAGGGTCCAAAACTGAACCATAGGATGCTCCAAGGGCTGGTGAGGAACTGGACTTATTTAGCCCTGAGAAAAGGCTCAGGAGACCTCATCTCCTTGTCCCAGTATTTGATGTCTCCAAAGGAGACAGACGCTCCTCATTTACAGAGAGCCACGTACAAAAGACAGGGGCCAACAGGCACCAGTGGCACTGGAGGAGATTCCAGTTGGACTCAAGAGGACAATTTTATTACTGTGATAACACTCAAATGCTGCCATGAGTCCCCAGGAACGTGGTGGAAGTGCTGGGATGACAATGCAATCCCTTCCATGGGGGCATTGCAGTCAGCACTGTTCTTCAATGCTGCCACACACGACTGAGACAGAAAGTCAATTGTTTGTCACTTTATTGGCAGGAGTTCATATTTACAACAGAATACTAGGAAGTAGGAAAGAACCTAGTCATTACAAAGCTCCTCAGTGTTTGCACAGCTTTTACAGCTTGGGATGGTATCATCCATCTGCTGAAAAAATCTGTGTATAAAATCACAGCCGGACTAAAAACAGAGATGACTGCTTCGTGCAGAGGATGTAATTTCCAGAGCGGTGACGGAATCCTTTTCTTCACCCGAGCCATCGTGTCTGCAAAGAGGGGAAGAGGTTAGGAAGTGATTCCCATGTCCTCTCATTGTGTGTGGAATGGACTTGAGGCCGTGTGGGAATTCAGAGCACACCTGGGTCCCAGTGGGCTTCGGGCTCCGGGAACACCGAGTTCCCCACACTGGAGATTGTGTGATGGCTTTGGGAAACACCCTGAAAGCCCCTTAGGGTTTTCTCGCAGTTCTCATGGCAATTCGCATTGCTTTGGCTGTTGTTGGGTCAGAGCTGGATGCCCACAGCTCTAATGATTGCAGAAGAGGTGCTTCAGAGCGCTGCTGCTTGGGGGAGAATTGCGTCTTGCTGGCTTAAAGGGATGCTTGGAGCGAGTGCTTGGATGCTGCGTGGCTTTGTACCTTCTGCAGAGGGTTTGGGCGTCATAGCAGGAGGTGCAGGAGGCTGAGGAGGAGGAGCAGAGGCAGATGGCACCGGGGAGGTAATCCCACCGAGTCTGAGAACTCCTGGAAAGTCAATAAAAAGAAGGGGGTCAAAACCAGCGTGGTTTGGAGCACTAAGAGCAGTGGCAGAACTCGTGCTCTGCCCATCTGCCCAACCTTCCTGCTGTCCCCTTGGGCTCTGGGGGCAAATAAACGTGCCCAGGAGCATCCTTGTTGGGATAATCCCTTTTGGGAATGTCCCTATGGAGGGCATCCCAGTTGGGAGCATCTCAGCAGGGACAACGTGCATTGGGAGCATCCCAGTTAAGACAACCCCTATTGGGAGCACCCTAGTTGGACTGGGGACTCCCCGTGTCAGGAGCTTCGCGAAGCTTCATTTCACTCAGAATTCGGGGGAGCAACGCCGTCTTTTGCAGATCCCTTCCCCAAAGCAAGATGGTGAAAGAACAGCCCGCACTGTGACAGCGGAACACAGTGGTGGTGCGGATGCCCTTTGCCCCAACACACCAGTGTTGTTGACATTTTTAATTGTTTTTTTTTTTTTTTTCAGAAATACAAAGGAAAAGTCCGACTCACCTCACCTTCATAATACAAGTACGTTGTGGGGATTAGTGTGGTGTTTTCAGTGTAGTATTCTGCAGTTGCGTATAAGTAATCACCTGGAATGAAAGCAGTCCCATGAGCCTGTTTCACATCAGTGCTCAGTATAACTCTGTCTGCTTGGCAGGATGTGATCTCAGATGTCAGTGAGCACTGCTGGGGACAGAGCAGCTCCAGCAAAACATCTCCGAATTGTCCTTTAAATTCTCTTTTCTACTGGAGACCCTTCTACTGGAGACCCCCACCCCACCCCTCTATTGTCCCGCAGTTTGCATAACGTTGGCCCAAAGCAAAGCTTTCTTACCGAAGTGAGATGCGTATTCATATAAAAATTTTGTTATTTCCTCTTCTCCTATCTCAGTGTTTCCTAAAAACCAAAAAAAGAAACAGTTGGTGTTTCCCCGGTGTGAGCAGAGCTCTGCGTAGTGCTCTATGGGATGTGGTTTTGCGGGAATAGTTTTGCTGATTTACCAGCACTTTGTGCTCCCATATGGGAGTAACAGATTCCAGAGCTGGTTCATAATTAAATCAAGGACGTAGAACAAAAGATATCATGTTACGGGCGGCAGCGGCGTTGTGTTTTCCTGTATTTCAGGGACGGATTTGCAGGAAAGGAGCGGAGCAATGGGGTTACGGAGCGCATCCCCACTGCCCGCATCCATCCCGGGTCCCCTCGTGGAGCTGTGAGCATTCAGCTGGCATTTCCTCTGTGCCAGGCTGCTATAAATAAACATACACACACAGCTTGATCCAAGCCACAGCGAGCCCCGCTCGTTTCCCCTCTCCAAATAGTATCTTTGTATAGGGAGAGCCAACTGGGAATGGAAAAATTGACTCTGTCGTGTTAACGATGGAGCAGTTGCATTGGGGCTGGTGGCACCCATGGGTGCCCCTCTCTGCCCCACGGATTACACTGCGCCCTGAGCCTCCCCAGCCCGGACCCGATGCCTCTCAGCATCACACCCCACCACTGGGGAGTGTGAGGATGCTGGAGCCCATTTCTCTGCCTCTGACAGCTGCTCACATCCCACTGATCTCCAGTTTTTGGAGAAATTCATAGCCAAACCCTGAGCCCGGTGTCACCTCGGCACGGCTTGTGCCCACCCAGCCAATATCGTTCCCACATGGCCATGGGAACAGCTCCGTTCTTTTTGGCTCCAGTCAGATAAACTCCCAGCACGCTCTCCCCACGCTTTCTGAGAAAGCCGTGCTCTGTATTTACACTGGAGCCACGCTAAGAATAATACGGGAAATAATACAGAATCGCAGCGAGGAGCTTTCATCCCAAAATCCCATTTAACCCTTCGTGGGATGCTCAGCTCCATTTCTTCCCTGCCTGGGAAGCAGGAGCAGCTCTGGGCGCTGTCACTGCCCCGCTTTGCTCCAGTTCTTTCTTCCCAAGGCACAACTGGAGAAGTGCTGTTTCTTCCCTCGCCTTTACAGCTCTGCCTATGTAGAATTAATTTGAGTGCAATATGGAAAGCATCACAAATTGTCGGGCTTTGAGAGCACGCTTTGCTGTGGCACAGAGCTCCCAGCATGAATGCGCCGTGCTTCGCTCAGCTCAGTTTTGCTCCCTGATCACTGAGCAAATGCCCCCAAACCCTTCAGCCCCACACAGCAGCGCAACCGCCCCGAGCTGCGAAGCAGCAAATAGGAGAAAAAAGAAAAGTTCCTTTTACCCAATGCAAAATGAAGAAGCAAGAGTGATGCCCATACAAAGTTCATCGTCCTATACGTTCCAGCGTAGCCCTCGGACGCTGCTCTGCACTGCTCAGTTCCTCAAGACGTCGCGGAGCTGCAGCTGGGAGGCAGGAAATGACACTGTGGGGGGCTGGACGAGCAGCCCCCGCGCAGGGATATAGGGTGTGGAATACCGGGAACCCCACACCACACAGGGTCAGGTTGGGCTATGAGCTGTGCCACTGAGAGCTGATGCTTTTGGGGCTGGAGCTGCCAGATATGGTTCCTCCTCCCTTTGACTCTTTGGGTTGTTCTTTTTTTTTCCAGCTGTCATTTCACTTTCTGCCTCTGTTTCCCCATCAGAAAGAAGAAATGTAAGCAGGTGGAGGGGTCAGAGCCTTCTCCAAAAAGACAGCGGAGCACAGAATGGACTCGGGTGGAGGGGAGAGGAGAAGCAGGAGGAGAATGTGGGGGGTGGAGGCGATGGGGTGCACACTGGTGCTCCCAGAGCCCCAGTTACACAGCGAGGAGAAGTAGAGTTTATGGGTACAAAGATGCTGTTCCCATCGCAGTTTGTGCCCTCACTGGGACGGGCACAGCAATGGGTTCTGCACTGCTGTGCCTCTCAGGTTTACATGAGGTGGATGGTTTGTGGGTGCAATGGGAAGGTTCCTGTGCACCAAGAAACCACCAGCAGCAGCTGACTGCACCGAATGAGACTGTTTGCAGCTGAGAACACAACAAATCGAGCTTGGAAACTTCTCACAGCCGCACAGCGTTGCTCCACCAAAGGGACTTTTTGCATCATTACATGAAACTCAGCAAAAGGTTACGCAGCAGAGGAATGCGTGGGCAGGAAGCGAGCATCGCCAAACTACCTCCCAGATCCTCGACCTCTCCCCACCCCAGCCTTTCCCACCCCCTCCCCCAAATCCCCCATACATCCCCAACCCTCCCCCAGCACCCCCCAACCACCTCCAGCATCCCCAACCCCCCCCTAGCAAACACCCCAAACCTCCCCACACCCCAACTCCCCCCACCAAACGTCCCCAACCCCCTCATTAAGCACCCTGATCCCCCCTAAACATCCCAACTCCCCCCCCCCCCCCAAATGCCCCAAACCCCCACCCTCAACAGCTTCACAACTGAAACCTCAACCGTGGCCAAAATCTGACATCGGATTCCAGTTGGGAGGAATCCCAGCGGGACGGGGCCGGGAGCTGTGTCAGCAGCGTGGGAGCCAGAAAAGAGTTAAAACGTGCTTTTGGAGCTGGTGGGAGGCACATCCGTGAGGATTCTGGTAGCTTTCATCAGAAGGACTGATGGGGTGGGAAGGAGAACTCCTGGCAAAACCTCAAGGCCAGTTTCAGAGGGATTTTTGCAGGCTTGGGGCTGGGGTTGTTACAATCTGAGGATGCCACGATCACAGCAGAACATAATCAATGAAATTCAGATTTCTTTGGGGCAATGGGGCAGTGCAGGAGGGTGAGCAGACCCTTAGCACCACACTGGGTTCAGGGCTGAGGACATCGCTTTTCCTGCTCATGTGCAGATGCAGAAGGAGTGCTGTGCCCAGGGGATGCCCTCAGGGGATACACCCAGGGGTTGCATTCATCTGCTAGAGGTGCTGCTGGCAGTGCCCCATACGAGAGCAAAGCCCATGGAGTTCAGGATCTGCTGCCTCCCACCCAACCTCACTGAACCATTTTTGCTTACAATGTGCACGCAGGTTTTCTGGCTGGAGGAGTCCAACGCTCCCTCCATGCTTTGGGTTTTGTCTTTTTCCCTTTCGGTTTGCTCTTACCCAATTGTAACAGAGAGCAACAGTCAAAGGGCAGCCAAGTAACATGGCCAAACCCAATGTCAAACCCAACGTCTTCCCCATCCCCTCTTCCATGCTCCTATTTCAAATCTAACTCCCATCTTGCGTAAGCCATGCACTTTTAGATCTTTTTTATGTATGAAAGCTCCTGTGCTAAAATGAATCTGCAAAAGGTCAAGGGGCAGAGAGGTGCCCAGTGGTGAGAGCAATGCTTTGCAATTCAGTGAGAGCCAAACTGTGTGGGTTTTTGCGTGAAGAAATCACAAAGCTGCAAGCTCCTCCTCAGGGCATCCAGGCACTGTGCTGCACACATCACAGATCACAGGGTCACGGAATCCCACGGGTTGGAAGAGACCCCCCCCTCCCCCCCAGGACCATCAGTTTGGGTTGTGGTCGGGGCTTTCTGCTGCAGATGCCCCAGGAAGGTGTGCAGGATCCCACTGCACTCCTCTGCTTGAAGGATGCATCACGTCATTTCCCACCTTTCATAGGAGGAAGCAAAACTCCAAGAGAGATCAAAATCATGAAGTGGGTAAACGAGACCGTCCCGCTCACAATACCATTATGGCATTCGCAGGATTCCTGCGGAAGCGGCCGCTGTGGGGTGAGGTGGATGGATAGGGCCGCTCCTCTGGGACATGGCGGGGAGGAAACCCGCAGCCATTCCTCTGCTGGTGGTGGGATAGGGACAGGGATGGGGACACGGTGTGACCGGCGGGCACGGAGCTGGGGACGCTTCCCACTGCATCTCCCGGGGATTTCTGCTCTCTCTGCAGGAATTTCTACCCTAAACAGAGCTTTCCTGCCCTTCTCTGCTTTGTAAACAGTGGCGGCTTTGGGATGAGCGGGGCGAGCGCAGATGTTGTGAGCGAAAGAAAAGAAAAATGCCATTTTAAACGGTCATACTTTGGAAAGAAAAACCAATAGCCACAAACCCAACACACTGCAGGTTCCCACTCCTGATGCCCACATCCGCTGCATGCGGGGGTGTTCCATCTCCACGCCACGCTGCTCTGTGACAGCTTTTAGGGTGAGACGGCCTCAGCCCCAAAACCACATGTTGGAGCCGTTTGCTTTGCAAGCGCTGCCTGTCCTCTCTTAATTAAACACAGCCCCTTTCTCTCCCGGGTGGTTTCCAGGCAGGAATGCACTCGCTTCCCTTCTTCTCCCCAAGGAGCAGCTGCTCAGTGCCGCACGGAAGAGCTCAGGGCTTTCCCACAGCTCCGCAGCCCTCGGCCCCAATGTTTGGGAACAGCTTCCTCTTCAGGATTGCTCCTGAGGCGCGGGAATGGTAAAGCAGGGAGGAAAGGGGACGCACTCAGCCCAGGACTGTGTGTGTGAGCAAAGGAAAATTCGGGGACCTGAGCACGGGGAGCATCCCCAGAGCAACACACACTGCGTGCTGTGGGCGCTCTGTGTTGCAGTGAGCAAAAGGTGGGGAGAAGCTGAGCTTTGCTTCGTTCCTGAGCTTTGAAAGGGCTTTTCCCCGTTTGATAGCATTTCCCAACAGCTGTGGTGGGGTGTAGCACAAAGCTTGAGCCGGTGATGGTGGAGGTGGGCTGATGGTTGGACCTTGCCACCCAGAGCCATCAGCCATTGGGCTCTTAGGGGGTGAGGAGGGGGGATGGAGGCAATCTGAGGCTGCTCGGGGTGCCCTGGGGGACAATGGGGGAAACGGGTGGCAACAGAGGGATGTGGGGGATAGTGGGGGACAATGGGGTGTCAATGAGGGGCAAGGGGCTGCAGCGTGGGGATGTGCAGGGACAATGGGAGACAATGGGATGCTGGTGGGTGGATGGTGGGGGACCGTGCGGACAGACAATGAGGCCCTTGAATCAAGGAATTGAATTGGGTTGAATCTGAACTAGGCATCACAGCTTGAGCAAACAGGTAACTTTAGGAAGAAGCTCAGGGACCATAGGAATGCACATACTGCTGTTTACAACTCAGTACAAAGGTGGTCCCGTGAAGATAAGGACGGGTAGCGTGGCTGTACAGAGAAGATAAGTGGAATTGCGGTCTGCAACTCAGTGGAAGAGATCTGTGAAGATAAGAAGGCAGATCTGTTGGCAACATAAAGTAATGCCTTTAACATCTGGAAATTTACGATGACCACTGGAGATGTCCCTCACTTTGGAATTTCTGTCTCTGTCTTTGGGATGTGATGAATATGAATGTGTTATGCCCTTAAATGTGCAGTCGTTTCTCTCTTCGTTGTGCGCGTTTGGAGGAGAGATCCCCCATGCACCCAGCGCTGTAAGAAAGGGAATACCTGCTGCACATACTGCGTTGGTGTGTCAAGTTACTTTGTCAGGTTTCTCAGCATCGCCCTCGTGGAGATGATGTTGGGGTCAGTGGGGTTTGGAGGTGGCAGCGGAGGGATGGGGGTGTCCTCGTGGTGAGAGGGGGGGACGTGACCGCAGTGACAGTGGCACAAGGAGAGCTGCTGCACGCACACCTCTCACCCCGGCAGGACCCACGGACAACGTCACCGCAATGCCGGGGCTCCATCCGTCCGCAGTGCCCAAAGACAAAGAAATAAACGCCTTTAAGCGTCAAAAAAAATACAACTCCATGCCCCCCCCCTCCCACCCCCCCCACCCCGAACCCCCCCAAGCACGGGCCGCGCTCTGCGCGACCTCCCGCCGCCAGGGGGCGCTGTCCGCCCCGCGCACGCTCTCCCCCTCTCTCTCTCTCTCTGCCTACAATTCCCGTCGTGCCCCGCGCCCGCCCCGCTCGGCCCCACGCGGCCGCCGTCCTTCCGCCGCCCCCCGCCGCCATGGGGGCCGCCGTCTTCTTCGGGTGCGCGGGTATCGCCTTCGGCCCCGCGCTCGCCCTCGTGCTGCTGACGGTGGCGGCCGAACCGCTGCGGGTCATTATCCTGGTGGCGGGGTGAGAGAGGGCCTTTGTGGGGGGAGGGGGGTAGGGGGAGGGGGGGCTTTGAGGGGTCTCTAGGGCCCGTGGGGGGAAGGGGGGGGGGGGGGTGGTGATGGGGAACCGTGGGAGTCGTGTGGGGACTGTGGGAGCCGATGGGGGGAAGCTGGGATAGTTGAGGGGTGAGGGGGGGGTGGGTTGAGGGGTGAGGGGCTTGAGTGGGTCCGGGGGGGGGGGGGGAGGAAGGGGGCTGCGGGGCGTTGGGAGCTCTGGGGGTCTTTGTGGGTGTGGGGAGGGGGGGTGAGCAGGGACACCCCCGGGATGCAGGAGCCTGGCCGTGCTCTGACCCGCCCTGTGCTGCTTTGCTTGCTGCTGTACTCGGCGTAGGTCTGGTGGCACAGCCCCTCGTGCCCCCCCACCCCCCCCCAGCCCCCCTCCCCAGGGGAGGTTTCGCAGCGGCTGTGTCCCACAGCACTGTAGGGGTTGGAAGAGAGAGCTCTGGGAGATCATTGAGTCCAACCTCAGGCTGCAAGATTTTGTCGCTGCAGGAAGGCAGCACAAGTGGCAGCAGAAGCACGATGCACTCATCTTTCCAAGGGTAGGATCTTGCCTGAGCCTTCCAGGGGTGCAGCACTGAGCACCATTCCCTGCTTCCCAGGGCAGCAGTTCTCTGCAGTGAAGGTTGATGTGGCCCTGAGAGAGAAAGGAAGATTTTTGTCTCCAGATCTGTTTGATTTTCAGCCGTGTGCTTCCTTCTTGGGCAGATCGTCACATCTCACGTGACGGTGACCAAACAGTAGACTCTGCCACCAAAAGCTTCCCATGCTGCACGTGTGACCTGGAGCCAAGACAAACCACAGCAGCGGCAGATGACACAGCATGTCATTGCTGCATGATCCTTCCCTCTGGATCCTGAGTGGAAGTGCTGCTGGGATTCCCTGTCTCATCTTGCTGTTCTCTCTCCTCAGAGCATTTTTCTGGCTGGTGTCCCTGCTCCTGGCCTCTCTCATCTGGTTCATTTCAGTCCATCTCAGCGACCAGGGCAATGCCAGGCTGCAGTACGGCCTCCTCATCTTCGGGGCCGCCGTCTCCGTCCTGCTGCAGGAAGCTTTCAGATTCGCCTACTTCAAACTGCTAAAGTAAGGGCCCACCTGTGGGCAGCACTCCCTGACCCGGGGTCTCCTCAAGCTGTGTACTGAGCAGTTTTTTTCCAATAGCTGTGGTCACTGCTGTCCTCTGTTTTTAGTCCCCTTAGTTTCTTTCCCCTTCGGTGCTCTCCTTCACTCCAGGCTTGTTTACAACCACCCCTTCCCATCCTGTTGGACAAATCTCAGGCCAGATCCCCACACAGGCCCTGTTCCTCCCCACCTCCTCACTCCTTCTCTTCTGCCCAAGCAGGAAAGCAGATGAAGGCCTGGCAACGATCAGCGAGGACGGCCGGTCGCCCATCTCCCTCAAGCAGATGGCATATGGTGAGCGCAGAGCCAAGCAGGCGTCCGGCGGGCGCAGCGTGCGGCGCAGCCACGGGTGCTCACAGCTTGTCTCCTCTGCAGTGTCAGGTCTGTCCTTCGGCATCATCAGTGGCGTGTTCTCAGTCATTAATATCCTGGCAGACTCCATCGGGCCGGGCATCGTTGGGATCCACGGGGACTCACCGTACTACTTCATCACCTCGGGTGAGGCTGGGGGCTGGCTTGGTGCTGGCCTGCCACGCTGGGGAGGCATGGTGGGCTCTGAGGGGGGATCTGTGTCACCCTCTTCCCACAGCGTTCCTCACCATGGCCGTCGTTCTGCTCCACACTTTCTGGGGAGTGATCTTCTTCGACGCGTGCGAAAGACGGCGCTATTGGTGCTTGGGGCTGGTTGTCGCCAGTCACCTCGTCACGTCGGGGCTGGTGAGTTTGGTGTGCCAGAGCAGACTACCTCTGCACCAAAAGCTGGCCCCCAGCTAAAGCAGACATCACCAGATTCCCATCTGGGGACAGGGAGGGGATGGTAGGGAGTCTCAGGATCCCTCTCTGACTCAGAGTTGTGGGGCAAGTCCTGTCCCTCTCATGGCACCTCGTGAGCCTGCTGTGCTGTGCCTTGGTGACGTGGGATTTAAGCAGGGTTAGTGAAGGGCTGTGGGTCAGCTGGGGGATTATTTGCTAAGCCCCACGTGGGAAACTTGTAGGCTGGAGTTTTAGCCAGGCTTACCAGAGCACCACCGTGCTTGGAGGCAGCCACACGAGAGGAAGGCTCCCCCTTTCCCCACACCCTGGGGCCGTTTGGAGGTGCCTGGGGGGTGGCTGGTGATGTTTCTAACTGTTCTCTGTCCCCGCAGACATTCTTGAACCCTTGGTATGTGGCCAGCCTGGTCCCCATTTACATCATCACCGTCTGTATGGGTGTCTGGGCCTTCTTCACAGCTGGGGGCTCCTTCCACAACATCCTCAAGTGCCTCTCCTGTAAGGGGTGGGCTGGGCATGGAGGGGGGGTCTGAAGTGGGGGTGCTACTGCTACTCAGTGGGATTGTCTGTGGTCTGATATGTGTGTGGAGCCAGGAGTGGGACTCAGTGATCCTTATGGGTCCTTTCCAGCTCGGGGTCTTGTACGGTTCCGTGTCCTGTGGGCGTTTTGGTGGGTCAGCCCCAGCTTCCTGGGTGCAGGGAGGACTGTGGGCTTTGGGTGTCTGCAGAGGCAGCTGAGTGGATGTGGGATGGGTTTCACACGGATCTGCTTCCCTGTCACCAAGCAGCAGCCACATCTCCTGGCTGTTGAGGGACTTATGTCAAGCCACAAGCAAACCCCCCACCCCAGCACAGCCCTGCTCCCTCTGTTGCTGAACGCTCACACTCTTCTTTCCTTTCCTTTCTGGGATTGTCTCCCCAGGCAAGCAGGAGGATGACAGCAGAGTGATGATGTACTCAGCACTGCAGGTGCCTTTTGAGGACTGAGCAGCAGCCCTGCCCGCCCGCACCGCCTCAAGATACCCAAGTGCCCTGTTTTTGGCAGCTGGGAGCTCTCGGTACTGCCTTCACTTATGCTGAGGCTGTGGGGCTCCAAGCGGTGCCAGGGCAGCCTGGGGAAGCTTTGCTCCTCTGGAGCTTCCCTGCCACCCGTTCTGGGCACCTTCTGGGGCAGGTTCTGTCTGGTGCCGTGCTGCAGCCTCATGGGCACCTCTGGCCGTAGCGCTCCCACTAGCTTCATTAGTGACTTTCCATTAGACTTTTCTTACAGGGTATCTGCAGGGCGAGTGCTGGGAGAAGATCCAGGTGCCCTGGGGCTGCTGCAGTGCCCCCCAGGCATGGGAGAGGACCCCCTCCCTCACCTTCCCCAGTGAGGGGCTCTGGGCTGTGACTCTGGGACCATCCCCCTCCCCAGTGTTCAATCCTGACTGTGCAGCCCACGCTCCCATTCCCCTTTTGGTTTTGGGATGATCTCTGTTGCTTTTGGGGCATGGAGCCCCCCATAGCCAGCAAGGGGTGGGGGCTGCTGTGCCCTCCCCAGCTTGCTGCTCTCCCATTCTGTTTTGTTTTGGGTTTTTATTGTCCAAGTGTCTGGGAGCTGCTGTGTGACCGGGGGAGGGAACGAGCCTGTTAAATTATTTTTTTGATTCAGAGTAAAACCCTTTTAATAGTGATGAGTATCCATGGCACCGAGATTTCTGGGATGGGGTGAGGTGGGGAGAATGGGGTCAGTGCTCCCCAACCTGCTCTGCCTCCACCCCCCAGCCCGTGGGGTTGGGAAGGGGCTTTACTTCCAGTGGGAGCCCCTCTGTAGGGCCGAGCCCCACCACGCTCTTCCTGGGGGGGACTCTTCCCAGCTCAGGGACGGTGGCTCTCGTCCGAAGCCGTGCGGCGGGAGGAGGCCTTGAAAACAACGTCCTGCTCCTGTGTCCTCCTGGTGCTGCCTTGCAGGAGAAGGGCCAGGATGAGACCCCTCCATGAGGATGCGGGGAGGGGGTGGGTCCCAGTGTCCCCCCCCCCAGGGCTCCCCTTTGGTGGTGAGGGTTCCTCAGGGGGCTCTCACCGGAGCCGTTTGTTCACAAAGTGTATGGTGAGGAAGAGGACGAGGCAGCCGAGGACGGTGCCGAAAACGATGGCGATTACTTCACCTGTGTGACCCCGCAGAGGGCTCAGGGCAGGCAGGGGCTGTCCCCACCCCTAAGAGCCTCCATGGTTGTGCTTTACCTGTTGAATACCCCTCGGGACCTGCAAGAGAAGAGCCAGCACTGAGGGCTGAGGGCTCCGGTGCCTTTGTGGGGTCCCCTGCATCCATCCCCGAGCTCAGTTCTCACTGCTGGTGAAGGAAGCCAGCACCAGACGCTGGTTGAGGTCCTGGGGGTCCCGAAAATTGTCCTCCAGCCGCTCAGCTGAGGGCTCATCGACTGCTGTGGCATACAGGGAATCCTGCAGCTGCTCCAGCTGCAACGGGAATGGGATGGCTCAAGCTCTGTCCTCACCCCAACAACCCCAAAAGGCCCAAAGCTGTACCTGCACCGTGCTGATGCGGACGGGCTCCTGGAAGACGGTCCAGATCACACTCTGCAAGCAAGGCGGGGTGGTCAGGGACCCGTTGTAGCGGTAGTAGCGGTCCAGGCGCTCAGGCAGCAGCTCCTGCACGCTGAAGGAGGGGATGGACGTTGTCTGCCCTGCGGGGGACAGCAGCGTGGGGTCCCCCTGCCTGCACTGTCTCCCACGCGCTGCCCTCTCGCTCGCACGCTGTCTCACCGGCGTAGCGGATCCTGCCCAGGTGGCTCAGGATGTTGGTGTAGGCGGCGTTGGGCTCATCACCAACCTGAGGGGAATGAGGAGGGACTCAGGGCCGTGCCACAGGGCTGGGGGGTGGCAGGGGGCTGTCCCCCACCACGTACCTCCAGCAGGATGCCGAGCACAGCCAGTCCGGCCGTGTGGTGCTGTGCCTCGCTGGCGTTGGCGTAGCGCTCCGCGTCGTAGTGCACCACGTGCATCTGTGGCACCGTGGGGCCGGGACCCCCGGCTGTTCCCCGTGTCCACTGCCCTTCCCCTGCCCCTATCCTGCACCCATTCTGTGCTGATTCCTGCATCTGGAGCTGTTTGTGCACCTGATGCCCTCACCTGTACCCATCCCCGCACCCATTCCCATGCTGATTCTTGCACGCAGATCTATCCTTGCACCCATTTCCCATGCCCATTCCCATGCCGTTTCCCATACCCAGATCATTCACCTACCCATTCCCCATTCCCCTGCTGATTCCTGCACCCAGACCCATCCCTGTGCCCATTTCCCATACCCATTCCTGCACCATTCCCATGCCATTTCCCAGACCCATTCCTTTACCCATTCCCATACTGATCCCTGCACGCAGACCCATTCCTCTACCCATTTCCCTCACTTGGACACATTCCTGTACCTGTTCCCATACAATTTCCCACACCCAGACCCATTCCCGTGCCAGTTCCCATACCTCTTCCCACACCCAAACCCATTCCCACACCTGTTCCCATGCCGTTTCCCACATCCATACCCATTCTGGTGCCCATTTCCCACACCCCGACCCATACCCGTGCACTCCCTGTACCTCTGCAGGTGCCCGGTGCCCATCCAGGAGATGCTCAGCCCCCTCAAGATGACCACTCCGACCCCAATGGAAGTGGAGCTGTGCAGCAGCGAAGCTCCGGGGCAGCCCCCCCAGGCGCAGGGTGGGCGGCAGCCCCAGCACCACTGCGGGGAATACCACGGGTGGGGAGGAGGGGGTGGGCTGAGTGGGGCTGTGACATGGGGACCCCCAGCACCCCCCCCCACCAGACCCCGGTCTCACCGGTGTGGCCGTTGTTGGTGAGGCTGAAGGTGGGGACTAGGGGGTGGTCGTACCCCATGGGGCGGATGGGGGGCAGTGAGGGGTCGGGCACCGCCCGCTGCGTTGCAATGTCAATAGGGGATTGGGATCGGCCTCCGCATGCCGGGTGTCCCTCGGGCCAGTGGTGCTGCCCATGGGGACCTGTGGGGTGACAGCACGGGGATCCGTGGGGACAGCACTCCTCCAGCCCTGTAACAAGCCTGGAGCACTGCGTGGACCTAAATGCCGTTGTTTTCCCCCAAAAAGCCATTGTCTTCTCCCCAAAACCGGCCCCGTGGGGACATCGGTGACGTTCTCAGCCTGGTGCCACCTCTAATCTGGGGACATTTTTCCAGCTGGTGAAGCAGGGACAAAGGCACCCGCTCAGGCGACCTGCTCTGACCCCACAGAAGCGGCACCCGTGGGGTCCCCGTCCCCATGGAGGGGTTTAGCGGGGATTTGGCTGGGGCCGGACCCTAATTGGATTTGGCAGCCGAAGCGGGGCCCAGTGCCTTATGTAAAGGAGCACAATGGGCCCATTGGGGTCTTGGCACTGGGGGGGGCTGTACCCATCCAGCAGCCTCCTACCATGGGGGGGAGGGGGGAGCCCAGGTTATGGGGGTGGTGGCCCACTGAGAATTTTCCCATTTTGGGGGAACCCTCTACTCTGTGGCAGCACTGGGGTCAGAGCCTGAGTTACAGTGAGGTGTTTGGGGGGGGGGGGAGCAATGCGGATTTGGGGGGAGTGGACCCTGGGTTTCACTGAGGTGTCTGGAGGGGGGAAGTGGGGATCTGAGGTGGGAATGAGGCACCCAAAGTAAGGACAGTGGGGAATTGGGGTGGGGGAGACTTCAAGTTCCATTGCAGTGCCTGGGGGGGGCTCACCCCAGTGCTGCTGCACGGGCCCCACTCACCCTCATACGTCCAATGGGGACCTGTGGAGGAAACAGAGGTGTTGGGGGACTCCGGGGGGAGGGGGAGTGTGGGGCTTTGAGGGGGTCCCCCAATCCAAGGGGTCCCCCAACCCTTCCTTAGTGTCCTCCCATGGCCACGGGGGGGGGGGGTTACCTCAATGCAGGAGAGGGGAGCTGTGAAATGGGGTGAATTCTTGCAGAAATGGGCAATGGGGGGGTGGGGAGGGGGCACTCACCGGCGGGCAGCGCAGGGCACAGGGCCCCCAGCAGCAGGAGGGCACGCAGCATGGTGGGGGAGCAGCAGGGTGCTGCTGCCCGGCTTTAAATACCCCCCCCAGGGAATGCCCCCCCCCCTCCCCCCACCCTGGGGGGGGGGGGAATGGGGACAAGGAGGGATTGGGGAGGGGTGCGGGGTGAGGGTGGGGAGCAGCGCAGGCAGCATTGGGGCGCTGGGGGTGGGGGGGAGTACAGAGTGAATGTTATGGGGGGGTGGGGGAAGCTTGGGGGGCTCTTAGTGTTGGAGGGTGTGTAGGGTCTGCCATTTGGCGGGCGCATGGGGAGCAGTTGGGGGGTAACTGGGAGATACCGGGGGGTTACTTAGAGGGCGATGGTCATCCCCTGCACTGGGATACTGGGAGGCACTGGGGGCACTCAGAAGATTCTGGGGGAGTAGCGGGGGATGCTCGGGGGGGCACATGGGGGAGTCTGAGGGGAATGGCTCAGACAAAGCCCCGCCCATCACCGCGCGCGTTCCCACGCCCCCCACGCGCGTTCCCACGCCCGCGCACGCCCCGCCCCGCCCCCACGTGGGCGCACACGCGCCTGTTTCCCCCCCCCAATCCATTATGTAACGGCGTTGAGGCGACGCCGCCCTCCCATTGGCCGAGGCGTCCGCGAGCCGGGTCGGAGCCGCCGCCCATTGGCTGAACGGAAGGTGGGCGGTGCTGTGCTCCGTCCCGTCGTGTCGGCGGGACCGGGTCGCGGGTGGGCGCTCCCCGCGGGCTCCCGAAGCGTGACCCGGTCCGGCCCGGCTCCACCGAGACCTCCCCCTCTCCCCGCCACCCCCGGCGCTGTGTCCTCCGCCCGGCAGGGGGCGCTGTGTCGCGCCGCACGGCCGCCTCACCACATGGAGGGGCGTGGCCACGGCCCCACCCTCCCAACCAATCGTTTCAGGGCAGCGTCCGCATTGGGCACGGCGTGCTGCGGCGCCAGCCAATCAGGCATACGGGGCGTGGCGGAGGGAGGCGGTTCCGCCCACTACCGGGGGTGCGACAGCCAATGGGAGTGCAGGGGGCGGGGCGACGGCGGAGGCACGTGCGGCCGCGCACGTGTACGCGTGGGGCAGCCGCAGCCGGGGCGGAACCGGCGCCGGTGCCGGGACAGCGCCACCGGGAGCGGGACGGGGACGGCGGGACGGGGACAGCGGCACCGCGCGGGCACGGCCCCGCCGCAGCGGCTGCCGCCGGCAGGTGGGTGGGTGCGGGGCGCCGGGAGAAGGGGTTGGGGGGGTACTCGTACCGGGGGAGGGGAACCGGGAACTGGTGGTGGGGGGGGAGGGGTATAAGTGGCGGAGGTTGCCGGGGTTGGGAGGGGGGGGGGAGAGGGTTGGAGCCGCTCCGCCGGGAAAGGGAAAATGATTTAAGAAAAAGAAAAGGGGGAAAAAAAAAAAAAGATGAATGAAAAAAAAAAAAAACGGCAGAAAAAAGGTTAAAAGAAAAACGATTAAAAAAAGAACCGAAAGGGTAAAAGAATGAAAGGTGAAGACAAAAAAGGTTAAAAAACAAAGATTTGTAAGAAGGACAAAAAAAAAAAAATCAAACCAGATTGTCGCTCCCCCATTGATTTTTTATTTCCCCCTCTCCCCCGTTTCCAGGTGACTCTGACCCCAGGAGCTGCGTTTTGGGGCCCCCATGGAGCCGTCACAGCGCTCCCCCACTTCTGGTGATGGCATTAGGACTGAGAGCCCCCCCAGAGCCCCCCCGGGGCCCCCCCGCTCTGAGCGGGGTCGCAAGAGGAGGGCGGGGGGGGACCCGGAGCTGCCCCCGGGGCCACGCGGGGTAAAGCGGCCGAGGGAGGGGGACGGGGGTCCCCGGCACAGCACCACCACCCCCAGCGATGGCGACCGCCTCTTTGCCCAAAAAGTGAGTTTTTAGAAGGAGATGACCCCAAAACATTGCGACGTGGGCTGGGGTTCTGCCCCTGGGGTGCTCTGCCTGCGTGGTTTTGGGGTGTTGGAGGCCTCATGGGGATGGTGGCCTTCATCCTTCTCCTCCTCCTCCTCCTCCTCACAGTGCCGGGAGCTGCGGGGATTCATCCGCCCTCTGACGGAGCTGCTCAACGGGCTGCGCATGGGGCGCTACGACAAAGGTGGGTGTCCCAGGACCCCAAAACAACGGGACGGGGATTTATGGCATGGGAGTTCCACCACCACATCCCCATGGTGTCCCCAACGTCCCCCCATGGGACAGCACAAGGGTTCCAAACCCATGTCCCTCTATGTAGCAACTCCAAAACCTCTCCATAGCACCGGGATCTGTGGTACGGGGTCTCCATCCCTACATCCTCGTGCCCACTCTGTGGGACAGGGATTTATGGCACGGTAGTTCCATCCCCACATCCCCATGGCGGCCCCAGCATCACCCCATGGGACGTCCCTGCATCCCCACGATGTCCCCAAACTCACTGCGTGGGACGGGCATTTATGGCACGGGGGGATCCCACCCTACAGGGCTCAGCAGCTTCCAGCAAAGCGTGGCCATGGACAGGATCCAGCGGATCATCGGCGTCCTGCAGAAACCCGAAATGGGGTGAGTACCCACACCCCAAAAAAACCCCAAACACCCTCAGAATCTTCTCTCTTTGAGAGGCTCCACAGCCCCCAAATGCTCCTGATGTGGGGCTGGGGGCTGACGGGCCCCCTCCGCCCCACAGCGCGCGCTACCTGGGGACCCTGCTGCAGGTGGAGGTGATGCTCAAGGTGTGGTTCCCCCACGTCGCCCCCAAAGCCGGTCCTGAGCCCGACCCCGTCAGCGTCCTCCTGCTGCTCCGCGACCGCCACAGCGCACATGGGGACGGTGCCACATCGGGGGGGACGTCGGGGGGGACAACAGAGACGACACCAACAGGGACAACACAGCCTAAGTGCCCCCTCCCTACCCGGACTGGGGCCCCCGCGCCCCCCACAGCACCAGATGTGTGACTGTTCCCAGTGCTGGATCCTCTCTTCATTTTGTTTTTTGGGTTTTTTTTTTTTTGGTTTTTTTTTTTGCCTTTTTCTGGTTGTTTTTTGTTGTTGTTGTTGTTGTTGTTGTTGCTCTTTTTTTTTTTAATTGTTTGTTTGGGTTTTTTTAATTATCGTTTTGAAAGCGGGGGCAGGAGGCAGAGCCCCGTCCCCGGACTGCGAGAACGACCTTGAACGAAGTGGATTTTTGGGGTCTCTGCCCCAGCCCCATAAACACACAGCAGGGCCACCCCCCCCAACCCTGAGTGTGGTGCCTTGGGGCTTCGCTGCAACCCCGGGGGGGCACAAGGGGACAGGGGGATGGGGGTGGGGGGCGGGCCCCCCTGCAGCAGCACAGCCACCCCCCAGCCTCGTGCCTTCCCCACGGGGTTTTGGGGCGCGACGCGTTCCCCCCGTGGGAGCAATAAACGGCGGTGGAGCGGCCAGGCTGGGCTGTAACAGTGTCCTCTGTACTTGCTGGAGGTTTGACATGGGGGTGGGGGGCTGTTTTGGGGATGGGGGGGCAGATTTTTTTCTCCTTGGGCTCTGCTGTCCCCTAAACCTGGTCGCTACCTGGGGCCTGGTATCACCCCCACTTGGACTGGTGCCCCTTGGATCCAGTGCCCCCCCCCACCATGTGCCCTCCTGAAGCTGCTGCCCCCTTAGGTCTGGAGTCCCCTAAACCTGGTGTCTCCCCCCGTGGGGCGCAGTGTCCCCTGTACTCTGGATTCAGTGGTCCCTTAAATCTGGTGTCCCCTCTTGGGGACCTAGTGTCACCCCTGGGCCATGTGTCCCCTGGGGATGCTGATCCTCAGAGCCAATGCCCCCCCCCCCCAAAGGTGGTCCAGTGGCCCCCCTGGGTCTGCCCCCTGAACCCAGCGTCATTCCCAGTTCTGCAGTGTCCATACCCAGTGTCCCCTGGAACAGCGTCCCTCCTGGACCTGGTTCTGGTGTCCCTCATGGGGTTCAGTGTCCCTTCCTCGGGCTCAGTGTCCCTTAGTCACAGTGCCTCTTGCCTGGACTTCCATCTCCTCCTGGACTTGGTGTCCCTTGGATCCCGGTTCCCCTGAGCCCGATGGTCCCTGCATCCCCTGGTGCTGTCCCAAGCCCCACGCAGTGAACCCCTACTCAGGACCCCATAGGGATAGGGGGCGGAGCCTACTCCTGACCCCCGCCCATTCCCCCGCGCACACCACGCCCCCTTTGGCCCCGCGCCCGGTGCTTAGCGTAGCCACGCCTCCTTTGCGCTAAACCACGCCCCTTTGTGCTAAAAGCCACGCCTCTCCCCCCATCCCGTGCCCGCTGGCGATTTCCGGTTCCGGGGCGCTCGGAGGTGAGTGTCGGTGTGGCGGTTTTCTCGGGGTCCCGGTGGTTCCCGGGGGAAGGGGCGATCCCGGGCCGGTGCCGTCCCTCAGCGGAGCCGCTCGGTCATGGCGAATCACGTCCGCTTCATCGGCCGCACCATCATGGTGCAAAACGGCAACGTGGATGCGGCCTATGGGGCGCTGAACAGGTGAGGGGCAGCGGGTGGGGGCGGGGCACTGAGGGGTCCGGGGTCCCCCCCCCCCCCCCCCCCACCTCAGATCCGCTGTTTGCTGTGGGTTTGCTGCCCCACACCGGCTTGGGGGGCCCAGGGTCCCACCTGTGGCCTTGGGCGCTTCCAGGGATGGGGTATCCGCACTGCGCTGGGCTGGGGTCTCGCTCCACCCTTTGCCCCTCCTGCTCCTGGAGGCAGTGAGGATGAAGGCAGGTGATTATGTCCAAAATGTCACCCCCATGCGTCCAAATTTATGGCAAATTTATCGCTCTGAGGCACCCCAGGGTGCTTCAGTGTGCCCCAGAAGCTTTCTGGGAGCCCTCTTTGTACTCCTGCGCACTCTGAATTATACCCAGAGCTCTTCAGTTTGCTCTGGGGCACTCTGCGGGCTTCCCAGTGTTCCCAAATTCCTGGCAAGGGCACCGTAGACAACACCTTGAGCACTCACTGCTCTTTTTGGGTCTTGTAGCAGAGTGCTGGTGTTCGGTCGCTTCAAGGCTTTTCCTGGGCAGCTCTGGGTCCTGATGCCTCTTTTCACAGCAGCACCTTCCTCCTTACTGCAGCCCACTCTTGGTTGTGTTCTCATGGAGCCAAACGCGCTCCCAGTGCTGCAGTGACCTCGGGTTCCTGCAGCAGAAGGAGCATTTCGGGTCCTTGCAGTCTCTCAGGAAGAAGCAAAGTCTGGAATGCAGCGGTTGTAAAGTTTGGGAGCTGGCAGCAGATCTTTGCGTTCCACTGCCATACTCAGGGATCACTGCAGGGCTCAGCACGGAGGAAAACTCAGTTATTGCAAAATGAGTTTCATGGGATGGGCAAGCAGGTTGCGCAGAGATGGGGGGGGGGGGGACGACGGTGCAATAAACGATGTGAGCTTTCATCTTAAAATGCAAAGAGCAGCAAGAGATGATGCAGCAGGCACAGGGCTCGGTGAGAGATAGAGGCTTAAAAAGCAGCTGGGCTGCGTCAGCGAGAGCACACCGCGGGGAGGAGGAGGAGGAGGATGTGGCCGCGGTTCTCCCGTGTCCCTTTCCTCACAGGATCCTGTCGCAGGACGGCATCATTGAGTCGGTGAAGCTGCGGCGCTACTACGAGAAGCCGTGCCGCAGGAGGCAGCGCCTGGCCTACGAGGCGTGCCGGCGCGTCTACAACACCGAGATGGCGCGCAAGATCTCCTTCCTCGCCCGCAAGAGCCGCGCGGACCCCTGGCTGGGCTGCTAGCGGGGCCGCGGCCGGCTGCCCGCTGGGCTGTGCGTTAATAAAAGCCGTGTGCAGCTCTCTGTGGTTCAGCCGCGCTCGGGTGTTGCGGTGTGGGGAGCCGCGGGGTCCCGCCCCGCCCTCTCGCGGCCGTTTCTTTCCGTGTGGGGGCGCGCCTTTCCCGCCGGCCGCTTTTCCCGCGCTCCCGCGTCACGTGCCGGGGGCGCGCGCGGCTTCATTTCCTCTCTCCGCGTCCTTCCCGGCGGCCCTCAGGAGGGCGGGCGCGCACGCGCAGCGCGCCCTCGGCGGCCGTTTCCGCTTCCGCCCCGACGTGCCGTCGCCGTCAGGGCCGCAGTCGCCGTTCGGGCCCGGGCCTGCGGGGGCCGCGCCCGCCGCGGTGAGGGACCGGGGGAAAGGGGGGGGGGGGGGGGGCTGCGTCCGAGGGGAGTGGGGTGGGGAGACAGCGGCCGAGCGGCTCTGAGGGGACGCGGGGCCCGGCCGCGACGCGCGGCGAGGCGAGGCCCCAACGGCGGGCCCCGGGCCGGTTTGCGCCGCCGGTGTTTGTGCGCTGAGATCTGGAGCTGAGCTGTGGGGCGGAGCTGTGGGGCTGAGGCACAGAGCGCCGCGGGAGTCAGTGAAGTCGGAGTTAACTGGAGCCGTTAATTTGAGCGGCGCGTGCGACCCGCGGGGCTCCGTTTGTTGTGGGAGCGGCGTTTTTACGTTACCCGCGCTTTGGGAAGCAGCGTCGGGGCGAAGGTCGGTGGGTGCATCCGCGTGGCCGCTCCCGGCCCCGTTTTCCGCTCCTGACGTGCCCGCGAAGTCCCGTAGGGCTCCGAGCACCGACGGCTGCAGGAGTTGCCCGGAGATGCTGATTTGGGGGGGAAGGAAATGCCGTTGGAGGGATTGTTCTCTTCTTTCCGGGTCCTTCACGACGTGCAGAAGTTGAGCAGGAGTGGGAAGTTTAAGCCAAGTGCAAACTATTCCAGTTTAGCCTTCCTGAGCAAGCGTGCAGAAAGCCGTAATTCATCAGCAGTGCTGATACGTTGTACTGATCGATTATGTTGATGCATCTTGACGCTCGGTTAACTTCATCCTCACTTGTTACGTACTTCAGAGTCTGGACTTACTGATGAAGTGCTGTAATGATGTTCCTTTGGGCTGTATGTGATGCTGCTGTTTCATGAGTCTCAGTAAAACTCATGGCAAAAAATGCAGGACTGCCAGGTGCTCCCAACCTTCTCCCAGCAGATTATTAGGAGCTCTCCACCTGAAGCTTCCCCCCCTTGTTGCTCTTTCAGACCTGTAGGTTTACTTCTCTTGGCTGTTTTTCAGTCTCTAAATTGAGAAGCACTTTGTTGCAGCATCCAGGATCTTTGTTCTGAGTTTTTGGAATGATAACTATTTTAGGTGCTGTTTGATTTAGTTTAAAAGAGTCCTGTTAAGGTAAAGGCTCTGTGAGGCTTTTCCTGTGGGCAAGAAACGTTGAGGTCAAACATATTTCCTTAAGAAGATTTTCTCCTGTTTCCAGATAAAGGAGACTTGGTTTCCAAATCAGATTAGTGCCTGGCCGTGTAATTAAACGTTATTGCATCCACTTCATTGCAGCTTACGTTAGAAGTGCAAGAACAACTAGTGATTGACAGTGAGAAATTATTGTCTTGGATCTGTCATTTGGAATCAGGCTCAAGAGGAGCCAGCAGGGAAGGGCAGTGTCGTTGATCCGCTGCTTTGTTTAAGCAGCACACCCTGAGGCAGTCGGGCATGTGCTGATCATTAAGTATCAGTAAACCTGTTGCCTAAATGAGATTGCTGACTTACCCCTGGACATCGCTGGGAGGCAGCCTGCAGTGAGGGGCTGGGAGTGTGCCCAGAGTTGTTGGGGAAGCTCACGGGAAAGGGAAGAACTCCGGGTGAGCCAGGTATGTGTGAGGTGTTTCTGTATTTGAGGTGTCATTAGCTGATGCTCTCCTGATACAGTTTGGTTTGTGGAGCATCAGTAAGTGCGCTGGCGTGCATGTAGCTGACAGCTGCCCCAGGCTGTGTCAGCAGGAGAAAACAGGCTGAAGCAACACCAAGACCAAGCTTTTCTCCTCTTGTTCAGGAGAAACTGTGTGGAAGTGGATCTTGGTGTACAGAAGCTGGAACACACTTGCCTTTCATTCTCCAACTTCCCTTAAGGGAAGGGTGAAACCTGTGAGCAGAGTTTTTCTTCTCAGAGTCTGATGCTGCATCTTTCCTATTCTTTTCTCCTGAGACCTCTGTGTGGCACATGTAATCTTAGCATGTGTTTTAAAAACAAGGGAGTCGAAATAACCTCCAGCAGTTTTCCCCGTCTGTAAGCTCTCTCTTTCATGCACCAAAATAATAATCTGATGCTTTGTTTTTATTAATCTCTGGTTGTCTTGTTTGCTTTCTTTGCAGGTACGAGCAAGATGTCGCTCTCCAAAAGGGAATTGGACGAGCTGAAGCCATGGATCGAGAAGACAGTGAAGCGAGTGCTGGGTTTCTCCGAGCCCACTGTGGTCACTGCAGCACTGAACTGCGTTGGGAAGGGCATGGACAAGAAGAAAGCAGCCGGTATGTCCCAGCCCCAAGCTTGTGTTAGAAGCAGACAGGCCCCTTAGAAATAAACTATACATTATGCACATGAGAAACAGATCCTGTTCTGAAATGAAACAGCATGTGTTGGCTTCACCCATTTCTGGATGTTGTGTTGCATTTGAAGCAGCCTCAGGTCAAGTTTAAGCTCTTTCCCTCCGTCTCTGCGAGGCTGGGCTCATGCTGCTGGTGTGCAGCTGCCTTGGCAGGTTGTGGTTTTGTTGCCACTTGAAACTGTCAGTGTCTGGGTGTATGGGAACTGTTGAATCACAGCCTGAACCACTGATTGATCACCTGAGGCGAGCACTGAGTCAGCTGCAGGGGCACAGGTGAAGGCAATGCACCTGGAAGGGGTGGAGTCTGGCTCCACCTCTCCCAGACCCCATTTAAGGGTTGACCAGCGCTGGGAAAGGTTCTCTCATTGGAGATCCCTCTCCTGTGGAGTTATCAGCAAACCTCAACCATCTGGAGAAGGTGAGCCTCTCTTTATTCACTGGTTGCCTGTTTACCATCCAGATAAGCCTGGCAAAATATACCATCTTCCTCACTATTTTCTCTGAGTACCACTCTTATGGGTTATTCACCCTCCACTGGGAGGTGGATGCTATCCGTGCAGATGTGAAGGCAGATTTGTATTGAACTGCTTTTATACCTAAAACCAAAACTAAACAAACCCTGGAGCTCTGCTGTATACCTCTGTGCACTGTGATAGGGATAACTGTCAGCCTGGATGAGGCAGAGGTGAGTACGTGCAGACAGGTGAGACGAGTTCAGAAGTTTTGGGATACGTTGCAGAAACAGATAAAATGAATTTAAAATCTCTTTTTTCACTTAAAGGAATTTAAAATTATAATCTCTATTGTTTTGGTGTTTGTTTACCATTAGAGCCTTATATATATATTTTTTAGTCTAGTGGAGGTCTGAACTCCAGTACAGTGGGTTTAAACTTTTAACACAGGATGTCCATTTGTTTGCCCCTTGTCTTAACTCCAGATGTCAGCACCTGCAGATCCCAGAGGCTTCTTGAGCCCTGGTAGCATTAGTTGTGTTGAAGTCACCTTTAAAAAAGTAATGGCTTTGCAGAAGTCTCTGTGAGTTCTCTGTTCTCCCTCTCATCCTGAGCAGTGGATTCTGCCATTTACACAACTCCTCTTCTTTCTCAGACCATCTCAAGCCCTTTCTGGATGACTCCACACTGCGATTTGTGGACAAACTCTTTGAAGCAGTGGAGGAAGGACGAAGCTCCAGGCACTCAAAATCTAATAGTGACCGGAATCGAAAGCGAGAGCTAAAGGTGAGCCAAGGACTGATTATTGATTATGGTTTTCTGTTGTTTGGTGGCTTTGGAGGAAGCACTGGTACTCTGTCACACTTTCCTCTTCCAGAGAGGTACATCTTATTATGCTTAAAGTTCAAGAGAAAAGACCCTTCTCCATGATGAAGTGTGTGAGCCTTTACCTTTCCGTTCTCTTTACCTTCTGACGAGGTAGTGGAGCACTGTCCTTGCTGGTGTCCAGGGTGGAAGCCTGGGCTGTTGATTTCTTTAACCATCTGTGCTAGGCTGTGCAACGAAGTAACTCCAATAGCAGGGCTCCATCTCTGCTTCCTCTCTTATTTGTTGCTATTGCATTTGGCAGTCCTGAATCTTGACTGCCTTGCAAGCTGGCAGCCTGGGGTAGAGTGGCCCCCACCTCGTAGTAACTTCTTATTCCTCTTCCTTGATCTGACAAGCCGTGTTTCAGTCTGCCAGCTGATGGTGCCCTTTCCCAAGTGAATGGGTCTTTCTGTGGTGAATGATCTGATGGGTTTTCATTCTCTTTTCCGCCTGGAATCCTCAAGAGGGCAATTTTGGCAACCTCTTTCCCCCCCCACTGTAGCCCAAGGTTGATTACAGCAGGGATGTGATAGTTCTCTGGTGTTTCTTCCATCTAACACTTGTCTGGGACGGGGAAGGCTCATGCATCCAAACCTGTTTTCACCTCCTTTGTTCTCTTGAAGACTTTACTCGCCACCTTCTGGAAATCCATTTTTTTCATCAGTCGCATACTGAGTTTAAAAGTGGCTACTCTACATGCTGTTCCCTGCTTACAAAGTAAGTTTCCTTTGACTTTTTTCTGAGGTTCCTATTTTATGGTAAACTGTATTGCTCTGTAAGTTTGTTCAGTCAGCACCTAACCTCAGTTATCTGGAATAATCCTTTTCAGATTTCAGTTTGTCCCTCCTCAGGTGTGTTGGGAGACAGCTGCCTTCACTCCCCATTTTCTGTTAGAAACTGTTGCTTTTTCTCTCACTCTCTGGAGGAGGTTTTAACACATATCAGAGAAGGGCCTCTTCTAGGCTTCAGATGCATTCATCCTTTAAGGAACTGTGTGTTTAAACCGTTTCCATCCTGCCTGTTTCAGTACAGCCTGAGTGGCAGTAGTGCTGTCTCATTGAGTGACCTGGAGTGGTCTGGATTTTGGGTGTCCCAATGAATGTTGCAGCTTAAAGAACTGCAGCATTCTGCAGCTCTCTTGATCAGAACAGCGTTGCCAATAACCAAATATTTCTGTTCCGTGGCTCCACTTAATTTGGGTTTTAGCCTGGCACACAAACTTGTCATGCCACGCTGCCACTTGAAGGCAAGATTATGACTAGGCTGTTTTCTCCTAGCTGTGCCCCTCAATACTTTTGCTTTTGACTTCTTGGGAAGTTGGAAGGGAGATAGTAACATCATGCATCATATCGCTGCATGGCACTCTGTGGTGGTAAGACCTCAGACCACAGCATTGTAGGGAGCTTTGTACCATCCTGTGGCAATGCTGACACGCACAGATCCCACGTTTCTTCAGAAGTTAAATCTAGAATTGCCTGTTCTTGCACCTGGCCTCAAACTATCTCATCCTCTCATCTTCCCTGTGGTAGTGGCCAGTGCACTGCAGAACAGAGGGAGGGGAGGGAGCAGCATCCTGTGGCAGCCTGGCAAGCTGTCTCACACTGGACATTGAGGCAGGGATGTGGCTGGGTGTGGGACTGGTGACTTTTCTCCAGTGAAACATCTGCTTGGGTGTCCTACATGACCACAGATGGCTGATGGTGTTCTTGGCTTCTGAGCTAACCCTAAGCAGGCTTGGGATGCAGCAGAGCAGACCTATCCTCATCTCTTGCTTCCTAGTATGGAGACGAGCATCCAGCCTGCCTTCTCATCAACCTCTATCTCTGGAATTACGTGTCTTGGAGGTCCTTCATCAGGATCTGTCCTCACCTTGCTGTAAAGCAGAACCACAGAATTGTAGGGGTTGGAAGGGACCTCTAGAGATCATTGAGTCCAGCTCCCTGCCAAAGCAACTCCCTACGCCAGGCCACACAGGTAGGCGTGCAGGCGGGTCTTGAATATCTCCAGGGAAGGAGATTCCACAACTCCCCTGGGCCGTGTGTCACGCGTGTGTCACGCGTGTGTCACGCGTGTGTCACGCGTGTGTCACGCGTGTGTCACGCGTGTGTCACGCGTGTGTCACGCGTGTGTCACGCGTGTGTCACGCGTGTGTCACGCGTGTGTCACGCGTGTGTCACGCGTGTGTCACGCGTGTGTCACGCGTGTGTCACGCGTGTGTCACGCGTGTGTCACGCGTGTGTCACGCGTGTGTCACGCGTGTGTCACGCGTGTGTCACGCGTGTGTCACGCGTGTGTCACGCGTGTGTCACGCGTGTGTCACGCGCATCAGCTGCCCAAGGGGTTGTGTCACACGGATGGTTGAGTAAAGCTGTCAGATCGTGATCCAGTATTACTTTTCCCTCCACCACTGCAGGTTTCAGAGTTGATTTTACACTTACACACTTCGGTTTGTAGCATCTAGCAGTGGATTAATTCAGGGTGCTCTTTTCTGGTCATATTAGCTGTCTTCAGCATTCTGGCTGGCCTTCCTTCTCTCTCCATGGTTAACTCTTGTGGGGTAGGTCATTGCTTGGGAAGTTTCAGGTACTAAAACGTAATGGTTTACACACTTTATACTATGGGCAAGTCCTTTCTCTTGAACTTATAGGTTTTCCAAGAAGTACCTGTGTCTGGATGAGGATGTGTCCTTGTAGAATATGAACCATTATAGTGAAGAAGGGATTTCAACTAACGCTTACAACCGGTTTGTATATTTTCATTTCCGATAACGCTCTCACACACAAAACAGAAACACAGTTGCATGGACAAATCCAGTTCACCATACACAAAACTGACTAAGTGAAATCCGTGGCCACCAGCACACGAGCTGGGGAGCACTTGAATGGCACGTGTTCCCAGTTCCCCAAGCACAGAGCTCTGTGCAAAGCACACTTTTGTTTTGTGAGGTGGATGCTTAATGCAAGTTCATCGGTGTGATCAGTGCTCCACTTGCTCTCTGAGCTCTGCTTCTTAAAAGCATCTGAGCACCTGGCTCTGAGCTGGAGTCTGCTGGGTCAAACTGTGAGGAAATGCTGCAGGTCTCTCCCTGCCTACAGGGTCTGGGACTGTGTTCTCTCTTTGGTCAGAACGCAGTAGGGTGGAGCAGCTTCTGCTTTCACCCCCTTTGATTGTGGTTGTAGATGCAGGCACCCTTCGGGTGTGGGTCTGGTTAGCTTGTGTGCAGGCTTTCTCCATCTCTCTTGAGTAGCTGAGTGAGATCTTACATTTCCTCAGTTCCTAAAATCCCATGACCACCTAGGACAGCAGTGGTGGCTTTTACACAGGTATGTCCCTGGAGTGTCTCCTGTCCTTTAAGCTACTGGATGGATCATCATCAATGCTTCTCTTGTGGGGAACCAGGGCACAGGCTTCACGTGGCTGTACCAGTTAGGTCAGCCTGTGAGTGGTACCCTGGAAACTCAGACACAGTGCAGCGCTGACCTTTCAGTGCTGGATTTCCTTCTCTTGGTGGCTTCTTGTCCTAAAACAGTGTTCATGACGGAAATTCTTTGCTTTTAACCAGATTTGTTTCTTTCTCCTCTTACTTCAGGATGTGTTTGGTGATGATTCTGAGGTATCCAAAGAATCTTCTGGTGTCAAGAAACGGCGCATACCGCGATTTGAGGAGGTTGAGGATGAGCCTGAGGTTATTCCAGGCCCACCATCTGAAAGCCCAGGAATGCTGACCAAGCTGCAGGTCAGTCTGAGTGGACTGTGTTACATCAGCTCTGTCTCCAGAACAGTGCTGTCTGCCTCTGAGATCTTGAATCCTGATACAGTTTAATGTTTGTTTTATCCTGATTCACAAGCTGTGCAAGCAAATGGCAAGCTGCTTTTGACTGTCCTTTGTTTGCTATAGTTGCTGCCTGTGTTCTTTTCACAAAGCTCAATGCCTCTTGTGAATTGGGCTAATGACAACATGGAGTCTTCAGGTGGGGAAAAGTTTGGATGTTCTCTTATAACCTGCAGTAAACAAGAGGAGAGAGTCTTAGTAGGCAGTGCTTGCACTGTTAGATTCCTTTACTAGGGCTGGTGGTGATCAGTTATAGCAATCTGATACAATTCTGTTCTCATTAAGCTGGCTTGAACTCATTTGTAGCTGTAAAGGAGTGTAAAAGGATGCTGCTGACCCTTTCTCTTCTTTCAGTAAAGGGAAAAAATTCACTGTCCAATTTTGTTTCTGCAGATCAAGCAGATGATGGAGGCAGCCACCCGACAGATCGAAGAGAGGAAAAAGCAGCTGAGCTTCATCAGTCCTCCGACACCACAGGTAGCTGCTGGAATTAGGAGGCTGCTGTATAGCTCACAGCTATGACATGTCGACCTGGATGTGTTAAAACAGCTGCGTAACAAAATTTATTTCTCTGTCAACAGCCAAAAATTTCTTCCTCATCCCAATCGGAACGTCTCCCCATCGGCAACACGATCCAGCCCTCCCAGGCAGCAACCTTCATGAATGATGCCATTGAGAAGGCCAGAAAAGCTGCCGAGCTGCAGGCCCGAATTCAGGCTCAGCTGGCCTTGAAACCAGGGCTTATTGGCAATGCCAACATGGTGGGGTTGGCCAACCTGCATGCCATGGGGATCGCACCGCCGTGAGTAGCCACTGTTCCTCTGAACACTAATCATGACCATGAAAGTGGCAGAGTGTTGGTAGAGGGTCTGGCCAAAGGGTTTCCCCTGTGTACCATTAGTTCCAGCAGATTTAGGATCTGCTGAATATGTTGCAGAGTTGAAGTGGAGGTTACTCCTTCCCTGAGTAACACTCAACTTCTGCTCATGAGATTTGAGTCCTTTCTGGCCATGTAGATGAGACCTGAACAGTACGAAGAATCCACTCAGAAACTTCTCACGAGTTATAGGTCTGGTGCTCTCAAATCCTTTGGATTAATACTATAGTCAGACTTTAATGTATTTGTTTTGCCACCAGGAAGGTGGAATTGAAGGATCAGACAAAGCCTACGCCATTGATCTTGGATGAACAGGGCCGAACTGTTGATGCGACCGGTAAAGAGATTGAATTGACTCACCGCATGCCAACCCTAAAAGCAAACATCAGAGCTGTGAAGAGAGAGCAGTTCAAACAACAGCTTAAAGAAAAGCCCTCGGAAGATATGGAATCGAACACTTACTTTGACCCCCGGGTCTCCATAACCCCAGCCCAGCGTCAGAAACGCACCTTTAAGTTCCATGAAAAAGGCAAATTTGAGAAAATTGCCCAGAGGTTGCGAACGAAGGTATTTGGGGTCTTGCCATGCTAACTGACCGCACAGAAATGAGGGTTTGGTTCAGGATGGGAGTTGGCTCCCCTCTCCTGGGATGTGAAGGGAGCTGTGTTCACTTGAGTAAACTTGGGGATCATTCCGTTCTAGAGGGCTCAGTAATAACACCAAATTTTTAGCAAGTCTGTTAGAAAAAGCACTTCATTATCATGTGTTGCGAGGTTTCCTCTGCAGCTTGCTTGTGATTTAAATATGTATGCTTACATGTTAGAAGATGCTCACATACTGATGCTTTACCTGAAGTTGTGCTATTTCAGAGTGACCTTTATGTGCCACTTTCCTCTCCTTGTTCTCAGGCTCAGCTAGAAAAGCTGCAGGCAGAGATCTCTCAGGCTGCCAGAAAGACAGGGATACACACTTCTACCAAGTTGGCTCTCATTACCCCTAAAAAGGAGCTGAAAGAAGGGGAGATCCCAGAGATAGAGTGGTGGGACTCATACATCATCCCTAATGGCCTTGATCTGTAAGTATTTTACGTATCAGGCTTTGATTGTTTTCCTGTGGGAGGAAGCTCTGGGAGTTTCTTGGGGATAATACGGGAGTCTCTGGAGCACTTTGGCAAATTGGGTTGGACACATCTGCTTGAGCTATTGAATTCTGCCACAGTCCCTGAGATAAGAGCAGGCACTGGGTTTGCTCCCAGGTCTCTCCAAGGGTGTTGGTAGGCAACTGCCCTTCTCCTTTATCAGAGGCAGAGTTCCTCCATGGACTGAGGAGGTGCCTTGCAGTTAGAGCGATTGCTTGGCCCCAGGTTGGTTGTGTGCTTTCTCAAGCACATGTTCAGGTTACTCACAAGTCTCATTCACAGTTGAGTTGTGGCAAGCCTCTCTCCTAACTGAAGTGTGTGTGGATATTCCACTGGGGAACACATCTATGCTGCATGCCTCTGTTTTGTGCTTTGAGTAGAATGTTTTGCATGTCAAATAGCTGCCGTGATTTGTCCAAGGGAAGTGTTATTTTTTTTCCATGGCTTGTGTTTAAGGGAATGCAGGAATCCAGGCTGGGAGGTTTGCAATGATGCCCAACTCTCTCCTTTCTAGAAAAGGCGGAACTTCTTCAAAGAAAGATGAATACTTTGGAATCACAAACCTCGTGGAGCACCCAGCACAGCTTAACCCACCAGGTACTGCAGTCTGGTCTCAGACTTTGCCCTGTTTGGTTGACTAGATACAAAATACTCCAGAAGGCCAACACTTGGCAGGGTGAACCAGCATGCATGCCCCACACTGACTGGTGTGTCTTATCACTGTGGGAAAAAGAAATCATACAGAAGTAAATAGGAAAGTTCTGCAAAAGCAGCCAGGATTGGAAGGGAGAGTCTCCGTCCAGTGTTCAGAAAGTTGGTATAATGCTTGTTTTTATCTTGCCTTGTCTCTCTTTGCAGTGGACAGTGACACACCAGTGACCTTGGGTGTTTATTTAACTAAGAAAGAGCAAAAGAAGTTACGGCGACAGACTCGGAGAGAAGCTCAGAAAGAGCTACAGGAGAAAGTCAGGCTGGGCCTGATGCCACCTCCAGAGCCCAAAGGTAAGTAACAGCTACAGCATGCAGAGAACTGGGCTGATGTTAGCTGCCAAACTATGAACGTGGTTGGGAATTGCAGCAGGAGTGCGTGTATCAGTGTGTGTGCTCTCATCCCTACATGCATTTATACAAGCCTGTGAACATGCTGGGTGTTTCTGTGAAATATGACGTGTCGTTGCCATTCTTTATGACAAAGGAGTCCGATGGGAACCTCTCTCAGTTCCTCTCTCATTTTCTTTGCAGTAAGAATTTCAAACTTGATGCGAGTACTGGGGACGGAAGCTGTTCAGGACCCAACAAAAGTTGAAGCCCATGTTAGAGCACAGATGGCAAAGAGACAGAAGTAGGTGGCACGCTGTACTGTCTTTGTTTGTCCATTCTGAGTGGACTTTGTGGTGATGCTGCATTTCTTCCCAGAGAATGAAGTTCCAGAACTGATGTATGAAAGCACGAGCAATTTGATTTGTGTGTTTGTGTTCGTGTGCGCTGCTCTTGCAGTTTATTTCAGCTGTCTTGAATGAACTTCCCAGGGCCCTGAGTGGGGATTTGTGTCTGAGAGATCAATTTTGTGCATTGGAAAGTGGCTTTGTGCCCTGTATTAAATGAGTTTCCTACTGTGATGATGATTGGCATGACAGTTGTTATTGGTGAAGATGGTTAGAGAAGAATTGAACTGGTGACTGAATAAGAAGGGGCTGTGTGCTTTTAATTCAGGGATCTGGGTGGAATTCGGAGCTGTTTTGGGATCCATTCAGTACTTAAGAATCTGTTTCAGTGTGGTAACAGATACCTTGTAGGCTTTTTGCTCATTGCTGAGTCTTTTTGTGTCCAGAGCTCACGAAGAAGCAAACGCTGCAAGAAAACTGACAGCAGAACAACGAAAAGCAAAGAAGATTAAAAAGCTCAAAGAAGATGTTTCACAGGGAGTTCACATAGCTGTGTATAGGTGAGTGCTGAGCTGTGTGCTCTTGATGGATGTTTGTCCTTGTGTCAGTTTACAAACAGGCCCAAGAAGTGCTCTGCATAATCGTGTGCCGCTAAAGAGGAGTGTCCTTTAGCCTGCTTGATGCACTGATGTGCAGAAATCTTAAGATAATTTCAAGATCTAAACATGAGCTCTGTTTTTCCACGAACAGCTCTTTTTTTTTGTCCTGTCCTTAGGGTCAGAAACTTGAGCAATCCAGCAAAAAAATTCAAAATCGAGGCAAATGCTGGGCAGCTGTACTTAACAGGCGTGGTGGTTCTACACAAAGATGTCAACGTGGTCGTGGTAGAAGGAGGTGAGGATTCTGAGGCAGGTTATGGCCTCAGCATAATGTTCAAAAGCTTGCTTTTGCAAAAGTCACCTGCGTGTGAAAATAGCAGAAGGTTACAGAAGAACAATGAAGTAAGGAGGCACTTTGAAAGTCTTTCTATTGTGGTTTTAACGGCACTAATACTGGCTACAGAGAAGAGCACTGTAAGACAGATAGGAAGAACAGAACGTTTGATGTTGATGGGAAATGTATCTGATGTAAATCCATTTCAAGTCCAATGCAGTTATAGTTTGACTAGAAGGGCCTGGCTGTGCTGTACTTGTGTCAGATCAGCTGAGCTTGCTTTGAAAGGCTTAGTTCAGCTTCTACTGCTTTTTAAAAGCTAAAAAATGAAGATTAAGGAACTGTTTGAATGTGTCTCACTTCTTCCCAGGCCCAAAAGCACAGAAGAAATTCAAACGTCTCATGCTTCATCGAATAAAATGGGATGAACAAACATCAAACACCAAGGGAGAGGGTAAGTGTGGAACTCTGTGGGGAAGGAGGTAATAACAGATCACGTGGCTGTTGAAGTGATGAAGCAGCAGTGGGGGGGTTTCTGCAGGACTAGAAGGTGTTGTTTTCTTTTCCAGATGATGATGAGTCTGATGAGGAATCTGTTAAGAAAACAAACAAATGCTCTCTGGTTTGGGAGGTGAGTGGCAGTTTTGTTTTGGTAGGAGGTCTGGGGGCTTAGGCAGAGCACAGGTTAACCCTGCCTGACAGGATGGCTGACATTCTGCAGCTTTGTCTGAAATGGAAATCTACTGATCTGACTCAAACTGTACACATTTCTTAAACTGCAGCAGAATTACCCAGTGCAGGGTAGATACTCATAGCCCATGCTTCTTCAGCAGTCAGGTTAATTGCTTGTTAACCTGTAAAAACATTTATTCTCAGGTTCCCTGAGTCGCTCAGTTTTATTTCAGTTACTTTCATCCGCAGACGTGTTGAAATGAGTCCCTTTTCTCTTCCAGGGCACAGCAAAGGATCGCAGCTTTGGCGAAATGAAATTTAAGCAGTGCCCCACTGAAAACATGGCACGGGAGCACTTTAAAAAGCACGGAGCAGAGCACTACTGGGACCTGGCTCTGAGCGAGTCCGTGCTGGAATCCACAGACTGAGGGTGCTGCTGCCCCTGCACCCCTCTTCGTTTGAGAACAATACCTCGTGGGAACTTGGACGACCCCTTCCTCCCTTCTGGTCTCCGCAGTACAGCGAGTATGATTAAAGAAGTATTTTTTAAAACAAATCAGTTACAGTTGTTTTCTGGATACATTCAGCACTTGGAGGCACTGGTGCAAACCTGCTGGCAGCCAGGCGGCCCCAGGCTGTGCTGTAGTGTCTCTGACCTTCTCTGGGATTAATTGTTTTGGAGCAGAGGGGGGGGAAAAATTGTTTTCAAAGATGTCTTTGTCCCCTCAGGAGCCGACCCACGTCCTCAGCCTGAGGTACGAAGGCCTCAGCACTGTGCTGGAGGTGTGGGGGGACAGAGGGTCGGTGTGGGGCAGCGCGTGGGGCGGGGAGGAGCACTTGGTGTTTGTAAAGCAGAGTAGGAGACGGGGACTTAGCCCACATCCTATATTTACATAATAAACTTTTTTTTTTTTTTTTTTTTTTTGTAAAAGCTGAAGTCGCGTTCAGTTTGTGTGAATTTCTGGCGTGGTTTGGAGCAGCACCGACTGGGGAGCTTTCGCAAAATGATGTTAGATTTCAGGGCGGCTCGGCCGGCCTCCTGCTCCGCTCCGTGGTGCCCCCTCAGCCCGGGATGGGGCGGAACGGCGCCTCGCGCCGCCACAGCGCGGGCTGCCGCCATCTTAGCCGCGGGGCAGGCCGGGAGCGGAGCGCGGGGCTGAGGGGGGCGGAATGGCGCGCAGGCGCGAAGGGAAGGGAGGGCGGGGGGGGGGGGGGGGGTGGAGCGGCGCATGCGCTTTACCCAGGAGGAGGGGCGGCTGCGCGTGCGCGGCGCTGAGGCGGCGGTTGTTGGTGGGAGGGGGGATGGAGGGGGGGGGGCGCTGCCGAGGCCGTGTGAGGGAGCCTGGCACAAAATGGCGGCGGGGGGGCGGGCGCTGCTCGCGGAGTGGGCCGGCGAGTGACCGCGCCGCCACCGCACCTCATCCGCCGTCCGTGGGGGGCGAAGGGGAGACGGCCCCGTGCGGGCGCCGGACCGACCTCAGAGCGCGGCCGCCTTTCGGTTTGGGGCCGGCGCGGCCCCACATCCCCTCCCCCACCTCCCCGTTACCCCCCCCCCCCCCCCCACCTTTCCCCCCTCGGGGCCCAGCGCAGCGCGACGCGGCGGAGCCGTCACCGCGGGCGGCGGCCGCGGCCCCGCGGGGCTGTGAAGGCCGTGAGCGCCGCCGCCGTCCGCGCGGCCCCGCCTGGGCGAGCAGGGCAGGAAGATGGCGGCGGGCGGCGGAGGCGGCGGCAGGGCCTCCTCCTCGGCCGCGTCGTCCTCGGCCGGCGCGCTGGAGGCCTCGCTCGACAGGAAGCTGCAGGCGGTGACCAACACCATGGAGTCCATCCAGGGCCTCTCGTCGTGGTGCCTGGAGAACAAGCGGCACCACAGCACCATCGTCTACCACTGGATGAAGTGGCTGCGGCGCTGTGAGTGCGGGCAGCGGTCGGGCCGGGCCGCCCCTTCCCCTCCCGTCCTTCTGACAGCGGTTCGGGTCCGCGGTGGCACCGCGCGGGGCTCGTGGAGCCGGGCCCGGGGCTCGCTTCGTGCTGGGCTGCGGGCAGGTGGATGCGGGCAGCTCCTGGGGAAGGGAGGGAGCTGTGCCCTTCCTCCTCAGCCGCTTTCTAAGCTAAGATTGGATTTGCTGTGCCTTGCTTTTGAGCGATGCCGTGCTCTGAAGGCTTCTCCCGCGTTGTGTTGTTGCGCCGTGGTCTGTGCCGGTATCAGGGAGAGGTGTGTTTGGACAGGGGTAGCTTCGTGGCAGCGTTGCCTGCTGCCAAAACCAGGGGCTGGCAGTGGGGCTCAGTGGGGTGTGCACAGCCCGGCGGCTACACGGGAATGGTGGTGGTGGTGGTGGTGGTGGTGGTGTGCCAGAGCTGCCCAACTCAACTTCAGGGAGAGCTCTGAGATCTGACGCGCTTTGAGGCGTGATTTCCCAGAGGCCTTTTGGCATCGCATAGCTCCTGGGCAGGCTTTCAGCTTAGCATCGCCTCTCCGTGCTTGAAAATGAATAAACTCGAGTTGTTGCAGTTGCGTGTGGTGCTGTGGGCATCTGGAGTTCTGCTCTGTGCTCGGCCTGGGTTGGCGTAGGGCATCGTTTTGAGAGGTTGGAGGAAAGATGTGTTCAGTGTCGTGGAGTGACCATCCTGTTCCACAGGAAACCCATTCTGACATAAATAAGAAGGAAATGTGTTGGGTGCCAGAACTCAGATTTGGCGAATGGCGGCAACAGCACAAGAGCGGAAAAGTTACTGCTTTCCCAAGTCTAAGCAGGGCTGAGTTAGAGCTGATACGTGATGGATTTTGTGTGTTGGAGGAGCTAAAGCGAGCTCTGTAGTAGAGTGGAGATAATACTGTCGTTCTGTAGCGTCGCTCTGCTTTGTGCTGAACCTTTTGTCAAGCCGTGCTGCAGTGGCTCGGTGACCTCCGTGTGTTTTGACAGAAGGTGAGTTAATGTGCAGCAGAGGGTGAGGAGGTGTTGCCTGTGCTCTGAGGGTTGTTTTGGTGATGCCTGGTGACGTGTCAGGCGATCTGTCAGGTGTCAGTATGGCCAAACTGTGTATGAGGTCCAGAGGATGGAGTGCTTCTGCTGTGGAGAGAGGCTGAGAGCTGGGGGTGTTCAGCCTGCAGAGGAGAAAGCTCAATGTGGCCTTCCAGTACCTAAAAGGTGCTTATAAACAGCAGGTAAACCAACTCATGTATGTGGTCTGATAGGACAAGGAGGAATGGCTTTAAACTAAAAGAGGAGAGAGTTAGGTTAGGCGATAGGAGGAAATTCTTTAGCCAGAGGCACTGTGGTGCTGGCGCTGCTGCCCAAAGAAGTGTGGGTGCTCCAGGCTATGGGTGGAGCTCTGTGCACCCTGAGCTGGTGGGGGCACCCAGCCCACAGCAGGGGGTGGGGGCTGTGGCATCCCTTCTGACCCAACAATGCAGTGATTTCATGTACCATAAGCTCAGACATCTGCCAGTGGTCACTGGAGTTTGTCTTATGTTGATCCGATTGGAGAAAAATCATGCTGAACTTCCTGAAATGTTCGTTTATTTCTTGTTAATGCACTGAGTGGTTGAAGAGTGATGTAAGAACCCAAGGAATAGCTTTGCCTGGGCTCTCACTCAGTGCTATAAATCCACACAACGCGCAGCGCAGCGTGTTTATCTTCTCCAGAGCTCATCCTGGAGCCCTGCGTTTGCTGTGGCCACAGCAGTTGTCTTCTTACTCCTGGCAGAGGTAGTTCTGCTCTGCTCCTCTGCTCCAGGGAGCAGCCACGGTCCCTTTTCGAGCACATTCTTTCTCATTTGCTCTCCTTCGTTACTCCTTCCCTTGTTCCAGGCTCTCACCATCTCTGCAGTTTTCTGCAGGCTCTCTCCAGTAGTTCTCGGTCTGCACTGAACTGGGAAGCCCAGTGCTGGGCCTAGTGCTCCAGCTGTGGCCTCCCCAGAGCGGAGCAGAGAGGAGGAGCACCTCCCTTAGCACACTGCACACACTCTGGACCGTGCACCGCTGCGGTCCTGTTGGCCTTAGGGCCACCAGAGCACTTTGCTGGCTCTTGGTCAGCCTCGTGGCCACCAGGAGCTCCTGGAGACAGCTCAGCATTGGAGTTGGATGTTAGCTCCAAGCTGCCCCGAGTGCTGGAGGTGCAGCTGGAGGAGATGCACGTGCCTCTGTTGTCAGTCATCTTTTCCTGCTGCCCGTGTGTGTTTCCCATTTGAGCCAAGGCAGCCTGAAGCGTGATGGAGGAGGAGCTGCTCACCCCTCAGATGTGGCTGGGATTGCTTTGTACAAAGTACACCTCGGGGCCAAAGGCGCATTATTTCCCTCACACGGCTTTCCTGCAGTTCACACAGCAGTTATGCAGCGTGGTGCTAGGTGATATTTGGGAGTGGATTCTTGGTGTTGTGCAGCGTAGGTGGGTTTTGTTACAAAAAGCTCCATACCGAGGGGATAACGTTAATTGTGCTGAGGTTCAGCACAAGCGGTGGAGCTAATGTTGGTGGGTGTCAGCTGTGTGTGACATTGGTCTTAAAGTTGGTTCTGAATTTGCTGTGTTTGAAGGCTACGTATGGATTGAACTGTTTAAACCAAATCTGGTGTGCCTGCGGCACCTGCTTGAATTGTGTAGGGAGATGTGGGTAATGTGTGTGAGATGTGAGCATCCAGTGACCAGAGGTTGGTACAGCAATGGGGTGCTGCATTTAGTTATGCCACAGGACAAACTTCACTTTGGTGCAGTGGTTATCTGATAGGTGATTTGTTTGTTGCTGTCAAAGTTTGTTCTGGAACGTCCAGTACTTCAGCTACACGGCTGCACCTGCAGCAGTAGCGTTGGAGCACTCACGCAGCCCAGCAGAAAAGGTGAAAAATATCTTCGGCAGAACCAGCTGGGAGTGCTCACAGAGCAGCTCCTTGGGGAAAAAGCTGCTCTCTGTGGCACACAGCAGTGCTCAGGGCTGCTGGAGGTGCAGATGAGCTTTCTCCTGCACTCGTGCCATGCAGACAGTTTATTTGTGTAACGAGGGCTTGTGAAACAATTTGGTGCTGAGTTAGGCCATCAGAGTGTTGCTGGCACAAGCACACTTGCTGTGCACACTTCTCAGATGTGATGCTCCTGTGCCAGACGGGCGGCTGCGTGCCGCTGCTCCCGGGTTAGCTTGCTTTGTGCTGTTTCCTTAGCCACGGTTGAGGCCCTTTTGCCAACAACGTGTGATTTGGGATGAGAGTGGTGCACGGAGGGGACTCCTGGGAAGCGCCGGCGTCTCCTGCCCAGCTTCACACAGAAACAGCTTCTTGTGTGTGAATGTGCTGTGTCATTCATGAGCAGAGATTGTCTGCTCTACAATAAGCCCATTGAAATCACAGCGTTCAGTATGCTGGAAGTGAGCTGTGCCCATATTTCTGCGGGTACACCGCATTGGTGCCTCTCTGTGTCTGAGATGAGCGCAGGAGGAGAGGCGTTAATATTTATTGCTCAGCTTCCAATCAAACCGTGCAGGTATGGTGTTATCAACCACCAAATATTAACACAGCGCATGGGACATTTTCTCAGGTGTGATGTGAGGTGTGAGTGCAAGCTGTGGTTTCCTTTCTGCTCGGCTTGGAGCCGGGAGGGATCAGCCACTGCAAGGGGCCAGCAGGCGTTTGCGGAGCTTGACTTACCACAGTGGGTTTTTTGGTTGGCTTGTGTTGTGGGTTTGGGTTTTTGTGTGGCACACTGTAAAAGCTGAATGCTGCAGGTCAGGGTTGTGCTGAGAGCATCAGTTTCCTCCGCTGTGAATGCTTCCCAGCTGGAAACCTGGAGATGGGAGCAGTGGGGAGCCACAGCCTCGTTGCTAGAAGAGGCTGGAATCACCCGTGGGGACAGGGCTTCAGCTGCCCCTGTCCCAAATTGCTCAGGTTCAGGAGAGCCAGAGCAATCAGACGAACATGTTGCTGGCCAGTGCAGCCCAAAAGGGAAACCTGAGGAAGGTGGGAGTCTGCTGGAGCTCGTGGGAGTGTGGAGCAAAGCAGGATATTGTCACCGTTCCTATATTTAAATCCTAACGTGATGTAGTTAAATGAAGTGAAATTAAATTAATTAGCATCTAGATCAGCTTACTGAGTGACAAGCGTTGTTACTGCTCCATTTAGGAAAAGACTTGGTGAAATAATTGAATTTGGAACTGGATATTATTAAGATAAAAGAGGTTGAGATGTTTTGAGTGAGAGCAGCTGTGCAGGCACGTTGTTGTCTGCGGACGCGGCACTGAGAGGGTCGGGTGCCAAAACTAATGCCAGAACAGCAGGAACAGGGGAGAACTTCTGGACAAATGAGTACCTTGAGGAGAAGAGACACAGATCTGGGTCCTTCATGCTCTGCACAAAAACTTGTGTCTGGCTTTTGTTTAACTGTGCCTCAGGAAGGGCTGCTTGAGCAGCTCTTTTTTTGGAGAAGATGGAGCACGTTGAACCTTCGTGCTGCTGAGGACTTGCTTTGAGCTAGGTGCATTTAAATGTTGGGGCTGGGACTGGGAGGGAGCACTTCTGTGGGTTGAGTGGTTTCCTTAGGGGACAGGTGAAGTGTAGGAATTGTCACTCCTGCCGTGTCCTGGGTCAGGGAAATAGAAGAGGTAATTCTGGGGCTGGTAAAGCCACAAGAAAAGGAAGGGAGAGTGGATTTAAACACGATTACTCTTAGAAAATATGGATAAGTGGACTCTTAAATTGTTAAATGGAAAAAATGGCACTGAGTCAGAAGGCAAACAGAGCAATGCCAGAGCGTCAGAGGCTGTGTTAGATCCACACTCCAGAGCATGCGTTGCTGTTCCTTTGCACCATGCCATGGTGTGTTTGACCTCACAGATGAACTGCTGCTGCTCTGCCTGGTTGTACTGTTCCTTCCGTAGCATGGAGGGCATCGCAGCAGCACAGGCTCAACAGTTCTTTGTGATCTCTCCAAGCTCAAGTCAGAAAACAGGCCTGGAGTCACAAGTGGCTTTTAGTTTTGGGGAGCTCTGGAAGTCGCCCTCTCTGGCTCACCGATTTATTAGTCTGAACTTGCTGTGGGACACACCATTAATGGAAGAAAGCCCAAAAGCAGGCCCCTATCTTATGTCAGAAATGCTTCGGGCGTTGCTTCTTCTACCTCATAATGGACCTTGGTTTTCTTTTTGCCTTTAGCTGCCTTTCCTCATCGATTGAATCTCTTTTACTTGGCCAACGATGTCATACAGAACTGCAAGAGAAAAAACGCGATTGTGTTCCGTGATACATTTGCAGAAGTGCTCCCTGAAGCTGCTTCGTTAGTGAAGTAAGTAATGCTGTGAGGTTTAACGTCTCAAAAACGTGCTATTTCTTCTCAAACCCTCCAGAAACATCAGCAAAATTTCCTATTGCATTCGTTAGTTCACTCTTCCCAACAACAGTGTGTGGGCTGAATTTCACTAAGATGCCTTGCAGTGGGAATTAGTCCTCATCTGGTCAGGTGCCCACTGCCTGAGGGCTCTTTTATTGATGCAGATGTGTAATTGCTTGTATTATTCATTTTAAAACCACGAGAAGTTACTGTGCGTGTGGAAGAAAAAGCCAATATGCTCTTTTTCAGGGATCCATCAGTGTCCAAATCTATAGAAAGAATCTTCAAAATCTGGGAGGACAGAAACGTGTACCCTGAGGAGACCATTTTGGCATTAAAAGAAGCTCTGAGTAAGTTATTTGCCTTTCACATTTCTTAACGAACTTATAGGTGAGTTCAGTAAGCAAAGTTCAGAGTTTGCTGCACAAAATGCATTTGTTGTGCACAAGTCCCATTTCCACATTTGTGTGGAGCAAAAAAAGATAGTGAGACGTTGGGAGGAGCACTGAATGTGTTTTTAAAGGCAGTCCTGAATTCTCCAACATAAGCTGGAGTTGTTCCAGCTGAGAGTAAAATCATCACACGTGTAAACTGGTCTTGGAAGTGCCGAGCACTGTGTCCTGGCAGAGGACTCGAGTCTCTGTTTCTTCCTTTGAGGTGTGAGTGCTCTTAATCTTGAGCTGAGTCTCAGCGCGGGCTGAAGAAGTAAGGTGGTTTTGTTCCTTTCTGTCTCACTTTTAGTGATAAGTTGTTTTTTGCTGTTAATATTTGTTGTGTAGGGAGTGGGCTGCGAGCAAAGCTGGGGGCTGAAGCAGCCTGTATGTCCCTGAGTGCTTAGTAAGAGAACTGCTTAACAGCTGAAATCACTGTCACTGACTGTAAGCACGTGTGGTCAGTTACGGCCAGAAATTAGCCAACACTCAGCTCCTTGACTTGAGGGAAATCAGTCTGTGTTTCTGCTTCATTTGGTTACCTCACTGACAGCCGAAGGAGCCTCAGGAAATCCTCGTCTGTGGTTTTGAGGAGCCAGTTGTAGTCATTGCAGGAAAAATACAACGTCGTGGGCTCGGGGTTTGGCACATGGAAGGGCTTCATGTTGAGAAGGGAAGTGTATGCATATGTCCTGAAATCTCTCTTAGCTGCTGTAGTTTTCAAGCAGACGTATTTCAGATCATTTGCAAATGAGGTGTTGTGGCTGTTTCCCCAACTTGCCTTGTGTGTCTGTTGAATGCTCGTTTCCTAAAAGCCTGTGTAAGGAGACAAACGGTGCAGTTTTATTGTCAGATGCATTGTGTTTTTCCTTCTTATTTTGGTTATTGTCATAGTGCAAGGGCAAACAGAAACTTGATTTAAAAATGGAAGACCATCCCACAAGTTGCTGTATCCCTGAGTAAACTTAGGTTCTCTTGGGCATCCAGCAGCTCATCGAAGGAATTTGGTCTAGGTGTTTTAAAACAAATTTCTGTTCACTCTTCTACCATACAACCATATGGCACCAAAACCAGATTCTTAAAGGAATCCCATAATGCCAGACTGCAAAAAATGAAATGTTTTCCAGGTACCACTTTCAAAACTCAGAAGCAGCTGAAAGAAACTCTGAACAAACAACCGAATAAGTCGTGGAAGAAATCTCAAAGTAAGAAAACAATGTGAACTCTCTGAACTAATATAAAAATTGCCTTCTCGAGGAAGAGAAGAAAGGCTATAGCCCAAAATGGGCAGAGTACCTGGACTAAAATACGAGCCAGCATGCACCTTCCAGGCTTGTAAAGCTCCTTACAGACTAATGCATAAAGCACCAAGGAGCTGTTGCTAGAGAACCACTTTTTAAAGAAATGAAGTATGGAAAAAAAAAAAGTCTTTGAGAGCAGAGGTTTTGAACAGTAGAGGAAAGATCGGGTGAAACCCCTTGGAAACTGGCTTAGACTATGCAGAGATGGAGAGAAGACAGACAGAAGCATGTACTATGGCAGCAGGAGGGCATGGTGGATACTACCTGCATGCTCAGGAACACATCTTCAACAGCAAACTAGATGATAGGATGAAAGAAAACTGGAAGCTGGCAGTGCAGATAATGAACTTTTCCATCCAACATTCTCAGAATGCAGTCTAGCTGGAAATGTGTTTGTAATACAGCAGTCTTACTGATAGTGCTATACAACAAAGCCTTGAATGCTAAATAACACAGATTGGTGGAACAGTAGGTGTGAGATGCAGCGTGCACCTGCCTGTGCTGAGATCAGAAGGTTTACAAAAGAGTTTGGAAATTTTTATTACTCGGCTAACATCACAAGCTGCTTTCCCAAATGGAAGTGCACTATAAAGTCAGCAAGGACCAAGGATGTATCGTTTCACTTCTTACCAGATATTGCTCCTGTTTTGTCCAGAAACAAATGGATTTTGTATTTTCTGGTGGTGGGATTCCATCCGTCCCCACCACTACAGAGAGAGTAGTAACATATGAGAGTTATCGGAACAGGAGTGGAGGAATTTATTTGTAAGGTTGAGAACTTGGTTAAGCCTTGTAAGTAGCAAAGAGGGACCACATCACAAGAAACTAATGAGCTGTGTCTGGCAATTAGGAAACACTTCTACCTTCCTTTGTGGAGAGGTATAAACTGTCATCCAATTGGGCTGCCAGGTGAGCCTTGTGTAAACCAACAGCAGAGCTGAAAAAGGTGAACTTTATTAGCACATAAAAACTAGAAAGCGATGGTATAATTTGTTGGCCTCAATCAAAGACAATCTAGCTAATAGAAGGCTAGAGCACTGAGGACGTGTGTATGGAGGGAGAGTTTCAGTGAGTAGCAGCAGCCTGTGAGCCCTTCGTTGAGTTATGGTGAAATACTTTAATTAGAGCTGCCTTTCTTGACTTTTGCTTAGCCATCAGTGTGTCATTCCTTGGTTTCTTCATACTTTCTCTTTATTCCAGCAGCATCCACAAACCCAAAAGCTGCTTTGAAGTCCAAGATTGTTGCTGAATTCAGAGTAAGTTCTCTTGCACTAATCTCTGTCCTTAGGCTGTAACTTTTGTGTAGCTTACATCCACCAGCAGCATAAGCTTGGCCAGAAGATCTACTGTTCAGTGTCCTTTTGTTCCTTGGTCTGTAGCAGCTGCTAGATGTCTCACTTGCAATTTCTCTTAGTCCTGTGACCCCTTCTGTGTACTGTTATGTTCAGTGGGGCAGTTGAAAAGCATTCTGAGGGGCACGGACTCCCTGCAGACTTCTGATCGTCCCAGCTAAGCCAGGAGCTGGCAGAATTGCTGGCCCTGCCTCAGTCTTCATCAGCTGATCCGTTTGATCACAGGTTAAAAATCTTAGTTTAATTCTGCATTAGCTTTAATTCAGAAATGGTCTTGAAAAGAAGCACTGTTTGTTGCTGGAGTGGATCTGTGATGGTAGCTTTGCAGAGCGGGGTTTCTCTTCCCCGGAATGTGATGAGGATGCTTTTCTTGTTTGATTTTTCAGCCACAGTCTCTCATTGATGAGCTGCTATTATATAAGCGCTCAGAAGACCAGATAGAACTGAAAGAGAAGCAGCTTTCCACCATGAGAGTGGATGTATGCAGCACTGAAACACTTAAATGCTTAAAAGGTAAAGAAGCATAATGTATAAAATCTGATAAAATATATTCTTAACCGCTTTAGGAACTCGCCATTTCTATTGAGCCTTAAATGAGAAATTGGATTCCTTGCAGTTAAGAACCAGTAAACAGGTGCCTAAAATAATTAATTTGAAACTGTATTTAGAAACCAGCTGTTACAGAGCTAACGAGGAGGCATAATGGTGAGGCTTCACTGTGTCCCACTCACACATCATTAGAGCATGCATTCTTAACCTGATCAGTTCACCTTAAATCACTTCAGATTTAATATCCTCAGGCATTCCTTGCTACAGTTTGAGAATGCTGACTGTGAGTCTGATGGCAAAGCATGCATATTAGAAGTAAAAAGACAGAGTTATAAGGAATCATGTTACAGGAGACTTCATTGTAAAACTGCAGATAGCTCAGCCCTGCTTGGGCATCCGTAATGCAGCTTTGAAAATCGTTGCTGATGGAGATGGCACCTTTCAGCTGTTGTGAACCCTTCTGATGTGATAATGAAGGAACAGCAGAACCTTTGTGCCTCTTCTGACCTGAAAGTATAGGATGCACTCTGGATAATTGAAAGAGTAAAATTCTACGCTTTGGTCTTTCTTTTTTTTTTTTTTTTTTTTTTTTCCCATCATGAATAGCAAATAACTTGTTGCAAAACAACAAAAACCACTTGCAACTTTACCTGTTCGAGGGCCCTTATTGAGTGGATATTATAGTGTTTCTCATGCAACCAGTGACACTTCTCACATGCAAGAGATTATACGTGTCAGTTTGTACCCTGAAGGTGCTGCACTGTTTCCATGCTGTGGTACCTTTGCCCCACGTGCAGTTTTCAGCTCGTTCAGAGCAGTGCAGGAGTGCTGCTCGCAGCTCTGCTTTGCATGCACTGTGCTGTCTGAACTTCCCAGCTGCTGCTGCTCAGGATGCAGTGCTCAGAGCTGGTTGGTGGGTGACGGGTTGCTTGTGTGGTGTTTGTCTCCTTCTAGACAAAACAGGCGGAAAGAAGTTCTCCAAGGAGTTTGAAGAAGCAAGCTCAAAGCTGGAAGAGTTTGTAAATGGCTTAGACAAGCAAGTGAAGAACGGCCCCTCGCTAACCGAAGCCCTGGAGAATGCTGGGATATTTTATGAAGCACAGTATAAGGAAGTCAAGGTGGTAGCAAACGTAAGTAGGAGTTTCTTGCTCCTTCCTCAGGCAAAGTGCCATTTGCTTGTTTTGTTAGGCATATTAGAGGCTGGAAAATGCATCTTCTGTTTGTGAAAAGGAAACTATAAAAATTAATGGGTCGGGAGCTGAATTAGTACCTTGCTGAAGTTCTCTAGCACTTCTGCATTTTTAAATGTGGAGAATTGCACTTTTTCTAAGAAATCCTGAATCCTGGAAGCCATAGTGGGTGTAATCAGGGTGAGATCGAGATGAACAAACAGAATTTGTTAGGAACTGGTGTCTATGGAAGTTTGTTCCTTGCTCTGCAAGTCAGACTGAAGATCCGAGTTCCTGCTGCGGTGTATTCAGTGCAGGATACAGATAACTGAAAAATGATTTTCTAAGGATGTGTTCTTCTCGTGTTATGCACAGAGTTGAGGTGTGTTGTCTTCCTGTTAAAAAATACTCCATTCTGTGTCCTTTCTGCCTCAGGCTTATAAAACATTTGCTAATAGAGTGAGCAATCTGAAGAAAAAGCTGGATCAACTGAAAGCGACGCTTCCTGATCCGGAGGAGTCTCCTGTTCCTTCTCCAAGTATGGATGCCCCATCTCCAACGGGCTCTGAGTCCCCCTTCCAGGGGATGGGGGAAGAGGATAACTCTCGTTCTCCAGCAGTTGGAAGCCGCAAGCCGGTATCTCCGGAGCGCGTGACAGATAACCGGGACGTGGAGGACATGGAGCTCTCCGATGTGGAGGACGATACGTCCAAAATTATTGGTACGTTCTGTGGGAGCAGCAGAGGAATTGTGTGGGGATTACATCTAGGCAGAACGCCCTTCTCGGGCCTCCTTTGGGATGTGGTGTTTGTGTAAAACCCTCGTTGGACTCTGGATGGAGCACTTGGGTTTCAGTCCTCTAACCCCATCAGGGAAGTCGTGATCTGACTGTGACTGTCCACCCCGTGCCCCAAGCTACTCATAAAAATGCTTGTTTGTTTTGTACATGTCCTACTGGAACCACTTGAGTCCTCTAACTGGGGTTAAATGAGACTCGCCTTGAAAATCCTATACCTGAAATAATCCTTTAAAAACAGAGTGATAACCCCTCTCTTATTTCCCCCTCTCCGCTCTCCCTGATGCAGTGGAAGAAAGGAAGGAAAAGCAAGCTGCTCCAATTTCAGCACCTGTGAAGACTGAAAGTGCCCCCAAAGCAGTGCCCTGTACCGCTGCCGTAGCCACAACCTCGGTGACAGTGACAACACCTGCCCCTACTCCTCCAGCTCCAAAGCCCGTGAGCGCAGCGCCTGTCCCTGCGTCGCCAGCACTTGCGTTGCCCAACCTGGCCAACGTTGACCTGGCAAAGATCAGCTCCATCCTTAGCAGTTTAACTTCTGTAATGAAAAACACAGGTGAGTGCTGAGGTGGTACTGGCGCAGGTGTTGGGCTTTCGGATGCCAGCAGTGGAGTTTTGTCCTGTTATCTTTTATTAAGGGAAAGTTGTTGCAAAATAAACATGAATTAATTGTTACTTAAAGGTGTGGCTGAGTCTCTCTGACATGATTGTTGGCTTCGTGGGCCACTCTGTGCTCATGGAACTCTGTTGCAGTTGTAGGTGTGGAAAACATAAGCCTAAAAAGCACCTGTTAACAAATCAGCGTTCATGAGCGGTGTATGCTTCCATCCTAGGTGTCAGTCCTGCATCAAGACCTTCTCCAGGAACCCCAACAAGCCCCACAACTCTTACCAGTGGCCTGAAGACTCCTGCCATGGGGACTCCATCTGCTCCTTCCAATCCTTTAGCAAATATTCTCTCCAAAGTGGAAATAACTCCCGAAAGTATTCTGTCTGCTCTCTCCAAAACCCAGACTCAGACTGCACCAGCACTGCAAGGTACTGGAGTGAATTTTGGGTCAATGTCTGACTGCTTGATGGCAGTGTCAGCACTGTCACATGCTGCTGTGCAGTCCTACAGCAGAGAAGAACTTAAATCTGAAATGTATTCCACTTCTGGTGAATGTAGATGACTTTTTTAGATACCAAGTGTCTGCGGGATGGGTTCTCTTACCTTTGCATTTTTGATATGAGCTAAGGGCGTTTATCCAGAGCCCTTCATGGAAGAATGCTGAATGTGACAGGAGACCAAACGAGGTCTTTGTAGGTTCTTTGTGCTTCTGAGAGAGCTTTTTTAGAAATGAGAGCAGAAAACTTCTTAGAAGTGCCATTGCTCTGCAGCAGCGGTCAGGCGTGCAGCATGTGTGGCTCTTAGCCACAGAGCCAGGACGAGTTATTACCTGACTTATTCAGACAGTGTTCTAATGTATAGCTTAATTTAAGCCTCTGGCAAAGGTTGGTGCCTCTGTGGGTACTGACATGAATAGTAAAGCAGTGAAATCCAGACATTTTCCTGGCCAAAACATGAAATAGTTTTTAAGGAACACTACTAAAGTCGCAGAAATCTTTCCCTTGACAGTAGTTCAAGTTATCTTGCCTCTCACCTGGATGTCTGAACACAGCATTCTCTTTTCCATTTCCAGGTTTGTCCTCCTTACTTCAGAGTGTTGCTGGAAACACCATTCAGTCAAGCGAAACTGCATCACAGAGCACTTCAGCATCACCAGCCAACACAACCGTTCCTTGCGTGAAGGGAAGAAGTGTTCCTTCCAACACTCAGTCTTTTATATCCAAAACTTTTGGTTACTCTCCAAATTCATCAACTGCTGAGGTTTCCTCAACTTCAGTTAGTAAGGCTCCTGTTGGACACTCGGCGGGGCTTTCAAGTTCTGTTTTTAAGCCTCCAACCAATTCCCTGGGATTTTCCAGTTCCCACCCTACCAGTCCTTCTTCCCTTTTAACAACAGACACTTCAATGAGTCAATCCTCTGAAATTTCAAAGGCGAAGCTGGAATCAGAACCCCCTTCTCCAAGCCTGGAGATGAAGATACACAATTTCTTGAAGGGAAATCCTGGCTTCAGTGGTCTGAACTTGAATATTCCCATTTTAAGCAGCCTAGGGTCCAACATTGCAACAGAAAGTCACGCCTCTGACTTTCAGCGTGGTCCTACCAGCACTTCCATGGACAACGTGGATGGAACACCGGTCCGCGACGAGCGGAGTGGGACACCCACCCAGGATGAGATGATGGACAAGCCGACCTCTAGTAATGTTGACACAATCTCTTTGCTCTCAAAAATCATGAGCCCTGGTTCTTCTACTCCCAGCAGCACGAGGTCGCCTCTTCAGAGCAGAGATGATGGATATCCCCAAGAACTTCCCAATTCTGTACATAGCTACCGGCCCTTCGGCCTCGGCAGAGATTCTCCGGCCGGAATGTACAAGCAGTCTGCAGACAGTATGGAAATACCCTCCTCTTTAATGGACTCCTCTCAGGAGAAGTTTTATCCAGACACATCTTTTCAGGAAGATGAAGATTACCGTGACTTTGATTACTCCGGGCCACCGCCGTCTGCTATGTTAAACCTGGACAAGAAGCCGGCCAAGTCTATTTTGAAAGCAAGCAAATTACCTGAGGGTACAGAGTATCAGCCAGTCCTGCCGAGCTACGGTCAAAGGTCGCAGGATTTCAGCGTGAAGTCGACTTTTCCTCAGTCCATGAGGTCCATTCTCGATCAGAGTGAGAGCTGCGACGCGCTGTCAACATCTCCAGGGATGTACGGGAGCTACGGCCTCAGGGGAAACGACTCCACCTCCGACGGTTCCCCTTCGCCCAGTAAGAACGATGTGTTTTTCACACCGGACTCCAACCATAACAACTTGCCCAAACCCGTGGTGCACTCTGGCCTCTCGCAGAAGCAGTACCCAGACTCACCCCACTCGATTCCCCACCGCTCGCTTTTCTCCTCTCAGAGCACTCTTCCCAGCCCTGCGGGCAGAGCGCCCGCCGCGGCCGTGGACAAATCTCTGGGTTCTTCCATTTCCGCCACGTCCACGATGGAATTCAAGAACATGCTCAAAAACGCCTCTCGGAAGCCCTCCGAGGAGAAGCATTTTAGCCAGATCTCTAAAAGCAGCTCGAACGAAGGGGTCGGCCACAGCCAGGCCGCTGCTTCCAAGGGAGAGCAGCAGCAGCAGCAGCAGCAGCAGCAAGAGGAGCACTACCGCATCGAGACGAGAGTGTCGTCGTCCTGCTTGGACTTACCTGACAGCACCGAGGAGAAAGGAGCCCCCATCGAGACGCTGGGCTACCACAACGCCTCGAGCAGGGGCATGTCCGGGGAGCCCATCCAGACCGTGGAGTCCATCCGAGTGCTGGGGAAAGGAAGCAGAGGGCACGGGCGAGAGGCGAGCAGGTCGGGGTGGTTTGAGATAAGCAACACGGGGAGCGCCTTCGACAATGGGCCCTCGAGCGCGTCGGAGCTGCCGGGCATGGGCGGCTTCCAGGCGCAGTACAAGGAGCACGTGCCGCCGTTCCAGGAGAGCGTCAACAACTTCAGAACCAACAACTTCAGCCCGGCTTTCGACCACCACATGCCGCCTCCCATCGCTCCTCCTCCCATGGAGCACGGGACTCCTTTCCCCAGGGATCCGGTCGGTCCCCCCGCCGGACCCCCGCCCGCACCACCCAAGGATCATGGCAGCCTCTTCCCGAGGGATCACTCAGTCCCTCCCCACATGCCACCCGTGGATCACGCCAACCCTTTCTCTAAAGAAACCTCCTCTCCTCTCTCGCTGCCCCACGGCGTGCCCCCGCCTCCCTCCGTGGAGCACACCGGGGTCCCCTTCCCCACACCCCCACCACCCCCCGTCCCCGGGGAGCACGCCGGCGTCCCGTTCCCATCGCAGCCGCCTCCAGCCGGCGAGCACGGCGGCGTGCCCTTCCCCGCTCCCCCCCTCGCCGTGGAGCATGGCGGCGGCGCCTTCCCTAAGGAGCACGGTACCGTTCACCAAGGGACGATGAAAGAGCATTTCAATGTGCACGCGGGACCCCGGGAGCCAGCGCAGCCCCAGCGGGACCACGGCGGAGCTCCCCTGGGCCGCGTCCGCGAGGCCGTGGGCATGGCCTCGCTGGGCAGGGAGCAGCTGGGGCCCACCCGCAGCGTCACCCCCATCGGCCCCGCTCACAGGGACGGTGCGAACCGCGGCGGGATGATGGTCAGGACCCCGCGGGCAGACTTCAGGCCCCGGGAGCCCTTCATGAACAGAGACCCCTTTCACAGCCTGAAGAGGCCGCGGCCGACTTTCGGAAGGGGGTCCCCCTTCTTTGCACCAAAACGCCCCTTCTTCCCCCCCAGGTACTGAAGCAGACGCCCGTCTCTTGAGCGAAGGTATTGGGACGTTGTAGGAGCAGTGGAGTAGCGCTTTCACTTGATTTCTCTTTTATTTCTTTCTCCCCCTCTCTCCCCCTCTCCTTCCCCCCCCCCCCCCCCAAACAGCGACGAAAAAAAAACAAAAAAGCCCCGTAACCCTTTCCTAAATTAAATGTTCTGTATTTTTTGGTTGTTTCTTTCCTAAACCACCCCATCGGTGCGAGACTAGAGAAAATGTTTTAACGGAAAGAAGTTATTGCTGTTGTAATAAAAAACTTCCAGTAGTAGTTCAAAAAAAAAAAAAAAACCAAAAACAAAACCGAACCAAAAAAAAAAAAAAAAAAACCCGAACGAAAAATATCCCGAAGGAGCAGCGCAGCGCAGAACCGCGGAGGGGCCGCGGTGCTGTGGGTCGGCTCCGTGCTGCTCGGGGGGTTTTTGGGGCTGTGGGGTGGGGGGGGGAGGGGGGGAGGGGAAGAGGAGGAGCGCTTCGTGCTGTGCCGACACCGCCCCTCCGTGGGGACCAGCCGCCGTACCCCCCCCCCCCCCCCCCCCACCCACGGGGCGTCGGGCATTGCGTTAACGACCCCACTCAGTGCCCCACTCACCCCACGGATCTCAGTCCGGCTGTGATCCGCTCCGTGCGGGTTCGGCCCCGGAGGAATTGGGGGCGGTGCGGGGCCGGCGTGCATCCTTCCCACCCCCCCCCCCCCCCCCCCCCCCTCCCCCGCGGGGGTCCTCCCGCGTTGATCCTAACCGCGTCTGGGGGACAGACAGAACCCGTTCTCTGTCGTCGGTTTGGGGTTTGTTTTCTTTTCTCCCCTGGGAACACTGCTGACTTTGTACGCGTGGATATCATCACTTATTTTTAATGACGTCTGCTTTCATTGCTGAAATTCAACTCACGGACTGTACGGCGAGAGAGAGAGAGACCCTGCAATCCCGCATGCAGAGCGGCGGGGGATGCCCGCTGCCGCCTTCCTCCTCCTCCTCCTCCTCCTCCTCAGCTCCGTGGCCGTGGGGTCGGCTCCGTGGCCGTGGGCACCGCACTGCGGCCACGCGCAGAGGCGTTTTTATATGAAGCTGGAATTTTACTTGATTCTTTTTTTCTTTTAAGTTGGTAGAACTCATTCTATATCGTTTGATAAGGGCGCAGGGTTAAATATCCGCATAAAGATTACAAAACGACGCGATGGCAGAGCATTTCTTTGTTGCGTGTGCCCGGGACGTGTCCTGGTGGGTCCACGCGGGGCCGTGACACTCCGGGCTGTGACACCCCGAGCTGCCCACGGTTCCATCGTCCTTTCCCTGTGCCCCAAAGCCCCGAAGTGCAGCTCCGAACGCGCGGCTCCGGATGGGAAACGCCGAGTGGGAGTGCAGAACCCACGCGGTGATGTGGAGACACATTCCTGGGGGTGAGTTTCTTTTCTCCTTCCTCCCGTGTCCGTGATTTCCATCCCCCAAACCGCACTCTTTAACTTTCGCATTTCACCCGATAAAGGTAAACGGAAGAAAATAAAAACACATGTGTATATGTATATATATATATATTAAATAGAGCACGAAACCCGAGGAGGAGCCGGAGGGGAACGCGGGCCGCTCTCACCCTCTCTATAACCGCTCCTTCTGCTGCGGCCGCTCCTGTCCTCTTCCTCTTCCTCTTCCTCCTCCTCCTCCTCCCGGAGCATCATCGCCATCCAGAAAGGAGCGGCGGTTTCTCCCCGCTCAGCGTTTCCCTTCGGCTGAACGACGCTCAGCGCTCTGAGGACCGCAGACGGATCACGGCCGCACCGAAGTGGGGGTGCGGTGGGGGCACCGAGCCGCGGCTCTGCACCCCAACGTGGGGATGGACGGCCCTCACCGCGGGGGGGAAGAGAACCCCCTCACCCCTAAAACTGGGGCAACCGCCGCCTCCCAGCGCTGCTGCTGGCGTCGTACAGCGGGGGGGGGGGGGGGGGGGGGGGGGGGGGGGGGGGGGATATAATGTCGTAGGGGGCTGAACCCCAACACTCCCAGCCCATAACCGCGGAGCTCCGCCCCGGGGAGCGGGCTCCGGAAGGGGCGTGCCGTGCCGTGCCGTGCCGTGCCGTGCCGTGCCGTGCCCCGCCATGCCCGCAGCGCTGCGCGGAGTGCGGCTGCTGCTGCTGGGGGAACCGCGCGCGCCGGTACCGGGTGCGCGGAGCCCCCATCCCCGGTCCTCGCGGTTTGGGGTCCGCACCCCCTGACCCCTCTGTCCGCCCTCAGCCCCATTTCGCCGAGCGGCTGCGCCTCTTCGAGCGGCTGAAAGCGGACCGCGAGCAGCGGGACGGGGACGGCGATGGAAGCGGCCCCGCACCGGGGACCCCCATCCGCATCGCGCTGCCCGGGGGCCGCATCCTGCCCGGCCGGGCGCTGCGGAGCACCCCGCGGCACGTGGCCGAGCAGTTGGGGTACGGCCCGGACCCCATCCTCCCCCCCCCCCCCCCCCCCCCCATCAGCTCCGGGCCGCGTTACACCGCGCTGACCCCGCGCTGTCCCCGCAGGCGCCGCTCGGCGGTGGTGGCCCGAGTGAACGGGGCTCTGCGGGACCTGGAGCGGCCCCTGGAGAGCGACGCGGAGCTGGAGCTGCTCGACTTCACCGCTCCGGAGGGACGCGCCGTGAGTGACCCACGGACGTCCCCTGTGCTCCCCGGGCACCCACATCTCCGTTTGTCCGTTGTGTCTGCCATGATCTCCGCGTCCCCGATGTCCCCTGCACCCCCAGTGCCCGTGTCGTGGCATCACAGTGAGGCTGGGACCGTCAGGTCCAACTGCAACCCGTCCCCGCCATGCTCACCGAGCCACGTCCCTGAGTGCCGCATCCCCACTGTGTCCCCTGCGGCCCCATGTCCTCGATTCCCCTCTGCCATCCTCCTTGCCCCCGTGTTTCTAATGTCAACCACATTTCCCGTGTTCCCAGTGCCCCCCTGTGCTCCCTGTTGTCCCCTAAGTGTCCCACAGATCCGCAGTGTCCCCTGTCCTGCTGTGATCCCACATGCCCTCGGTGTACTCCCTGCTTTTTGTGTCCCCACATCCCCCACATCTCCTGTGTCCCCCATATCCCCCACATCTCCTGAGGCCCCCACATCCCCCACATCTCCTGTGTCCCCCACATCCCCCACATCTCCTGTGTCCCCCACATCTCCTGTGTCCCCAGGCTTTCTGGCAGTCCAGCGCCTTCGTCCTGGGAGCAGCAGTGGAGCAGTTCTACGGAGCCACGATCTGCAGTACCGTCGCCACTGAGGATGGCTTCTTCTGCGATGCCCACATGGGTGACAGGTACAGGACTGTGGGGACGTCGCCCTGTGGGGGCCCTCACCCACACCCACAGCGCATCCCTGCCCCCACAGAACGGTGCAGAGCAGCGAGCTGCCGCTGCTGGAGGATGCCTGCATGGCCTTTGCCCGTTCCCAGCACCGCTTTGAGCGCCTCGAGGCCACCCATGAGGAGCTGGCGGAGCTCTTCAAGGTGAGACTCCAGCTGTCCCCTCCCTGAGGGCAGTGACGCCCTCCCAGTTGGACCATCGCTGGTGACACCTGTGCTGCTGTCACCTATGCTGATGTCACCCCGTGTCGTCATCACCCGCCTCGCTCCCCACAGCACAACAGCTTCCAGCTGCAGCGAATCGAGGAGGAGGTGACGTCCCCAACGGCCGCTGTGTATAGGTGAGCACGGTGACCCCATCGTGGGCTGTGTGAGGTGCAGTGGTGCCTGGGACCACCCCGTTTCCATCCCTGCAGGTGTGGCCCTCTGCTGCAGCTCTGCCGCGGTCCCCTCCTCCCGCACACGGGGCTCATCGGGGCACTGCGCGTCCTGACGGTAGGTGCAGCATGGCAGGACAGGGGCTGCGAGCCAGAGGGATGTGGGCATCCCCTAAAACCCCTTTCCCCTTGCAGAGCTCAGCTGCGTTCTGGCAGGGGCCCTCGGGACGCCTCTCATTGCAGCGCATTGCTGCCGTCGCCTTCCCCAGCGCACAGGAGCTGGAGGCCTGGCAGCAAGCGCAGGATGCCGCTGCGCTCCGCGACCATCGTCGCATCGGGAAGGTGAGCCCTGCATAGGGCAGCTCTTTGGGGACCGGTGGCCTCCGTGGTGACGTGTCCCACTTCACAGGAGCAGGAGCTCTTCTTCTTCCATGCGCTCAGCCCTGGCAGCTGCTTCTTCCTGCCCCGTGGTGCCCACATCTACAACACCCTCGTTGATTTCATCAGGGTATGGCCGCAAAGCCCCCCAGGCTGCTCTTGTGTTGTCACCATCCCCTCCCCTGCAAACTGCTGCCCCATTGCCACTCAAACCCCACCACGGCGTGCACACAGCTCCCCGGGGCCGGGCTGACGTCCCTGCTCCATCCCCACAGAGCGAGTACCAGGCAAGGGGCTTCAGTGAGGTGGTGACCCCCAACATCTTCAGCCCACGCCTCTGGGAGCTCTCAGGGCACTGGCAGCACTACAACGCCAACATGTTCTCCTTCACCACCGGCACTGAGACGCTCTCACTCAAACCCATGAACTGCCCTGCCCACTGGTGAGCTCAACACAGTGCTGGGGGGATGGGGGTGGGCTCGGTGGAGCTGACATCCATCCGTCCATCTGTTGGCAGCCTGATGTTCTCCCACCGGCCACGATCGTGGCGGGAGCTGCCGCTGCGCCTGGCTGACTTTGGGGTGCTGCACCGCAACGAGCCCCCCGGCTCCCTGACGGGGCTGACGCGGGTGCGACGCTTCCAGCAGGACGACGCGCACATCTTCTGTGCCCTGGAGCAGGTGGGTGTCCCCTGCGGCCCCTCTTTGGCCCCCGTTTTCCTGCTCACAGCGCTGCCCTGCAGCTGGAGGCAGAGATCGGCGCCTGCCTGAACTTCGTGCGCTCCGTCTACGCCGTGCTGGGCTTCTCCTTCCAAATGGCGTTGGCCACGCGCCCCGACGGCTTCCTGGGGGATGCTGCGACCTGGGACCGCGCCGAGCAGGTGGGACACGTCTCATCTGTGCTCTCGTGTCCCGTGCTGCACATCCCACGCATTGTGTTCTTGCACTGCCCCTGTGCATCGTGTCCCTTGCGTTGTGCCCTGTGCATTTTGGTCCTGCGTCTCATCCTTTGCGTTGTTTTTGCACTGTGCTTTTGCCCCACCACCTCCAAGCATCATGTCTGCTCATCGTGTCCACAGCATCACATCGTGTCCCCCCCCCTTCCCATTTGCTCTTGCAGCAGTTGGAGAAGAGCCTCCAAGATTTCGGGGAGCCCTGGGAGCTGAGTGCGGGTGACGGTGCTTTTTACGGCCCCAAGGTGAGCTGGGTTCCTCATCACATTGTAGGCCATTGGGGGGGGTCTCTAAGAACCCCTCCTCATCCTCCAGGACCACCATGTCCCCATATGTCAGGGTGGGAAGAGCTACCTCAGCTGTCCCCCCCCCCCCCTTTTTGCAGATTGATATCCGGATCCAGGACGCGCTGGGGCGGCATCACCAGTGTGGCACCATCCAGCTGGATTTCCAGATGCCCGAGAGGTTCGGGCTGGAGTATGCCAGGTAGGGGAGGGGGGGCAGGACTGAAGATGGAGGAGTGTGGGTTGGGGTGGAGGTGGGAAGAGCTGACGATGTTTTTGGGGATGGGGACAGGGCAGGTTCGGGGATGGATCAGGAGCCAAGGAACAGAAATAGGGACCAGAGGGCTTGGGGCCGTCAGAGAGATCAGGATTGGGGCTGAGGGGGGGGGGGGGGGGTCAGGGGGTAGATGTGGGGGCAGGGGCAAGACTGAGGCCATACGTAGCGCTGTGGGATTCAGAGATGGGCGGTGCTGGGAGGCACAGTGCTTCCAACATTCCCCCCATGCTGTGCCCCCGCAGTGCAGCTGGAGGGATGGCGCGACCGGTGCTGATCCACCGTGCGGTGCTGGGCTCTGTCGAGCGCATGGTGGCCGTGCTGGCCGAGAGCTGCGGCGGCAAATGGTGACAGCCCCCCCGGTCCCTGCAGCCTTCCCCACCTCTAGGAGCACTCCCATCCCCTACAGGCACCCTGCTACCCTCCATTCCCAGGGGGACCCCAAATCCCCATGCCACTCCTCTGATTCTCAGGGGCACCCCCCGAGCCATCTCCAATTCATTAAGTGTCCCCAGTCCCACATAACCACATCTCCAGGAGACCCTATGCCCGGGGACACCCCAAACCCTGGGACACCCCAAACCCCTGCCCCCCCTAACCCCTGGCTGCCTCCCCACAGGCCGCTCTGGCTCTCCCCGCTGCAGGCGATGGTAATCCCACAGGCACCTGAGGCTGAGGGCTATGCCCGCGAGGTGAGCGTGTCCCCGATGGCCCTTTGTGTCCCCTTTTGTCCTCCGTGTCCCCGCTGACCCGGTGGTGGCAGGTCCATGCCGTGCTGCGGAGGGGCGGCGTGATGGCCGACCTGGACGCCGATGCGAGCGCCACTCTGGGCAGGAAGATCCGGCGGGCACAGCTCACCCACTACAACTTCCAGCTGGGTAAGGGGGAAAGGGATGCCCCCAGGCTCCCTGTCAACCCCAGTCCCCCTTGCCATGTGTCCCCCCCCTCCCTGCGGCATGGGAGTGGCAGCACTGAGTCAGTGGTTCCCGGCTGCCTGCCCACCTCCACATCCGCATCCCGACGGGAACTGGGATTTATGGGGTGAGAACATCGGGAAGTGGTTGGGAACACCCGCAGCGCCTCCGTGGGAATCCTCTGAGATCCCCTGGGAATCCTTTGGGAGCCCCGGAGACCCTTTGCCAGAGGGGTGCTGCTCAGGGCCGTGCATGTAGGGCTGCAGACGAGCACCTGGGGGCTGCCGTGGGTGTGCACAGGAACGTGCATGGGTGTGCACAATTATGGGGGGGGGGGGGGGGGGGGGGGGCACGGTGGGTGTGGGAGCACTGAGGGGGTTCCCATAGGTGCGTGTGACGCACAGCCCGAGCGCCCACGCGAGGGTGCATGGGCGCAGCGCAGGCGTGGGTGTGCACAGCATGGGCGTGGGTGTGCGCAGACTGGGTGTGTGTGTGTGCGCACGGGGGTGTGGGTGTGCACAGCGCACGGCTGCGCCCCACGTGTTTGGGTGCCACGCAGGGCTGCTCCCCCAAAACAACTTGTTTTCCTCCGAGCCAACCCCTTTCTCCTGAAACCAACCCGTTTTCCTTACAAGCCTACTTGTCCCCCCCCCAAAACCAACCTGTTCACCCCTAAACCAACCTGCCCACCCCCAAACCGACCTGTTTTCCCCAAAAAACAACCCTTTCTCCCCCCCCCCCCCCCAAATCAACGCTGTCCCCCCCACAGTGGTCGGCCGCCGGGAGCAGGAACACAGCACCGTCAGCGTCCGCACGCGGGACAACTGTCAGCTGGGGGAGCAGGACCTGCAGCGGGTGCTGCAGCGGCTGCAGGAGCTGCGGGATGCCCGTGTCCCCAACGCTGAGGAGCTCTTCTGACCTCACCCCCTTTCCCCCCCCCCCACCCCCCTGTATCCTCTGTGTTCCCCTCTCCACCACGCACTCATTAAAGTGCTGGGAAATGGTGTTTCTTGGCTGTGCTTTTGCTGGGAACAAAGCACCCTCCCCGGACCCTTTCTGGTGCCAGGAGCAGCAGCTGCAGGTGTTGGGAGTAGGTCACTTGTGCCCCCCCCCCCCCACCTCCCCCCACTTGAACACCTGTGTCCTCCTTATTTACACACAGTGCCTCCCCCCACACCTGGACACCAACTCCTCTCTCCCACCCCCTCCTAACCCACCCGGCTCCCCATATTTCTCATAGATCTTTCCCCCCCCCCCCCCCAGACACACAGGTTCCCCCTCCCTGACACCCGTGCCCACCCCCCCCCACCCCCCCGGCTGTGTTGTCTGGGTTTTTCCCTACCCGAAGGGGGGGTTGCGCAAACCCGCGTCAGTCGGCGCCTTGAGCAATAGCCAGGGGGGGCTGGGGCTGCCCCTGTGGGCACCAACCCCAAATTTTGCCGACCCCCACCCCCCCCCCCTTCAGTGGGGATGGGGCTCAGTGCCCCTCACGGCACGGCTGTGCTGGGGGAGCCTCCTTAGGTGCTCCTGACTGCAGTCAGACTGCCCCTGTGCCCCCCCCCCCCGCCCCCCTGACACATTCCTGGGTGTAAGGGACGTGACCAAGGCCATGCATGTCACACTCCACCTGTGCTCAGTGTCCCATGGGGGGGGGGGGGGGGGGTCACCTTCTTTGTCCTTCCTAGTTGTGGCAGTGTGACAAAGCCATGCCAAGGTGGAGGGGGGGGGGGGGGGGGTCCTCCTTGCAGGCTCCCCCCGTCCCCCATCATCCCTCCACCACAGGGGGGTGACTCACTGGGTGGGGCAAGCCCCAAAAAATGGGGCAAAAACCACAGAAATCCACCTCACTTTCGCTGGCTGTGATTTGAGTGAAGGGAGGGGAGTTGGGGGGGGGGGGGGGGGGGGTGCTGGCATGGGGGCCACCGTGCCGGGTTTGGGGCCCCCATGGCGGTGACAGTGCCTCGGGGTGCCCCAGGACCGGCTGGGCCGGTTGTGTCAAGGCATGGGGCCCGGCCCAGGGGTGCAGACCACAGTGGATGCCCGCAGCACCCCCGTCCCCCCCCCTCATCCCCCCCCTCATCCCCCCCCCACCCCCCCCCCCACCCCTTACTTCGCCCCGCCGCAACGTCAGGCCGTGACTCAGCTGCGGGATGAGGCCCCGCACCGCCCCGGCCCTTCATAAGGCGGCGGAACCTCCGTCGGTCGCACAGCGCACGGCACCATGGCCGCCTTCGGCCTCCTCCTCCTCCTCGGCACCGCCGGTGAGTCCCCACCGCAGCCCCTCCTGCATGCCCGGACCCCTCCCTGTACACCTGGACCCCCGCCCTGCCACGGCCATGGGTGCGTGGGTCCCTTCTGTGTCCCTTGCGTGGATTCTTCACGTCTCCTTGCCCACCTGGGTCCCCTCCTTCTGCCACCCCATCCCTCGGCCACTGATGTCCCTTCTCTGGGTGCTCGGGTCCCTTTTTTGGTCGCTTGGGTCCCTCCCTGGTTCCCCGTGCCCCCTTTTGGCCACCTGTGTCCCCACCTGGCCACCCCATTCCCGTCATGGGGGTTTTTCCTACCAGCCCCTCCCTGGGTCCCAGGGGTGTGGGTCCCCCACCTCAGGGACAGGGGGGAGGGAGGGGATCTGTGGGGTCTGAGATGAGGGTGAGTGTTGTGCTCACTGTCCCCGTGTCACAGCAGCAGCTCTGATGCCCCCACGCCCCGTGGAGCAACTGATCCAGCAATCCCACGAGATCCAGCAGCGTGAGAATGGGGACACGATGGAATGTGGGGGGTGAAGGGGGTCATGGGGAAACACAGAACTGGGGATGGGGGTGTAGAGGGGTGGGGAACTCAGCGGTGTGCCCAGGGATGGGGGTATGGATGGAGGGGGATGGAGGGAGAGGGGGTAAATGGGGACGTGGATGGAGGAGACATGGGGATGGGGGTGGATGTACATAAGGATTGGAGGACACGGGGACAGCCAGGAGTGGGGACAACAATGTGGCAATGGGGGACAGGGACTGGGCTGTAGGGTTCGTGCAAGTCTGTGTCTGTGGGACAACAAGGGGACACCCCAGGACCGGGGGAATGAAGACCCCCTCCCCTTAACGATGTGGGACATGTCCTGCGGGATGGGGCAAAAGTGGGATCACCGCTCCCTCCCCACAGTGCAGCAGGAGGAGCAGGACTTCACCGACATCCTCGCAGCAGCGGGGGCTGATGACATCCTGCACCCACGGGCACCCTCAACCACCTCCACCTGGGGCAGCATCCTGGAGGGTTTCCCCCCTGCCTGGCCCCTGCCCGACTCCCTCAGCCGTTTCTGCAGCAGCCCCACGCTGATGCCCCGTGCCCCCCGGCCCTCGCTGCCCCCCGCCGCCTTCGCTCACCTCCGCAGGCAGGTGGCCGCGCTCGACAGCTTCTGGCCTCGCCTCGACCGCTGCTGCCGCCACCATGCCCCGCTGCCCTGCGCCCGGCGGGTGGTGAGTCACGGCAACGAGGGTTGGGGTCTCCTGGGGGGGTGGTGTGGTCCCATAGAGGTCACAGTTGTCATGGGGGGGGGGGGGGGGGGCGGGGGTGAAATAGGGGTATGAGATGGGGATCGAGGTGTCCTGGGGGGGTGATACAGATGTCCAGGAGTTGATGTAGGTGCCTCGGGAGGGCCACACGTGTCCCTGAGGGGTGACCCAGGTGTCCCAGGGGGTGACAAAGATATGAGGGGGACAGTGTTCAGGAGTGTGCCCTAAGGAGGTAACACAAATGTCTTGGAGGATGACACAGGTGTCCAGGGGGGTGACAGGTGCCCCGGGGGGGTGTATGGGGGGAGGTGCCACATCTACCCAGGCATTTTGTTGGTGACCTGGGTGTCTCTTTGTCCCCTCAGTGGACCGATGTCCTGGACACCTTTTGCGAGGATGAATTTGGGGTGAAAACGCGTCAGTTCCACTGCTGCCACCGGCACGGGGCTGCACGCCGACGCTGCTTCGCCGACGCCACCGCGGCCGCCACCGACATCACCGACATCACCGACATCACCGACATCACCGTCTTGGAGCCCGTGGTCGTGCCCTCCTTCCCACCTGGAGAGCCCACCACCGCCAACATGGACAACATCTGCCGCCTGCGGGGGCTGCGGCCCAGCCCCAGGGGTCTCCCCAGTGCCCGCGCGCGGTTCCACAGCCGCCTGGAGCGTGACTTCGGCCGCTGCTGCCACAACAGCAGCCTGGAGTGCGCCCACGCTGCTGTGAGTTGGGGGGAGGAGGGGGCTGGAGGGGGGGGGGAGGACACAGAGAGGGGTGAGAGAGACGTAGAGGCACAGGAGGGGTGACGTGGGTGTGCCCAGGTGTGGATGTAGATAGCCCAGGGTGTGACTTAGGGGTCTGGGGAGGGCACAGCTGTCTGGTGGGGGTGACACAAAGCGTCACTCGGGGTGACCCAGGTGTTGGGGGAGGATGATGATGGTGTTTCCTGGGGGAGTGGCCTAAGTGTCCCCAGGAGGTGATACAGGTGTCTGGGGAGGACTCAGGTGTCTTTAGGTGTGACCCAGGTGTCCAGGACCTGCTGCTGGTGTCCCAGGGGGTTGACACAGCTGTCCCTTGGGGTATCCTGCGGGGGGAAGGGGCCAGGTGTGACACGGGTGTCCCTTGGTGGGGGGAGGGGGGGGTTTACAGAACTGTCAGGAGGACAGAGGTGACCCGGGTGTCCCAGCGAGTGACGCAGTGTCTCAGGAAGGCCCCACCTATCCCAAGGGGTGACACAGGTGTCAGGGGGTGACGCCAGGGACAGGGTGGGGACAGCCGGGGCAGGGTGACAGCCGTGTCTGGGGGCCCCGCGTGTCTCCGCAGTGGCAGAAGGGATTGGAGCGCTTCTGCCGGGAGGAGGGGGCCGTGAAGACGCGGCAGCATCGCTGCTGTAAGAGGGGAGGGGGCAATGCCCGGAGCCGCTGCTTCGCCACCGGCCGCCCCCCACCCTGAGTACGACCGAGAAGTGCACAACATCAGCCTGGCCCGGCCCGGCCCCGCCATGCTGCGCACCCTCTGCGGACCCATCCGGCTGCTCAGCAAGAGGTGGGTGCCAAGGGGGGGGCCCTGGGCACGGGGGGGGGGCCCTGGGCACAGGATGGCAGCCCCTGGGACCTCCCCCCCAACACCCTCCCCCTCCATCTCCTTATCTTCCCTGGGAACGTCACCTCCCTCCCCCCAACATCCCAAAGCCTCTGGCCATCTCCCCATCCACTCAGCGCCCCTGCCCCCCCTCCCCCCCCCCCTCCCCCCCCCCATCCCTGGGACCCTCTCCCATCTCTCAGCCTGCCCCAAAGCCCCTAGGCCAACCCCATCAATCCCCCCCACCCCAGGACCACCCCACTCTGATGCCACCCCCACACTCAGGCCAGGGTGGAAGACACTCAAGCTCCCTCAACCCTGGGATGGGCAGCACCCCCCCCCCCCCCCCACGACCACCCCCCCTTCATCTCCTGACCCCCTCCTCCCGCAGGCGCCCGGTGCCTGAGCTGCTGGAAGCGGTGACCACCACGTGCTGCGCGCTGCCCCACGAAGAGCGGAGCCCCCTGCGCTGAGGAGCAGGTGGGCACAGGGTGGGCACGGGGTGGGCAGTGGGGGGGGGGGGGGGGGGGGGCATTAAGGAGGGAGGTCCAGGGGAGGAGAGAGTGCGTGGGTCGATGCTCCTGACCCACCTCCCCCAACCTTCTGTCTCTCATTCCCCCGCAGCTCTCTCAGCAAATCGATGCCCTCTGCGCTGCCCCCTCGCAGCTCCTGGCGCGACCCCCCGCGGCTGCTGCTCGTGGGGGGGTCCCGAGCGGCTGCGCTGCTTCGAGGGGGAGTACCTGCAGGAGGTGACGCTGGGAGCTGCCATCCCCCCCCCCCTCCCTTCGGCCAGAAGCCCCTAATGTCCCGGCAATAAAGGTGCTTCAGCGTCAGCCGGCTCCGTGTCCGCCTCCCCCGCGGCGTGGGGGACTGGGGGAGGAAGGGGTGGGGAGTGTGGGGGGGTCGGGGTGCACCGCGTGTGTGTGTGTGTGTGTGTGTGTGTGTGTTTTCGGGGCTGTGTCACTCTCTGTTTGTGGATCGGGGTGTGACCGGAGCGGGGCTCGCCCTGTCCGGCGCCCACGCGTGTCCGGGGCGGTCTGTGGGCTCTGGGTGCTGTCTCCCGCACGCGGCTCGGTGTCCCCAGGGTGTGCCCATTGGGTCCCCCCGTGTCCCTCGTGGGAGCAGCACCGGGACTTTGGGCCCCTCCCCTCCCCCCCCAAGACTGCTCCCTCGAGGTGGAGCCGCACTCGTGCCTTTATTCCTCGTGGGATCCTAGAAAATTCCGGGGTGGGGTGGGAGCTCTCCTCGTCCCCCGCAGTGCTCCCCGTGTTGCGCAGCGCCCTCTACTGGCGGGACTGCGCCCCTCCCGTCCCAACGTCCCCCACGCGCGACTCCGTCCCACGCGCGCCCCCCCCCCCCCCACCTCCGAGAGTGGGCGGGGCTTAGCGTGGGCGGGGCCACGCGGAGCGTTCCTGGAATCGGTCACGTGACCGAAGGAGCGCCATTGGCGGGCGCTGTTGCCGGGCGGGGCCGGAGCGAGGAGGCAGAAACAGGAGGAGGGGGCGTGGCAAGAGGAAGTGACGCGGATTCCGTGGGAGTGGGGCGCGGGGCCGTGGGCAGCGCTCGCGTCGTGTCCTTCCCCTCACTCAGAACGGAGCGGTTTAATGCCAAAATATATATAAAAAAAAAAAAAAAAAAAAAAAAAGGGGCACACGTTTATTGAGGTCGGCGGTGAGGACGAGGATCCTTACACGTGGCGATGCGATGGCGCTGCTGCCCGGAGCTGCGGGCGCCCCATCCCCGGAGGAGCCCGGGGCGGTGGGATGGATCGGGATGGGGAGGGGGGGGGGGGGGTGGGGGGGGGAGGACGTCCATCCCAACCGCCCTACGGCAGCACGCGGCCGTGGGGCCGCTTACCCTCCCCCTCCCCCTCCCCCCCCCCCCCCCCCCCCCCCCCGGCTGTGACTTCCGCTGCTGTTTCGCGGAACGCTCCTCCGCTTCTTGGAAAAGCCGCGGCCGAGGAGGAGGAGGGGGAGGAAGCCGCGCGGTATCGGCTCTTCGTTATCAGCTCCGCGCAGCTCCGCCGCTTCCACGAAGCGCAGGTGGCCGCGGCCCCTTTGCATATTGCCATGGCACGGCCGTCCCAAAACAGCCCCGAAAGCGCAACCGCGGTGCGATGAGGCGTGTGCAGGCAAGCGGGCGCCCCACGGGGGGGTAAACCCCCCCCACCCCCGTGGGTGGGGGACTTCCCCGCAGCGCTGCCCCGGCCCCACGGCTCTGCTCGCTTCCTCCTTCCTCAGCGTCACGGGAATTGAAACCGAGATGCAGCAGTCGGGGGGTTTCACCCGCGGGCGAAGCTCAGGAGGGAACGGTGGGAGCGGTGTGCTGCGCCTTCACTAAAGTCTCACACTGCCACTGAGAACAAAATAAGTTTATTGACAGAACTAAGTGCTTTTCCAGCACCCAGACAACAGCGCTGCCTTTAGCTTCCTTCCCACCGGGCATCGCTCGGGCTGCAGTTGGGCAGGTTTGCTCACCACGCTCAGCCCCGTTCTGCAGGGCAGTGTCCCAGCCCCAAGCACTCCCCAGCACAGCTCCCAGGGACGGGTAGTGTGTGCTTGGGGCTGGCCCGAGCTGCAGAGCCGAGGCACTGAGTTCTACACAGCTGCAGAATGCTTACATTCGGTTATCAGCTTTGCTGTGCTCACTGCTTACGGAGTCAAAAATCAAAAGGGGAGAGAGGGAAGTAACCGACGGCAACTTCCACCATCCCCCATCTGCCAGAAGAGCTCGGAAAACCAAAAAGCTGAAAACAAACAGAAACAACAGCTGCTGCCAGCAGGCAGTGAGTGCAGCAGGCCACTGCTCCTCGCTCCAACCCCTGGCACTCCTTCTCGGGGACACAGAAAGGTTTGCTGGAAGCCACAGCACAAGGCTCCAACCCTAACCCGTAAGCAGCTCCACCACATTCAACCTTTGCTTCGTTAGCTCTGTAAAACGCACATTAACTCTGCAGCTTTTACAGGTACTTTCAGGTTCTCTCCAGCCTCCCCCGCCCTGTGTGGGGTTTTACATAGTTGCAAATGTAGTCCCTATTTTTAAGCTGCCGGCGTGGCGGTGCAGGGAGAGCAGTCAGACAGGCCGGCCCGGCCGGGCTGCAGCTGGCTGCGGTTACCACGGTGCCAGCTCAAGCTGCAGGACTGCTCCTGGGGCCGCCCGCGGCCTGAGCAAACCCTGCTGGAAGGCAGGGGACAGCCAGCACCCCGCGTTCCAGCACGGGCTGCACGCCTCAGTCTCGCCCAGCATCGCTGCCTAAAGCTGTGACAGCAGAGCTGTGAGTTCAGGCAGGAGCGTGGCAGCTGAAGATGCTGTTTCCAAAAACCCACAACCACAACTCTGAAGCACCGGCTCCGCACCACAGCTGCCACAGCAAAGCCACGAGGATCAATCCAGACAGGAGCTGACGGTGCTCACTGGCTCACTAAGCAGATCCGTTTCCTCCGGGATAAAACTGAAGCTGTCCGCTTTGACTTCCTCTCCTCACGCTCTTGAAACGAAGCAGAGTATCAAGTCAAGTCCTCCACTTTCTGTTCCCAAAGCAATAAATCCTCAATTGGTACCCACAGTCTGAGTGGGACACACCTTCCTTCTCTCTCTTAGCAAAGAATTGCTCAGGGGACACCTAGATATTCTCCTGGGGTTACTCAAGTCCAGCTGCATAAGTACGCACAGGAGGAAGTGACGGGCTCGCCAGCTCCCAGCGGAGCCGGTCCGCCCTGAGCTCTGCCCCTCTGCAGCACACTGCAGCTCACCGGATCATGTAGGCCAAGCTCGCCCCCAGGCCGGCCACTCCTGCAAAGGCCATCAGCACGTTCCTGATGCTGCTTTCCAGGTCCTCAACTCGGAAGAAGTCGACAAAGCCCTCCTAAGAGAAAGAAGAGACAGTCATTCCCGTGCCAGCTGCCCCTTTCCAACCCAGAGTGGCAAGCTTGGGGCACCCCAATCTGTTTTGTTCTAGGGATGCCACCACTTCCTCACCAGGCAGGGGAGGGGGGGGGGGGGGGCACATGTTTTTTTTTGCATCAAATGCTGCTTCAAGCAGCTGGGTCAAAGGCGCTGCACGCCACTGGCTAGGTGCTTCACACAGTGGTTTTAACTGGAACAGTGACTCATCTGTGCTTCGCTGACACACGCAGCTGACACCCAGTCAGGAAATAGGAAATATTGAATCGTTCCGAAAGCAGCACGGCGGGCAGTGACTCACCCAGCCACCCTGGCTCAGCAGCCACTCGCGTTTGGATGACACCAATGCGTCCGTGATGATCCCCGCCAGCGAGCCGATGCACTTCTCTTGGTTGATGCTTTTCAGGTGCTTTGCAACAAAGGCACCGAAGGAGATGAGCGTGACAACCCGGCCCCAGTTTGTTACGCCGTCACTGAAAACATGCGCGGCCACCTCACGCACGGACTGCAGATCTTCTTCTTTTTTGATTTCCAGCTTGCGAAGCATTCCTGAAAAGAGATTCCAGTTTAGAGGAAGGCTTAGGGATGGCCAAGCCACCAGTGAGAGCACACGGCCTCTGTACCTGGGGTCCGAAAGCTGCGACTGAGTGGCTGCTGCAGCAATCCCTGCCACAGACACGAGCAGGGCAGGGATCACACCTCCACCCCATAGCTCCCGAGGGCCCTGCTGAGCCAGGAGGGAAGCAGGGAGGCTGGGAGCAGCCTGGCAGCCCTGCCCCGGAGCAGCCACCTGGAACAGCCTGACCCACAGTGCCCCTCATGAATAAGCAAACAAGACAAGCCCTTATGAAACTGAAAGGCACTGCTTGTTATTGCTTAAACCAAGAGGAAGCCTACCAGAAGCCAGTTCCTTCTCAGTACACAGAGCTGCCAGCTCTGCAGAAGCCTCGGTTGCTAACAGCAGCCTGTGTCAATCCGCACACCCTGAGATCAGCTTGTTCAGCAGCACACCCTCCAATTTCATGTGGGCAGGGCAGTTAACCCCTGGACTTTTCCACCAGGGCAATGCAGGAAGCGAGGAACAAACTGAAGCCCTTTGCATTTAAAAGAAACAAACAAACAACACAAACTGGAACATGAAAGGTGTTCACCACAGGCTGGCTCAGGAGGAAACACCAACACCGCCCCTCTGTGCCCTGACCTGGCACCAGAGGCACCCACCAGCACCCAAGGAGCAGCTGCTGAGTTACACAAAACCAACCCAGAACGGTCACATCCTGCAGGTCTCCAAGGACCAGCCTTGGAATTGCATAACAGCAGGCCAAGGAGGTTGGTTCTCACTGGTCCTCTCCCCCCACCCCCAGCCCAAGGAGTCACTTCCGAGTTACACAAAAGTAGCCAGAAAGGGTCAGTTCCTGCTGGTCCCCAAGGGCTGAACTTGGAATGACATAAATCCAAGCCCAAACGGTTGGTTCTCAGTGTTCCCACCCTCCCCTTCCCCCCTCCTGCCAAGAAGCTGCTTCCAAGTTACACAAAAACAGCCAAAAATGGTCAGTTCCTGCTGCTCCCCAAGGACTCGGTTCTAAATGACACAAAATTCAGCCCAAAATGGTTGGCTCTCACTGGTCCTTGGGGGACTCACTTCCAAGTTATGTAAGACCAGCCCAAAATGGCCGGTTCTCCTTTCCAGTCCATTCCAGCACATCCAAACCCGCAGGCCCCCCCCCCACCCCCCCAAACCCAGCCCAGGCACCGGGGCTATTTTTCGGGCTACATCTGGGGGTTATTTTAGGACCAGCCACCATTAGCTGCAGCACCTTAAAGCAGACATAATGCAAACTGAGGGCTAAGGAGGGCTTCTTCCACCCGAGCCAAAGCTGCAGGGATCCGATCTCCCAGGGCAGCCCCAAACCCCACAGCAGCAAAGCCCCAGAGCTCCCTCAACTTCAGGGGGAGCCCTAAAAGCCACCATCCAGCAGCATGGGAAGCCCCGAACCCCCACAGCAGGGCAGCCCCAGAACTCCCCACGGCTCTGGGGGAACTCTAACCCCCCCCCCCCACCCCCCCCTCATACGGTACCGGGGAACCCCAAACCCCCTCACACGGCACCGGGGAACCCCAAACCCCCTCACACGGTGCTCTTAAAGCCCCAGACTTCCCCCCATCCCCCCAGCACGTGGGCTGCCGCCCTTCAGCCCCGGGGCACTGCCCCCCCACCCCCTCTCAGCACAAAGTCCGCTTTCGTTTTCACTCCGCGGCCGCTCGGTTCCCCCCCCCCCCCCCCCCACCTCCACTCCCACCCCCTCCCGTTTCCCGGTTCCACGCACCCTGGAAGGCCAGCTCGTGTTTCTGCATCACGCCGTCCCCGACCCTCCGCAGCGTTTCCAGCGCTTTCTCCATAACGGCACCGCCCGCTCTCCCGGGCCGCCCCGGACCTCCCAGGAGCCCCGGAAAAAGCTTTTTAACGCTGGGCTCGGCCTCGCCCGCCGCTTCCCGGAGATACCGGAGGATGAGCTCCATGGAATCCCGCCGCAGCTCGTCGGGCAGCTCGGGCGGCGTGCTGGGCAACGAATCTCCTCCGGGACCGCGTTCGGACTCGGGTTCGCAGCCGTCCAACTCTTCCTCGGGGCTCCACAACGCGACGGGACGCGGAGCGGGATCCGGCGGCGCCCAGCGGGCCGCGGCGGGACCAATCGGAACGCGGGGGGCAGCGGCGGGACCAATCGGAACGCGGGGGGTCTCGGTGCGACCGGCGGCGGCACACAGCCCCGAGGAGCCAATCAGCGGCCGCGGTACCTCAGCCGCGGTGGCGGCGGCGGCGGCGGAGCCAATCAGCGGCCGCGGTACCTCAGCCGCGGTGGCGGCGGCGGCGGCGGAGCCAATCAGCGGCCGCGGTACCTCAGCCGCGGCGGCGGCGGCGGCGGCGGCGGCGGCGGGCGGGGCGGCGGGAGGAGGGGTTTGCTCGGCTGCCGGTGAAGCGGGCACCAGGCCCAGGCCTCCTCCGCCGCAGTAGAGGTTGAAACCGATGACGGCGTTCCGTTTGACGGCGAACATGGCGCCCGACGAGCACCGGCGGCGGATGGCGCGGCTGAGAGAGCGGCGGGGACCTTTATAGCCGCGGTGACGCCACGAGGAAGAGGCGCGGTTCCGCTTCCGGTTCGGCCCTACCCCCCCCCCCCCCAACAGCGAGGACGAGGGGGAGGGGCAGGGGGCGGTCCTCCGCCCCCTGCCCCTCCCCCTCGTCCTCGCTGTGGGGAGCGGAGCTTTGGGGGGTACGGAGGGGATGGAAGGGGGTACCCCGCTCTGATGTCGGCCGTGGGAACTGAGGAGACGGGCGGGGGTCCTATGGGAAAAGAGCTCTGCAGGACCTGAGGGACGGCGCGAGCAGCGTGGCCGAGAGGGCCAACGGGATCCCGGGGTGCAGGTGCCCTGAGGGAATGACCCCCCCCCAAAACGATGCCGAAGTCCACTCCGAAGTCCTACTGAATGACCCCCGAAAATCCTTCGTTCCAACCCCACGTGCCCCATATGGCAGCAGTGGCCGCTCAAATGAGCCTAAAATCCTTTCTTGCAATTCCACGTGCCCCGTGTGGCAGCCGTGCCGACCAGAACGGCCCCAAAATCTCACAGAATGACCCCAAAACCCTTTATTCCATGGGCCCCATATGGCAGCGATGCCCCACAAAGTGACCCCAAAGTCACCCCAGGATGCCCCCAGTGTCCTGCGTGGGCAGCAGGTGGAGGGAGGGGATCCTCCCCCCAAAATGACCCCAAAGTCACCCCAAAATGACCCCAAAGTCACCCCAGGATGCCCCCAGTGTCCTGCGTGGGCAACAGGTGGAGGGAGGGGATCCTCCCCCTCTGCTCTGCCCTGGGGAGGCCTCATCTGGAGCACTGTGTGCAGTTCTGGGCTCCCCAGTCCAAAACAGACAGGGATCTCTTGGAAAGAGTGCAGCGCAGGGCCACAAAGATGGGGAAGGGCCTGGAGGATCTCCCCTCGAAGAAAGGCGGAGTGAACTGGGTCTGTTCAGCCCTGAGAAAAGAAGAGTGAGAGGGGACCTGATCCAGGTTGAGAAATATCTGAGGGGTGGGGGGCACAGTGGCGAGGCCAGACTCTTTTCAGCAGTGTGTGGGGACAGGACGAGGGGGAACGGACAGAAACTGCAGCACAGGAGGTTCCGCACGGATCCCTGGGAGGGTCAGGCTGTGTAGGGGATCTCCTCGGAAGCTGTGGTCAGGCAACTGGGAGAGGCCACGGGGGGAGGTGGTGGTTGAGCCGCTGTCCCTGAAGGTGATCGAGGAAAAGAGCACAGCGGGGATGAGTCAAGAGTTGGGACACGATGACCTGAAGAGGTCTTTTCCCAACCTTAACGGCTCGTGGTTCTGGGTCTGTGGGGAGCTGAGCTGCCACACATTCATCTCGTTACCAGCAGAGCCCTCACCTCCACCGCCTGCAGTCACAGTCCCACCCGGCACCACACCGAGAACACAGCAGCTGTCACCCTCGGCACTGGTGCCTGCCCACAGCAGGGGTTGGGGCTGTGGGGGCTTTAAGGTTCCCTCCAAGCCGTTCTAGCATTCTATATTCTTTATCCCCAGCATCACCAGGTCTCCAGCTGTGTCCCCACTGTTGTGAAAGGGCCAGGAGCAATGGCAAGGCGCAGGCGTGCTCCTGGTGCAGCTCAACCAGCTCCAGACTCAATGGATCTTCGTGCCCAGAGACAGGCAGGACCCTGGAAACTGGAGCCCTGAGGAATCGCCCGCTCTGGTTGCCCCCTGAGGAGGAGGAATTTCCGTGCCAGAAGGGCTGTGCTGCTGCTCAGTCCAAAGGCCGCTGAATGCTCAGTGTGGGTGCAGCATGCAGCCTTGGACCACAGGAAACTGACGTCAGCTCGAGGCAGCTGTGGGGCCTGGAACCTGGTTCACCTCTGGAGCGTGAGCTCCACCACCAAAACCTTGAGGAAAGGGAAAGTGAGAAGAAAAACCACCCCACAAAAGGGACGAGGGAAATCCCTGGGCCAACCCATGAGTGGTGTGTGGGATGGGGGGGGGGGGGGGAACTCCAGCTGTGGAGATAAAATGCCAAATGTGGGTGGGAAACCCCACAGAGCCCCTCAGACAGATCTTTCTCCTGCAGGGAGGCAGCAAGGACCTGGGGAGTTGCCAACGTGAAGAACTCAAGTGTGATTTTGGGAGGCCTGAAAACGCTGCAAACTCATGTCTGTCACCATCCTGAGCGTCACCACCCCCTGGCAAAGGAGGAAGCTGTGGTGAGAGCAGGGTGCAGCTCTGCCCCGAGCGTCCCGAACGCCCTTTTACCCCCAGACTGTAGAAAAACGGGGTCATGCATGAACCCTGCCCATCCTTTGCCCTGCTGCCTACTCCTTCAAGAAGGACCAGGCAACACCAGGGGCTGAAGGAGAATTCCAGCTCCAGAGCCCTTCCTGTGGCCCCAAGGAACACGTCCTTGCCAAGAAGCAAATTCTTGGCAGTGGCAGCAATAACAGAAGCGAGCTCAGCTTGCTCCAGCAGCTCAGGGCAGCGCCCAGCACTATTTCCCCAGCAGTGCCAAGCGTTAAAGCACAAACAAACACGGGCACATACTTGGCACCCAGCTGGAACGGCATGTCCCTGTGCAAACACCCGGCTCCCGCTTTGAAGTGGGACCAAGGGGACGGCGAAATGGCCGATCTGGAGTGGGGAAAAGGGGACCAGGATGTCTGACGGAAGGGGATGACGGGGCCGTGGGGAGGGTCAGCGCGTTCCTTTGAACCCCAGTGACGCCAGCAGCTGGAGAAGTATGACATCAGGGTTAAAAACACGGGCAAGGCTGCAGGCTCAGTGCCAGCAGCACGGCCCTGGGGAAGGGTCACTCTGGCCTCCGGATGGCACCAGGAGCCCCTGGTGCATGTGGTGGAAAGGAAGTGAGATTTCTTTTGAATGAGGGGAAAATCCCTCCCCCTGTGCCTCCCACAGCGTGAGAAACAACGTGGTGCTGGGGCAGAAGGTGCAGGAGTGCAGCCACTTCTGCCTCCACACCTCGAAGAAACCCATTTGGGCTCAGTGAGCACCAAAACCACCCTCGTGCACCTGGAGCTGAACACAAGGCTTTTCTCCTGCTGCCTCACCCCGACCTCTCAGCCTCGCCCTCGCAACTCGCCAGAGGACACGAGTGTAAACACCCCTAAAACCAAACTCAGATTCCGTCACGTCCCATCCAGCAAGAGATGGACGTGGAGACAGTTGGCACACACTGCTCTGAGGACAGAGCAGACGTCACCCCACTGCTCCTTACGGTCACTTTCCGGAAACTTCTGTTGCTGGTTCTCATCCTGTGTTGTCACAATCGCTTCCTCCTGCTGCGCAAGCATGCTTGGCATTTCCAGCAAAGCAGGGGAGATGTGCTCAGAGCTGTTTGCTCCCTCCCTGCCCCCAGTGGGCACAGGCAGCAGCACAGGGGCTGCCCCAAGCTGCAACACCCTCTGCATTTTTTCCACCCTTTTTCTTTCTTTTTTTTACATCTCTTCCGTAGCACAGCACACCAGAAATAGGACAGATGAAGATGTACAAAATTATATATATATTTGTATATATGATTCGTATCTATTTACAATGCAGCTGGGACCAAGAGCAGAGCATCCCTAGGGGGCTGCACGGCCAGGCAGAGCGGGGCTGGGCGAGGAGCTGAGCACGAGGCACAGTGCCTGTCACTGCCACACTGCTCAGAGAGGAGTCCACAGCCCTGAGGCCACAGCTCCTCGCCCAGGACAAAGCACCTGACAGCAAATGTGAGTGCTCGAGCACGGCCTCGCTCCCTGCTCAGCGTGGAAACACAAAGTACAGCTCTGCCAGGACCATGTGTGAGGAAAGCTGTGCAGTGCCGATCCAGTGCAGCTCCCCCAGACCAACAGTGCCTGCTCGACCTCTACAACTGGGCTTAAACCTCGCTTGGACTCGGTGCAGTCCTGGCACAAACTTCAGCCCAAGGCCCCATCACAAAGTGCCCCACATCTGGAGCTGCTTCACGAGCACCACGCGGGCACCGAGCGCACCCCCTCCGTGAGCTGCAGCCACCACGCTCACCTCATTCTGTTTGCTTTTTTCAAGCCTGAAACAAAAAGTCAAGAGACAAAAAAAAAAAAAAAAAAAAGAGAAAAAAAACCCCAAAGAACCTCAAGCCAGGGGGCACAACACTGCCAACACACATTTAACTCCATAATCTGTCTCCTCTCCACACTCTCCCTCCTCCCTGCAGTGCCACTCTGTCCTGTTGCTCTCACAGCTCACCCCTATCCCACCACCACTACGCTTTACAAGCACTAATCTGCAGGCTCTGAGCACGGGGCTGGGGCTCCAGCTGTGCTCTGCAGCTTCCCCCACATTCCCTTCACCACCGCAGACATCCTTGGCAGGAAGGACAGAGCAGGCAGCGAGAAACTGCCCCCAAAGCCTCCAGGGCTGCTGCCCTCCATTGCAGCCACGCTCCCGACTCAACCACTCAATTAAGGAGCCTAACACACACACACACACACACACACACACACACACACACCTAACTGGACAGCAGGCTGGGTGTCAGCTTTTGCCACTTCCCTCTCTGCATCTTCCCCTACAGACACCCGAAGAACACAACACAATGGCACCACCCAACTCCTCTCAGGGCTCCTTGCTTCCCTCAGGGCCACTGCACTGCAGGGAGGGATGCAGCACTGCAGTGACTGTGAGCAGGGCTGGTTCAGAGCAGCGTGAGAGTTAAGGCAGCAAACCAGCTCACAGAAAGCAAATGCACAACCAAACCCACCAAGGGTCTGCCTGCGTGGCCTGGGCTACTGCCATCCCACGTTCTCCTCAGTTGTGGTGTTGTGTTTGCTATAAATACTTGTATAACTATGTGGATTCTGGTGCTCCCAGCTCTATGGTACAGTGCAGTTCAATCCAATTAACCAAAAGAAAAAAGAAAATAGGAAAAAAACAGCCCGTGAGCGCGGGCTACCCTGCCAGCTTGCTGGCAACAAGTGAGGATTTTCTCTGCGGGAGGTCTTGGGGCTTGGGGATGTGGTCTCCTGTCACCAGGTTCTTGTCCGGCCCCGCAGTCGGCAGCTGCTTGTTCTTCATCTTGGCCTTGGCCATGTTGTAGTCGCCAGAATCAAAGTATTTTTGCTGAAAGAAGAAGAGCTCACGTTACTCTGAAGCACTTTGCAGGAGACGGGTGGCCAAGCTGCACACACTGGGCTACAAACAAACACCTTTAAGAAGCTGTGACGGCTAACACCCAGAACTTATCACCGAAACAACACGTAAGGGGAAAGTCCAAGGCAGCTGGCAGGTCTGCAGGGCCTTTATTTAGCAGCTCCCCACAACGCCCAGTGTGGCTCAGGTGTCTCACCCCAGTCAGCAGCCTACACCCCCGTCCCCTCTCCTTCCAGTGCTCGAAGGGAACTTATAAACAAGTGGGAGAGCAACTCCTTCCCCAGACAGACAGTGACAGCACAAGAGAGAATGGTTTTAAGCTAAACAAAGGGAGATTTAGGTCAGATTCGAGGTGGAAATTCTTTACCCAGGGGCAGTGCTGGCACTGCTGCCCAGAGGAGCGTGGGTGTCCCATCCATGGATGGGGCTCTGGGCAGCCTGAGCTGTTGGTGGGGTGGGGATGAGGGGAGTTTTGGGGTCCCTTCCAACCCATGCTGTGATTCTAATGGCGACTGCGGGGCAGACGCTGCGTCAGCAGGCTCCTCCAGACAGGCTCAGCTACAGCAGCACAGCTGGGGGACATTTGCTGATTTAGTTTATTCCAGTTTGGCAAACAGATGAGCGCGTGGGACAAAGGCAGGACGTCCTCCCCAGTGAGCACTGCCCAGCCCACAGCACACAGCCCCAACAGACTCCTGCAGATGAAACCAAGAGGAGAATGCCTGCAAATGTGGCTCCGGGGCACCTCCCAGCACTGCTGGCCAGGAGTGCAAAGGGCATTCCGCTCCCTCACCACGCACGCTGCCCGTGACACTGTGCACCCCACAGTGCAGATTTATTCTGCTGACAGCAGAGCAAAGGGCAAACACAGAAGCAGAGTTCAGACAATGCCCTGAGAAATACTGCTTGAACTCTGGGTGGTCCATTGTGAGTCAGGTCATTTGGACTTGATCCCCTGCGGTTCCCTTCCACCTCAGGATATTTTCTGAGGCTGTGGTGCTGCAAACAGCTCTTAAAGGCCCCACAAAGCTCAGCCCAGCCCTAAAGCCCTGTCCCACTTTATGCCAAACAATCAAACTCTCACTCCTGCGCTTGCGTGAGGAGCTGGTACCTAAAGCGCTACCAGCATTCCTGTCAGCAATGCAGTGCACACTGGGGCTGCACAGGCAGTGAGGCAGCTGCACCAGGAGCAGCAGCACGAGGTGGTCAAGCACACACGCAATGGCTCAAAGGGATTTCTCAATCATCCTGTGCAAGGAGGAGAGCCTGCAGCAGCAACCCAGAGCAGAGGGCTCTTGGGGAGGGGTTTATTGCTTCACCAGGCAGCACGGCCATAAGACTGGCTTTTTCTGCTGACTTGCTGGCATCCCCCATGCCCTTTGCACCAGCTCAGAACATGAGCAAAACACCCAGCAAGCACACGGACACAGAAGGCTGTGGGGAGCTGCACATTTCTCCCTGTGTTTCTGCAGCTGACAGGAAGCGTGTACACACCTCTAACCCACGTACTGAACAGGTTTTTGGCTCCGGGAGAGCTCTACGGAGAAGGATTTGGGCGCCCCAGTGGCCACAACGCCGACCACGACCCAGCAGCGTGCTCTGGTGGCCAAGAGAGCCAATGGGACCCTGGGGTGCACTGCCCAGAGCACGGCCAGCAGGGCAGGGCTGAGCTCCTCCCCTCTGCTCTGCCCTGGGGAGGCACAGCTGCAGCTCTGAGCGCAGTGCTGGGCTCCCCAGATCCAGGCAGACAGAGGAGCGCTGGGAGAGTCCCACACTAAGCATGGAACATCTGATGGGGATGTTCACCAAAATAAGGGATCTGAGCAGCGCTGAGCAGCACGAGAAAGGCGGGGAGGGGGGGGGGGGGGGGGCAGGACCGGGGGGCAGGGGGCGGCCCTGCGATGTGGGGAGCAGTACCCCCGTCCCCACCGCACGGACAGCGCAGGGCCCTCAGCGCGGCGCTCCGTACCCCTTTCTGCAGCCGCTTCATGAGGAAGTCGGAGCCGCCGGGCTTCTGGCCCAGGTTGGGGTACTTGGCCTTCAGCTTCGCCTCCTCGGCCCTCTCCGGGGTGACGCTTTCCTTCTCCTGGAAGCCCTGAAAGACAGAGGCGGCTATAAGCGCTTCCGGCCCCACGGGAGACCAAACCCACCGCGTGGGGAGCGGCGCCTCTCAGCCCCCGCGCGGCCCCGTCCACGCGCGGCCCACAGGCGCGCTCCCGCAGCGCCTCTCCCGGAAGTCCCGCCTCCGCGCCAGCCCCGCAGCCAATGAGAGGCAAAACCAGCGACTGCACGAACCAATCGGCGAGCGGGATAGGGAACAGCGGAGCGCGCGGGGAAGCGGGACGGCCCGCAGCGGTTCCTCACCTGCTTCTCGTGCCCGGAGTCCTCCGCGCGGGCGCCGGTACCCAACGGGGCGGCCATGACGCGGGGGGGCGGCCCTGCGGCTCCGCGCTCCCTCCGCGCCGCTCGGCCCTGCTCTCCGCTCCAAAATGGCCGCCACCGCCCCCTAACGACCCGACTGCGGAATGGACAAGCGCCCGTCCAATGGGCGCGGAGAGGAGGGCGCGGTGACGTCACGCACGACCAATCAGAGCCCGCAGAGGGCGGGACTTTTCCCCCGCTCGGCCGCCGCAAGTGGAGCTGCCCCAACCAATGGGAAGTGAAGCAGCACCTTGTGGGCGGGGACACGCGGGGGGCGGGCGGGCACAGAGATTGATGGACAGCGAGAAGAACCAATAAGGTAGCGGCCTTGTGAAGGGGCGTGGCCACAGCCTGGGGGGGGCGATGGCAGCGGGCGCCCCCTCGTGGGCCGTCGGGGCACTGCAGAACCTGCGGCCCTCAATTCCCAGCGCTCCTGCCCCCCACGACCCCACGTTGCGACGCGGCCCCATAGCGCCGTGGGGCCCAACGCTGGCGCTGCCCCCGCCCCTCCCACCCGCAAATCCACGGGCCGGAGGGGCTGAGCCCCCATGAGGGCAGCACACGGAGGGAACTACTGCAGGACGCAAAGGAATGCATTCACAGCGCCTGCGAGGTGGGGGGGGGGGGGGGGGGGGGGGAAGACGAGCGAGGAATGAATAATAAAAAAAAAAGAGTAATAAAAAAAAATCACTATAAACTTTTCCCTTCCCCTCTGACACAGCGACACTTAAGCTGCCCCTGGCATCCACAGCCCCAAAGGCAACCGAGTCCTGATCCCAATACGGCTGGGAGAAGGAGGGAGGCTCCGCACGCAGCCCCCATCCCCGGGGGGCTTCAGGGTCACGCATGGGCCCACAGCCCTCCGTCACCTCCCCTGGCCCTGCTGCAGGACCTAACTCCTGCTGAAGGCTGCCAGCACGGCCCAGATCAGCTCCGTCCCTCTGCCCTGGGCCGCCTCCAGCTCCGGGTTGGCCTCCAGCACATCCCTGGCTCTGCTCATGGCCACCTCATAGCGTGCGTCCTCCAGGCCGCCCAAAGCCTTCTCCAGCACATCCGAGGCGTGGGCCAGCACCAGCAGCGCCAGCAGCCTGCGCTCCATGCGGCGCACGTCCCCCGTCCAGCGCTCCAACACGCCGTCCTGCAGCTTCCTCAGCAGGCGTTGCTTCTCAGCGGCATCGCAGACGGGGTGGGTGGTCATGTCGAAGAGCAGGAAGCTCTGCTTCCCCGTGGTGAGGATCCCCTTCTCCACCAGGCTCTTGGCGACGCGCTCACGCACGTTGCGCAGCTGATACTGCAGCTTGAAGGGGTTCCAGGTCTCTCCTGGGGAGAATCATAGAACCATGGGATCACGGCACAGTCGGGTTGGGATGGATAAGTGGGATGGCTTTAAGCTAAAAGAAGGGAGATCCACGTCAGGTGTGAGGAGGAAATTCATCCCAGAGGGCGGTGAGGTGCTGCCACCTGGAGCAGAGCGGGTGCTCAGGGCAGGGGAAGGAACAGGACTGTCTGCAAGGCACCTTCCAACCCAAACCCTTCCAGGAGTCGGCGCTCTCCCTCTCCCTGCACCCACCTGTGAGCAGCTCTATCCACGTCTGCACCGTTTCCATGGACTCAGAGGCTTTGATGTGTCGGAGGGTCTCATCCAGGAGCACATCTCCAGTGGGAGCACTCGACTTCAGCAGCACCTGTGAGATGAAAGCGCAAGCAGCGTGAGGCCCACGTCGCGGACACACGAGACGTGCCACGAACCAGAGCCATCCAGGGCAGCACAGCGTCACGGGGAACCTGCGACCCACCGAACCACCCCCTCTGCCATCACCTTCCTGTCCAGCAGTCGCTTCTTCCTGGCCGTGAGCGGCTCCAGCTGGATGCGGCCCCGCAGCGCCAGCTCGATGAGGATGCCGCCGCGCAGCCCCGGGGACAGGCAGTCGTTCCAGAAGGACGGGTAACCCTGCAAGCACGGGGACGAGCACGGAGCTGAGGGCACGAGGGACGAGACACGGTCCTCCCCAACGCTGCACCTCCAACGTCCCACTCTGGCCGAGAGCTTCTTCCACCACTGAGCCCCCGTCGCGCTGTGAGGAGCTCCAATGCCATCCTGCCCTGTCCCAGCTACAGCACTGCCTCCAGGACCAGGGCACTGACTCCCTCTCTCCCTGGCACTGGTGTAACTGGTAAATTCCCCAGTGTGTCCGTTTGCACAGTGCCTAGGAACGCTGTGCTGTTCAGCACAGAGAACCACGAAATGAAATTAACATCTTTATTTGCTTTCTTCATTTCCTGGTGAGTAAAGACAAAGCATCTCTTGATGCTTGCACAACCTGCCCTGCTTCCTTCCATCGTGGCAGATGCTTTTTTTTTTTTTCCCAGGTGGACTTATGGAAGAAATTTCACAAGAAAAAAGGGCACAGAGGTCAATTCGATTTGTTGGCTTGGAGGGTGTATTCCCACCCTGAATTTCAGGGGTCTGAAATGAGGTTAAGTTGAAGCTCTTGGAGGAGGAATGGTCACAGACACTGCTGTGCATCCAGTTTTGCCTCCACAGACAGTCTGGTACCTACAGGAATGAAATTACACCGTGGGCTCATTGGATTTGCCTAAAAACTGTCTGTTTTTTCACCAGTCAAACCGTGAGCCCACAGGAGAGCTGGGGCAGTGTGGTGCAGAGCACAGCTCGCTGCCAGGCCTCTGCTGCCCGATGGAGGAATGTGGAAGGACAGGAAGGGAAAAAAAAACAACCACCAAAACCAAAGCAAGAGTGTGAAAAGTCTTTCTTCCACCCCCCACCCTGCCCCTTCCCCTTATCTATTGTGCTCACTTCATTTCCTGCTGGCCAAAGATCCATTCCCAGGAGCACACTAACCACACTGAGAATGTTTAACGTAGCCCGGGGAGAACGCAAACCACACCACACTCCCATGCTGCTCTCAAATATTTGCTCCAAGGTTCCTGCACAGCGTTCTGCTCTCCTGTGCCTCCTGCTCAGCCCGTGAGCCCTTTGCCTACCCCAGCTCCCCACGCAGGGCAGCACAGCCCACAGCTGCAGGCTGAGAGCACAAAGTGGGCGCCGTGCAGGGAGCACCCCGAGATAAAGAACTGCACAGCTCGGGATCCCCCGGAATAAGTGCTCTGCAAATAGCAATACCACAGTGCACCCACCCCCAGGTCAGAGCTTGTGTGCAGCCCTCAGCTGCCCCACGGGGCCCCACGGCTCCCTCTGAGCCACCAATGGGGTGCTTGGGGGGTGCTGGAGCTGGGGAGGGCTGAGGGAACTCGTACAACCCTGCGGGGCCGCAGCCTCACTCACCTCCTTGTCCTGCAGCCCCAGGAGCAGCACCTCCTCCATCAGCGTGAGGCGGGGGGCTTTGGAGTTGTCCGAGTCTTCGTCAGGCAGCTCCCTGTCCGCAGATGCGTCCCCACTCTCGGTCTTCTTGTCCCCACGCCATCCCCGACGCGTGAGCGTCGTCATCCCCACCTGGGGTTGAAAGAACAGAGGTGCAAATGGGAGGGGTACAGGAACACCCCCCACCACCCGGAGCGCAGCCTCTGGGGAGGACAGAGGACTCTCAGCACCTCTTCCTTGGAGTTCTCAGCTCACCTGGCCCGGGGCGGCTGCGGAGCCGGCACAGCGGGGAGCGGCCACTGCCACGCGGTGACGTGTTGATTCAGACGACTGCACCTCCAGGAAGGGAACCAGGAATCGGAGCTACCACCGGCACTCCCACCCCCACCCCAAGGGCTTCCGGGCCTGGGGGGTTCACGGTCCTGGGTTGGGTTTCGCACCCCCGGAGCTGCCACCAACCCCTCACACTCACACAGCTGCAGAGCCCACGCAGGACCACCCCCCCGTTCATGTCACCACTGCTCAGCAGAGAAGCAGCGGGAGCACCAGGCCTTTCTGTGGCTCTGACCATCCCAGGTGGGGTCAGACCCCACGCAGATGAGGACAGAATCTGAACCAAGCACCCACAACAGTCCCCCCCGCGGTTTCTTAACGCTGTTCGGTCAAAGTGTAAAACAAAGATGGAAACAAAGCGTTGAAGAACACTGTTTTAATAATCATATGATAAAACTGGACAAATTCAAACGCACCGAGAAATGTTCAGCTGTCCACACCGAAACAGAGCAGTAGCAATGAGCAACAGAGACAGCTTCACTCAGTTCTTCTACACTACATCAAAAATTAACCATTAGCTCCTGCAATTAATCTCAGCAGAACACACGCTTCTTTGTCCAAGCATCTCAGGCCGTTCTAACATCTGCCTGCAATTACTGACACACACAGCCATCCACCCTCCTGCATCCGGAGTGAAATATGTAATTAACAGTCAGAAGAAGCCCTGTACTTTGGTCTGGAAGAGATGCAAAGCATCAGACACCTTCGACCGTTCCAGCTCTGCCTGTTTCACTGGAAAAGTAAAAACTGCAACACCAGAAATCCCATCAGAATTGCAGCAGCACTCTGTCTGTCCTTCCTGACAGGGATGCGACCTCCAATAGAAACTCACTTCTGATTACTTCATCTGCATCCTGACAAGACTTCTGTCCTTAAATCCACTGCACTACAACTACCAATAGAACAAGAGATCCCCAAAAGGTATTCAAATGTTAACGTTCACATGCAACAGCAAGAAGGCAGCGCCGGGAGAAGCAGCCTGCAGGCAGACAGCGGGGAGATGGGCGTCTAGAACTGCTCCTTTGGCTGACTTATTTTCCTCCTTTTTGGCAGCACATCCTGACTGGATGAGAGCTCAGCCTGATACATCTGCCAACACAACGGGAACTGCGTTACAGCGCCTGCGCCACACCAACACCGAGCTGAGCACGGACAGAACCACTCTGCAAGGATGTCCTGCACACAGCACCGAGCACCAGAGAAGAGGGGGGGGACCTGGAGCCACCCCCAAAGGGCAGACTGCAGCAGGCACTGCTCCTGCTCCACCTGCAGGAGCAGAGGAACCCAGCTCCCTGCTGCCACATCTCCTCTCAGCAACGGATTCAGACAGCAGGGAGCCTAAATCTGTTCTCAAGGAAACATCAATCAATCCTAATGAACTCCTCCTCACTCTGTGCTCAGCTTTTAACTCTCTGCAACAGACTCGGTTTGACACTGAGGATCAGAACGTGCTGAGGTTAGTCCATCAAGGCAACAACAGTTTCATTCCTCCAGCATGAAGTGCAGGAAAGCCATTTGCCCTGACAAACACAAACTGATACTCACAGCATAGGCTTGGAATAACTTCCCACTTCTTGTCCTGCTCTCTGACACATTAAGCTCAGACGTCTTCCTTGCCAAATGATCAACCTAAAGAAAACAGAACATAAACGCTGTTGTGTGGCAGCAGTAAAAGAACAACCAGGCAGAGCACAGAGGCCACAGCTTCAGTGCTGTCAGTGCAAAGCGCTGCAGAAAGCTCAGTGCTCTGGGGCTGCTCTGCTTTGAGAACCTTCAGCACCTGTGTTTGAAGCAGTCCTCCACTTTCCCATCTCTCTTAGTGTCTGTCAGACCATGTTTGGGCTGGAAACACAGCAGAGCAGCAGCTCTCTGCTAAGCATTGACTGCTTTAGAATAAAACCGCACTGAAAATTGTGTTCTATCGGATAAAATACCCGACTGCTGCAAATTAACTGGGAGCAGATCACTGAATCATCATTTGAGACAACTCAAGGTGTCAAACTGGAGGAGAGCAGCTCCACAAAGGCTCCAGCAAAGCCCCGATGGCAGCGAGCAGCTTTCATACCTGAGGGTTGGAAACGTACTGACTCCCGTTCTCCCCAGTCTCTGAAATTCCATCCTTCCCACATGGAAAACTGTCCTCTGGAAGAAAGCAAAGTAAAGCTGTGATTCTGTGCGTACCACTGCAGTGCTCTGCCACGAGGGAAGGAGCATGCACCACAACTACAGAGAACAGGCACGTTCTCCTGCTTCCAATCCATACATCAGCACAAACTGCTCCAAGATTACTGCTCTTCAGCAGTGGAAAATAAGCGAAGGATTGCAGGATGACAGCAGCATTTCTTCAGACAATCTCATAAATAGAAACAAAAATATACGAGTTCTACCTTGGGCTTCTGAAATATCTGTGTGATCATCATCTCCTGCTTTGTTACCCAACGCAGCATCTTCCTAGAATGAGAAAGATGCCCTTTACCTACTGCACACATAAGGAAAGAGCTCACAGGAGTCAGGTTTTCTTAGATGCATTCTATGTGAAACAAAATGTATTTATAATAACGTTACTGAATCTGGTGTGTACAGCCCAGCACAGCTTTACTCCCCCATCAGTGCAAGCAGGCACACATGGAATTCAATTACAGAAGAACATGTGTCCAAAATAATCGTGATACTAAAAAATCCCTGAGCGTGTATCATCTGCACTGAAGTTACACAGAAATACCACATTCCTTATTAATAATGTAACACCATACAGATGCAGAAGAATTAATGGTTCCTTTCCACAGTACAGATCTGAGCTCTTACCTTCACATGCTGGCTTTCCTCTGCTTCATCCCCAGCCACCATCAGCACGGGCAGGGGCAGATCAGGCTCTCTTTGCTTCAGAATGCTTTCATCACAGTTTTCCATCCTCTGTTTATCAGTTGTGATTTTCACTTTCAGCATGTGGAAAGGCGTTGGCACTTCACCCATGTTCAGATACATCGGCTCTCCCTCGAATATCATCCCCTCACATTCACCCTCCTTAAACCCGGGGGGCTGATATTCAGGTGGTGTAACTGTAGGAGAAAACCAGCTCAGCTTAAGGGTTAAGAGACTTTTCTGCCTTAAGTATAAAGCTGTTAAAAAAGAAGTGCGTGTGGAAGGGATTATCAGTATTCCATCTGTGCTAAAGAAGTTCCCTCCCTTTATAATAGAGAAAAACAGGACTGTTTCAGTTTACGCAGGCAAGTGAGAGAGAAATTCCTCTAAAAACTAAAAGGCAGCAGCTACTGACAGGCATTCACAGAGCAGCACCAGACTGCGAGTACATCACTTCCCAATGCACTCAGCTAACTCCATCTGTCCCCAAACCACTCAATCCAATGAAGCCAGCTGTGTTCCTGCTGTGAGAGCAGAGATAGCACCCCCTGTCCTGAGAGATAACCTGACATGTGTGAACAAATCCCAGCAAAGATTATACATGAAATGATTTCTCTCAGGTGTCCAAGCACAGCGGGTGAGTCAAGGTGATGGAGCACTACCTTCATCGTAGTAGAAGAGCTTCATCGTCAGGCAGACGTTGCTTGGCAGCGGACCCAAGTTCTGCATGAGGACGTAGATCTTGCGGATGAGGAGGATGCTTGCCTTCTTGGTGTCTGCACAGCTGATGGGGGAATCGCTCTGTCTGTCCTTACTGCACACGAACAAAACATTCAGCTTTCATGCAGAGCAAAGGGCTTCTGCTTGGAAACACACCCCTGATCCGCGGCCCACGCGAGTTAAAACGCTTGAAGTTATTCGTTATGTTTTAAAAATAAGTCTAATAGATCGTGCTGATTAATGAGTCTTACGATCTAGAATGAAAGATCAAAGAGAAAACCCGGAGTTTTTGCATTCTGGTAAAGCTCCCGGGCAGAGCAGGACGGGGTGACAATACCTGCTGAAATTCAGGACCGGTCCATTGGGGGTGTACTTGAATTTGAAGTGGTAACATTCTGTAATTGTCTGCAAACAAACGTGGTAATTATTACATTATCATTATTACATTATGTCCTGGAAGCGAGTACTGCTGCTGCTCCTACCCGGGCCCCTACTCACCTTCACTTACACCACATGATCACAGCTCTTAACTCTTGTCCAATGCATTGGAACACAGCATTAGAACCCTTAACAGTGTTCACACAGAGTCACAAAGTGCCAGGAATCACCAGGATGAATTCGTGTGAAAGAGACCCAAAGTTTTTAGATCGAAGCTCTCTATCCAAACCCTACCAGGTTTACCTGAGGATCATCTGGATGGGTGTAGACCTGCAGGTTAAAAAGCAAGGACAGTGAACACATGATGATGTGTACACGTAGCTGAGCACCGACCTTTAAACACGAGGGCTGCACTCTTTGATCACACTTACCGCGAGGACAACCATTCTCAGCTGTGAGAAGCAAAGAGAACAATGTCAGATGTACTCCACAGCCCATTTCTGCTCTGCTAGCTGTTTTTCTTCAGCTCTCAAAACCAATTACCCATTCTGACCACCCTAAGCCTACTCGAAGCAATGGAGCTCCTCGTATGTTGAGCTCATCTCTTTGAGAAAGGATTTATTTGGCTTCAAGAGATCCAACATATGAGTATTATCCCAAACTGCCCACACACCCACATCTGAGCTGTTTTAGTGCACCAAAGAACAGTTATCCTTTAACCAGAAACTCCTCCAACTGCAGTGGCAAGCAGTGGAATGACACGAATGAATGTTTAAATGCACTTCAACCAGATGAAGAAGACTGGAAAACTTACGTATTTCCTCTGCAAGGCATCGTAGCATCCCAACATCCTGCAAAAAGCAAACAGCACTGTCCAGCTAGTCCCAATTCCTATCAGCTTCACTTCCAAGGACACTTTGCAAATACACTTTGTTCTCTGAATTGCATTCAACCCTCAGGGATTCTCTGTGGTGTGCACACGATGCTTATTACGAATTAAAGCATGTCCAGAGCTTATTCACAACCAGACAGTAAAGACGGGGTGCTAAAAACACAGCCCAGGCACATACTCATTTCCACAAGGTGAATTTTTCTTTACAGCTGCTCGCTGGGAAGCTGCCTTTCAGAATTCACACACTACAACTGCCGTGTGAGCACGTGGGCAACGCACCATTTCACCAGCTGAGTGGAGCCGGGGCAGTTTTTGTCTTCCCTCAAGATTTTGACACAGAGATCTGAAAACAGAATGAAAAAAAAATAAATTAAATCATCTTTAAGGACAAAAACAACAGCACTGAAAGTGAAGTTCATACTTCAGCACCTCCGTTAAATGTAGGTAAGTGCTCTAATGGATGCATCAGCATCGCTGCTGTCTGTAAGAGCATCCATTAACGATCATATTAGTGAAGTGTCAGCAGGGTCACAGGAAATAGCTACTGCCTTTAATTAAATGGACAATGTGGCTCAAAGAACAAACTCAGCAACAGCCCTGTGCCCCATGTGGCATGCAAAAAACGCTCTGCAAACTGCCCATTACCATCCAGGTATCTCGTCCCATAGGCGCTTTCAGGGAAGATCCCTCTCAGGTACGTAATGCAGGACACGGCCACGGCCAGGAGCCGCTTCACCAGCGTCAGGGACTGCTGCTCCGTGCTTATCTTGTTAGGGAACACAACCGCACTCTGCAGGAGAGAAATGAGGCATCTTTCAACACCAAACCTGCTCACACTGCAGCCGGCTTTCCGGCTTTAATTCAACTGGCATGACACGCAGAGCCTACAGAGCCAGGCGGGTTTGTGGCATCGTTGGGGCTGGAAAAGCCCTCAAAGATCACCCCAAATCGACAGGCATCGCTGCCCAGCGCTGTGGGTGGAGGTGGCCATGGCCACAGATGGGTGGGCACTCCTTTACCCATCTTTTCCATCCTCAGTGATTCAGTTAAGGCCCCTCTGTCCTTAACCCCGGTGGTGCGGTGCTCCGCCCCCACACCTCCCAACCCATCTCGCTGCTGAGCGCCTCTGTTCGCAGCACAGGACAACGGCGAGCCCCAACGTAGCTGCCGGCTGCTCCTCGGCCAAGATTCGCCACTTTCGCCCTGAGCGAGCCGCCTTACCGCGCAGCTCTTCGCCCTCTGAGCGGTCGCCATCGCTCTCCTTCAGCACCGCTGAGGTAACGCCGGCGCGCGGCCGCAGGGCCGTGTGCAGAGGGTGGGGGCGGGGCGCGGCGCTTCGCGCGCGGCACGCGGCGCTTCGTGCCGTGTGCAGAGCGGTTGGGGTCGGCGTCAGCGTCGTTTCCCGCCAACGTTGTCCCGAATGGCGTCGATGCGTTTTATTTCGGCCTCGAGCCGGGAGAGCTCTGGAGAGGAATAAAGTTAGGAACTCTGGGGAGAAAAACACGTTGACGGCGGTTTTTGGTGTTTTTTTTTATTGCTGCCGGGGCTGCGTTTCCCCCTTTGAACGATAGGAATCGGCTGAGAGGGAGAGCTCTGGCTCCTGAGAAAAGCACCGAGCGACCACCGGTGATGGGTGACTTTTCCTTACTAAAAAAACACAGAGGGGGGAAAAAGGAACGAGCAAACCCCATCCGCAGTCACGTAAGGTTCAGTGTAAGCTGCGAACGAAGCTGGGCTCTGTCAGCACAAATTAACACAATTAGTGATAAAGCCCCGACATGGGGTCACGGAGTCACGGACCTGCAGGGGTTGGATGTGACAGCGTTCACCAGAGCGATGCAGACTTACAGAGGCTTTAAGGAGACACGTCCCCGCGGACACAGAGCGGCTTTCAGCTCCTTCTGAAGCCCGGGGATCTGCGGCTTCTGCTCGGTTTCGCTTTGCTGTTGTCTGACGTTGCGTCGGTCACCGTACTGCAGTTGTGGAACTGAAAGGCATCACGGGCTGATAAAACAAGGGGAACCGTTTCAGATACGAGACAAGCTTTTCGGAAGTATTACAGCCTCTAGCAACTGATGCGAGATCCATCAGAAGAAAGCATGCTAAGAAGCAGATGATCAAAGAGTTTGTCCGGTTTGTTTACCTGCGTGAACGTGGCCCGCGTCTGCCCTCCCTGCCCGGCCCACTCTGCCCTCCACCACGCGCTCCCCTCTTGGTCCATGCTCCTGTCTGAACGTGGCTTCCAGCCCCAGGGATTGGGATGTGGCTGTGGCTGAATGTGAGGTGCAGTAGTGAACATTGGTCAGGAATGGCAGTGGGTGTGCAAGACACCGTGGTTTGCGTTGATGTGGCGTTGTTGCTTACCCCTACAGAATGCAGGTAGTCCTGAACGTAGGATGAATGCTTCTTGAGTTTGTTGGTGGTGGTGTTTTGAGGTGTTGGACTAGATGCCTCCTCTGTGGGTCCGTTCCAGCTCAGAGTATTCTGTGTCCACGCTTTCTTCATCAGAATGGCTCAGATCTCATGAGCTGATGATGAACCACAAAGTCCTGTGCTCGTGTTTCTCAGAGAAGACCTTGAGGTGGAATGAGTCCTGGATGCTGCGTCTCTGGTGCCCACAGGCTCTATCTCATGGATGGGCTGGCACCGGTTGTGGTTTTAGATGTGCCAGTACGCGGGTCGGTTAACACAGCTGAACAAGGGGTGTGACCTGTCCATCCTGTCTTCTGGAATGCAGAGGCGTATCTTGTCCAGAAGGTGACCTGGCCAGAACTTGTAGTCATTTCTGGTTTCTCTCTTTTCTCTCCAGATCAGCTTATAATACCTGGGAAGAAAAAAAAAGAAAAAAAAAAAAGAAAGAAAAAGAGAATAAGTAAAAATAAATCCTGTTTTCATAGACTTCTAGGCGATAGGACCACTCTTACTTATAAGAGTGGTCCTTACTTACTCCTCTTCACTCAGGTTTCCAGGTATAAGTTCTGATGATCTGGACTTTCTCAGAGATGAGGACTCATCATCAAGTCTGCTGCTGTAGTACCCTCCAGGCTGTCTGATCTTCCTCAGGCGTTTTCCTTCTCGGATGACTTTGTCTCCCGGGTGCAGCAGGCCTGTTAGCAAAGCACATCCAACCCAGGTCACCTCTGGTTTACATCTGTGACACTGCCCTGCAGGGGTTACAGCTACTACGTAATGGAGGGAGGTGTGATGATGGCCCTGTGAGAGCTGAGAGGCCTCGGTGGCACTAAGGAGCTTTACGTGGTGCTTATGGCTGCGCTCTCTGCCCTGGGATCAGTAGCCCCATTTCGGCTGAGACTTCAGCTCAGCCACAGCCATGGCTGCGCCTGACCATGGACCTGCTGAACCTGACTGGAGCCTGCATTCCCAGCTTTGCCCTCCCTGTCATCATTTCCACTCTTAGCTGAACCTGACTACCAGCCCAGAGGAAAGGGTCTTGGCCCTGACTGATCTGGAGCACTCTGTGTTCTCATCTATGCTGATGGGATTGCTGATCCTAACCAGTCCTCCAAGGACTGCAAATATTCTCCAAAAGAAGCTTCCCACCCCATACAATGGTCATACTTCTGGGCTCAGGAAGAGACAAAGCTTTTCAGATGCATCTCAGGCCTCGGGGGTTGCATTACCTTTCTGCAGCACTGGATCGGAGAGATTAATGTTGCGCTCTTTGCACAGCTTGGAGCAATTCTCGTAACTGTCAACCACCTTCCTCCGGTACTGGTTGACCATCTCTCCTTTGTCACTGCCCGTAGTTGATGGGAAGCAGTGCTCTTCAACAATGTCTTCCGCAGATTTCTCCAAGTGAGATCTTTCTTTCCATTTGGTCTTGTCCTGTAAGCAAAAGAATGGCCCTGATTAGCGTTCAGTGCAGCACTGGAGCTACTCCATTCTCTTCAGAGAAGCTCCTGACAGGGATTAATCTCAAAAGGGCTGCCACGTGGACAGTACCTTCTTCATCTCTTTCCTCTTGATAGCTTTTTGTGTCCTGTCTCCAGATGCCTCTTCCACTTTATCATCTGTTAGATGCCCTTGTTCTGGTTCACTGTGGACTGGGGTAACTTCTACGGGCATGGTAGGATCCAACTCTTCGGCTTTCACCTCAGCAGAAGGTGGAGATGTGGCAGTTTTGCATGTGGCTTTGCGGAGCTGTGCACCTGGGAGAGTTCAAAAAGCCCCCCAAGAAAACAAGAGGAACCATGTTAGACAGTAGCAGAAGGAAACATCAGGGTTGACCAATGCTGATAAGGCAAAGGACTTTGGCATTCTGTGTGTTGGAGCGCCCAACAGATGCATCTCATGGAAACATTCCATTACAGAGAGAGTTTCCCAGCCCAGTGTTCTCCGCATACCTCTTTTGGTCTCTCTGGATTCTTTTCTCCTTATTTCCAGCCACTCCTTTTGAGATTCCACCAGCTTTTCAGTGGTAGTATATTTCCCACGTTTAGGGGCGGTCAAGAAGATGATGATGTCCTCCAGATCCTCTTCGCTGATGGGAATGTTTGTCTGACAACCAGAACAGAAGATGACATTGTGATCAATAAAAGAACAAATGAGGCTGTCCCCAGAGCAGGTGGCCACCTGGTGAGCTTCACGTGGAGTTCCCAAACACTGAAAACTGACTGCTCTGCTGCTTCCCTCTCAACCTTAGAGCAGCTTGGGTTGGAAGGAACCTCACATGGACTTCCATCCTCTGCCATAGGCAGAGTTGCCAACCGCTAGCTCTATTGAGCTCTCCGCTTTTACTGTGCTAAACTTCCCAACCTTCTGGGTATCAAGGACATGTTTTGTCATGGGCCGGACTATCAGAATGTGTCTAAGCCCCAAAAGATCTGTGTGCTCTTGACAGCTCTGTACCACTGCAGCCAGTGGAAAGTGGGGCTTAGCGTGAGCTATGCTGCGTGAACACGTACAAAATGGCTCTGGGGTGGCACACAGGAAGAGAAGGTCGAGTTGCAGCAGTATGTTACTTTCTCATGCCCTCCATACCTGCTTGATGACTTTAATGAAGTCTGCTCTGCTGATATTTCTGCCCCCCATGCCAGCCTTCTTGAAGACATTCACCAGTGTCGTCTTCTGTTTGTGCAGGAGGTTGTGCAGTGTGACGAGAGCCTGGGGGTACGATGGGCAAAGGGGAATTTTGGCCTTCTTCTGAGGCTGGCTGCTTGCTGGTTTTGAGTCCTGCAAAGGAATTGGAAAATAACAATACATCCTCATTGCCCAGAATCACCATGCCAGTAGATGTGGAAGTGGCTGGGACAGAGCAGCATCACTCCACTCATTAAGCAGTAGATGCTGCGGACTACAAAGGATTCAGCGATCCCAAGGCTGAACGAACACAATATCTACTTACACCCAGGCTGCCTGCCCTTGCTGATTTGCCTTCAGCCCTTTTTTCTGCTTTGCGTGCCCTTATACGTTCCCAGACTCTCCTTTCCAGTTCGGTATGGGGAGACTTATTTCTCAGCCATTTTTCAATGTCTACAGACTTGTCTAGCTGAGAAAAAAATTGCTTCGTCTCCTGAATCCGAGCCAACAGATTTTGTGGATCATCTTCAGGATGAGAAGCGAACACTGGAAAGCTGAAAGTTTCTTTGTCCTGCCTTCCTTCTGTCCTTGGCATCTGTGGGAGCAGTCTAAAAAAAAAAACACAGACCAGGGTGAGTCAGTATAAGTGCAGAAGGCGTTTCTTCTCCATCCAGTTCTGCTCTTTTCCTCAGTAGAATGAGGAAGCATGAAGAAGCACCACAGACATCCTGCTCTGCCTCCTTGGGACAGACTGGTCAGAATGTCACTTTGCCAAAAGAGCAGTACCAGTGTCATTATCACGCAGGAACAAGAGCTAAAGTCTACTGTACTCAAAACCTTGATGAGTATTACCTGCTAGCAGGTTCTTCTTTGTCTAGCTCAGCCGTGAGCTCAGCTTGTGTGCTTGGAGAAAGGGTCCTTGGTAGTCTGAGTAGCTTGTGGAGAAGATACTCTGTAAACAGAAAAGGAGAAAGCTTCTCAGAACTGGAGGCTCAGATCTGCATAACAGCATGCCTATTTCAAGAGGTATTGCGATCCCCCCTTCTCCCTGATCTCAAGACAGAGTTTGTTATTCCCAGAGCTGGACTTCCTAGAAATTCACTCCCTCCAGCTCAAACAAACTCATGAAGTGGAATAGATGAACTCTAGGGCACGAAACACAGGCAGAAAACATGTCCCATCTCGTTGCAAATGTGTCTCTTGAGGTTTGGCTCTCTGTTGTCCCAGGCATCTCACTGTACCACGGGCCCTACGCACCCGCTAGGAATGACAACGGGGAGAGGCACAAACCTCTCTCAGGGATCATCCATTAACATTACCTTTTCTCTCAAGCATCGGTTTCTCTGATTGTGGAACCATAGTGACTTGAGGAACCACCTTGATCTCAAACCTAGAAATAGGAAGAAGGTATTGTTGAGTGAAAAGGGCTCCTTTGCCCACTCAGCGCCAGCTGTCTGCAAACTGTGTGCCCTAAACACAGGAACCAGTGAGCAGCACTGGCCTCAGGAACAGCTCAGCACCCCTCCCTGCAGAGAGTCCTGGGTTTTATTCTGCCCATATCGTTGTGACATCTCAGGTATGGTGATTGATGTGACTTTCACAACGAACATGGAAACACAGTGGGCAGAGGACGTGCATACATCTGCTTTTGTTCCATGTTTTAAGAGATGCTTTCCACGTTGTATTGAAAACAACATAAATATTAGGTTCTGCCTTCTGTTCAACATTTTGGCAGTCCCAAGAGAAGAAGCAGAGGAACCATCAGCAGCACTGCCTACGTGCCTCTGCAGAGCAAACCAGTTCCCTCTGATTGGAGGAACGGTAAAACGCAGAGCACAATCAGGAACTGGGGATGCATCAAGACCAAGCTAAGCAAAAGCAGGGAAGGGAAGAAATGAACTGCCAGTGATTTGAAAGAGCACAGCCAAATGTGAGCTGAGCATATCCAGACTTGTTCAGACAAGGTCTGCAGGAACAGATATACTCACTCAGGCAACAGGTGGACACGGCCAGAATAGCTTGGCAGGGAACCAGTTTCTTTGTCCGAGATGACCCATCTTTTCTGCAAGTGACAGAAACACCAAACAGTGACTCCAAGGAAAGAATCTCGGCGCTCACAAAGGCCTTTCTACACGTCTGAGAATTCACTGCCTCTCAGCAAACCTCTTGACAACGCCTCAGCCTCTTGCCAAAGCAAGCTGCACGGCGTGTATTCTGTTAGGATGAGGAGCTTTGCCAGACTTATTGCAAGGACAGCAGTTAGCAGCTCCTCCAGGAGTCTGCCCACTTGTTTGCCACTGAACAAGGCAATGGAGCAAACACGATGCAAGGCCTGTTATGAGCCCGGGTTTCTGGCCGCTGCTCTCATCATCAAACATCATTGGCCTCGCCACTGCTTTGGCCTTTTATCTCTTTATGGCAAGGCTCTTTCAGGGCTATATCTTGCTCACAAAATAGGACTGTGTTTGTTCTCAGCACCTCTGAACTATGGACAAATAGAAGAAGGAGCAAAGGAACAGCTTTCACAGCTTTGTGCCTAGCACACAGCTGGCAGCAGGTCTTGGTTCCCTGGCTTTGTACAGGACTTCAAACTGCTGTAAGCGGACCAGGGAAGACTATACACTTACGCTGAAAAGCTTCTGTACCACAAGCGCAGACTTGTTGAGACACAGTAAAAAGTCTTCACAAAATGTCATCTCCACACGGTTCCCTCGGACAGCGAGAGTGCCGATGTCCTTTAAGGTGAAGTCTGCGTCTTCTCCAGTTGTTAGGACGTGGTAGAAATACTGCAAGGTCTCCAACAGACAGCCCTGCACAGTTTGCTGAGAATAGGGCACGTGCAGGCGTATGGTCTCACAGTCCAGCACCACTTCCTGAGTGTCATCTGGAAAAGAGAAGCGAGGTGACCGACTCGCACAGCAGCTCAGCAGATACAAATCGTGTGCCAAGAGCTTCCAGTTTAAGTGCTCTGCTAGACTGCTGTCCACTGAGGACTGCTAATTGGCAGAACTGAGCAAGTGTATTTGAGCAGTTTTTCCCCCTAATTAGTCTCCTTACCAGGCATCTGTACAGGAGTGTGTCTGAGATCACGAATCTGTGCCACATCCTCAGACAGCAAGAACAGCGGTCTCTGAAACGTGATCATCTCGCCGTCCTCACGAGCTTTCCATTTTTGAATGCAAAATGTCCCCAGTCCTATTATGCTGACAGACAGCGGCTGGAACAAAAAGGGGAAGGACCCAATGAGGACTTGTGGCAGCTTGCAAGGGAGCGTCCCATGGTTTGGAAGAGCAAGGCTGGCCCAGGGCTGCCAGGACTACCGCAGCCGTTGGGCAAGGGGAGGGGAAGGGTGCAGTCCCACCTTTGCCAGCAGGAGCAGTTGGCGAACGCGCATGAACACACGGCTCCAAATGGCGGTGACATCTGCAGTGTAAGAACAGACACAACACACTTTTAAGTCGGCAAGTTCGTGGCCTGGGAGCTCGTTTCTCAACAAGGAGGCGACAGGCGTGATGTGCCTCAGCTTGAGTTCATCCGTGAATATCGGACAGACTTCAGACTTAGAGCACTAGGAGAGGTCTGCAGCTCCGGGCAGCCCCAGAATGCCTTACCGGCAATGGAAAGCGTCCTGAGTGTGGGAAACGTGTCTGTGCTGTAACGCTCAGCGTTGGCCATCAGCTCTTGCAAGCTGGCCATGCTCTTGCTTCAGGTGAGGCTGAAGAGCGAAAGGTTGCCTCCCTTTGTGGTACCTTTCTCTAATCCTTCACTGAGGAGCGCTCTCCTCCTTCGTTCTCTGAGGTACAAGAGACTTCTTGTTTCCTCTAGAGAAGACCGGATGCGAGAGCAACCAGAGCCTCTGCTCAGTCTGACTGCCAGCCCGAACTGAGCCGGGGCCGCGACTGTGATGCGGTGTCATCGGTGCCACTGTGCGGTGACGGCACAAAGGGGAGCAGCGTGCGTCACGGGAACCGGGGCCGTCGTCAGGGCGTCATTGACGTCACCGGAGGGCGGTGGTGCGCATGCGCAGGCGGGAACGCTGCGCGCGCGTGAGCGCGCCCAGCCCGCGCCCTCCGCCGCCGGTGACGTCACTGCCGCCGCCCGCCGTCCCGCCCTCATCGCCCCGGCCGCGGCCGTGCGCTGTGGGGCCGCGTTCGTAGCCCTGAATTGGGCGGCCCGCTCGGACGGGCTCAGCACCGCGGCCCCGCTCCGTTTGCCGTCCGCCGGTTCGTGCCGGGCCCGGTCCGCCCGGTGAGCCGCGGCCCCGCCGTGCTGAGCGTGCGCCGTCGTTATGGCAACGGCCGGAAGGGGGCGCTGCGGCGCCGCCCGGTGGCCGGAAATGACGCTGCGTGTCGCGCGGAGGCGGCGGAGCGGGGCCGGAGTCGGAGCCATGTCAGCGGGAGGAGGCGGGCAGCGCGACGCCGGCACCGCGGGCGGGTGAGGCGGGGAGCGGGAGGGCCTCGGCGCGGCGGATCCGGGGCCGGCGGGCGCTCAGGTGACCGAGGTGTCCCCGCTTGCAGGCGGCGCAGCAAGTGGGACCAGCCCGGCCCGGCCCCCGCCTTCCTTCTCCCCGGCGCGGCCCCGCTCCCGGGGCGGCCCTTCCCCGGCGGAGGAGATGGCGGCGCCGCCGTGGGCGTCTCCGAGAGCTCCGCGGCTCCGTCGGGAGCCCTGGATGCGGCCGCCGCCGTGGCCGCGAAGATCAACGCGATGTTAATGGCCAAAGGGAAACTGAAGCCCGCGCCCAGCGCGACGGACAAGGTGGGCGAGGGCACCGTGGGCCCCGGAGCCGGGGGGGGGGGGGAGCGGGGCGATGTCCCGGCTGCACGCTGCTGATTTCCCGGGGGAGAGGCGGAGTGAGGGGTAGCAGAACGACGGGAGAAGTTATTTGTTATCTGAGAGTTCCCCGTTTCAAGCGGTCAGGAAAGGAGCAGTGGTTTTGTCACTGGGTAATAGGAAAGAGCAGCAAGTGTGCCCCACGGAGCAGTCAGCAGCGGTGGTTCTGTGCTGGCTGAGTACGGAAAGCAGCTCTCGCAGACCTCTGGACGTGAGGTGCAGTAGTGAGTGCTCCTCCTGGAGCAGTGTTGGTCAGGAGTAGCAGTGGGGGTGTAAACGCCGTGGTTTCCATTGGCGCAGTGTTATTGTTCATCTCTCCGTCTGTTTCTCGTTTTACAGAGCGTGAATACTAACTGTTACATCAAAATGTCCTGAGAATAAAGCTGATAGTGCTTATCGTTTCGGTTTTAAGTTGTGCAGTGTTATTAAGCAGTCGTTCTCAAGTACTTTCTGTGATTAGTTTTAAAGAGTTTTGGAGTTCAGCAGATGGGACAAGAAAATGAAAAGGCTGTTCACCCCCCCCCCCCGGGCATCTAGGCTCTATTTGCTTGTTGTTCTGTGTATCTGTCTCTGTTTTCAAACCACGGGACTTTGCAATGATTGTTTTTGAAGCTGCAGGCTCTGGGGAAAGGCCCGGCCACAAGTAAAAGCAAAGATGACCTTGTGGTGGCAGAGGTGGAAATCAACGATGTGCCCCTGACGTGCAGAAACCTCCTGACGAGGGGACAGACCCAGGATGAGGTACGTTCAGGAGTTACATCTGCTTCGTTTGGCTTGGCAGCTCAGGGGGTCTTTGTAAGGCCAAAAGAGTTCACAGTAAAGTATGTTCAGTGGTGGTTCCCTGTTACAAACACACAGTGTTTTCTGAGGTGCTTTGTTCAGTAAAGCATTGTGTGATGAGGTAAGGTGGCACAGCTGGTGTTCTTTAGATGGCAGTGTTTGTTCTCCTACCACCATAGTCATGTTTTCTGGTCTCTTTACAAAACAGATTAACTTAAACCACTCTAAAGCTGTCTGTGTGTTCTCTTTGGCGTCAGTAAACTTGTGGGTGTGCTCTTAATTGCAGATAAGTCGACTGAGTGGAGCGGCTGTTTCCACTCGAGGGAGGTTCATGACTGCAGAGGAGAAAGCCAAAGTGGGACCTGGGTTTGTATTTCTGCTTTATTTCTGTAATTGGGTGTTTAAGTTAGTGAGGTGTTCTCTCGCTCTGTTGATGTCATGGGATGTTTGATGTTCTCTTCCTAGAGATCGCCCTTTGTATCTTCACGTCCAGGGGCAGACGAGGGAGCTGGTGGACAGTAAGTGTGCCAAGTGTTCAGCCTTGTTCTTTGCAACTCTCATTCTCTGCAGTGTGTTCAGACAATCTTGTGGTAGTGCTGGATTTTGCTGGGACGGATAGGGATTTGTGCTGTAAGTAATCTGTGCTGATGAGTGTAACACAAAGCTCCGGCGCTTCCGTGTGGGGCTTATGGATTATGAAGGAAGCAGACAGAGGGAAGTTAACAGTCATCAGTTTAATGGAGAGGAGCTGGTGTTACTGGGAGCAGCTGGCTGCTCGCTGTGTGCTGAGCTCGTGGTATTGGTGGCTGGCTTAACACTTAACAGCAGGAAAGAATAACACATCTCAGGGTACAGCCACAGAGCAGTTTCTCACAAACGAGTTCCTTCCCTGTGCAGAAGCTAGAGACAGTTTGCTTGTGTTCTCAAGCTAACCTTAGAGCTGCTCACTCGTATCAAAGCCAGCAAGCAGTTTTTCTGACCTCGCTCATTCATGCAGATTTAAATCCCGTGCAGAATTGAAAGTGTTTTTATTGTGTTTTCTTCACCATCAGGCGTGAGGACATCTGGGTTATGCTGGCACTGTGAACTGCATCAGTATTAATGTGGTTGTCCCATCAGCGCAGATTCTTTTGTGGGGGGCAGAGAGGTGTGTTTGTAACATCCCCGTGCTGAAATGGGTTTCATGTCGTGTCAACCAGGAGCTGTTAACCGTATTAAAGAGATCATTACTAACGGAGTGGTGAAGGCTGCCACGGGCTCCAGCCCAACGTTCAATGGAGCTACAGTGACTGTGTACCACCAGCCAGCCCCCATCGCTCAGATGTCTCCAGCAGTTGGTCAGAAACCTCCGTTCCAGTCAGGGGTGAGAGATCCGTTTGTGACTTTCATTTATTGATTGCAGTGTGTGTGTGTGTCATGTGCTGATTGTTGGAAAAGAAATAAGTGCTTCTGATGCTGCTGTGAGAACTGGAGGACTGATCGGACTGAGTCTGGAGGGTGAGACTCAGGTGACAGTTATCTCCTAGAAGAAAAGGGATGGAGAGAGCAGTCCTACGTGGAGAAAAACAAAGGGCCCACTGTGCCATCCAACAGTGAACGTTCTGAGTGTCACAGAAGGACCATTTTCTGGTTTCTAATGAAACCATCATCCTAACCATGAGAGCAAAGTAAGAATCTTTCACTTTTGCATTTGCAGATGCATTATGTTCAGGACAAATTATTTGTTGGTCTGGAACACGCTGTACCCACGTTTAACGTGAAGGAGAAGGTGGAAGGGCCTGGCTGCTCCTATTTGCAGCACATTCAGATTGAAACGGGTGCCAAAGTCTTTCTTCGTGGAAAAGGCTCAGGTTGCATAGAACCAGCATCAGGCAGAGAAGCTTTTGAGCCCATGTACATCTACATCAGGTATGACAGGGCTCCTTAATGTGCAAAGATTGGGCAGCGCGTTGCTGCTGAAAGGAGCAGCTCCCCACGTCGGTGGGAACGTTTGTTCTTACGAATTTCTTTGTTTGTTTTCAGTCACCCGAAGCCAGAAGGTTTGGCAGCTGCGAAAAAGCTGTGTGAAAATCTGTTGCAAACTGTGAGTAGCTCTTACAGGTTTCAGAACTCCACTTGCTTTAGCTGTGAACATCTTCCACAGGCACACGGTCGCTTTCTCCTGAAGAGACTGTTTTGTTTGGCACCGTAAGAGTGCTCATAACCTCTGCAAAATTAACCTCTCAGTCTTTGTTATTTGAGTGCGCTACCTTAGAGTAAAGCCCTGTGAGACGCAGTCCTTCTGCAGCCCATACCCAAGTACAAACATATCAGAGTGTTTTCTGAACCATGCTGGAGAGCTTTTAGATGCTGCGAGTGTTCTGTTCTTAACGAAGCAATTCACTTTGCTGTGCTGTACATCCTGGGCTAGGTTGTGTTACACGAGTTGATGCAGACCTGCAGGGTTAGTGGCTGTTCTGCAGGGTTCTGATAGGGTTTGCTCTGTGAATTCCCCACGTTTCAGTTTTCATGTTTGGGTTCTTGCTGTCTTTGAGTCACAGACCCCTTACGGTTTTATAAAGACACAATTAGATGCCCTTTGCCTGCAAGAGAGCGATACAGGAAATAAATGCTCACATTCTCACCTTTGATCATCCTTTGTAGGTCCATGCTGAATACTCTCGCTTTGTGAATCAGATAACCACTGCTGTACCTTTAGCAGGTAACGTTCACAATCATGAAATCCCGGGAGCTGCACTTTGTGGAGCTCGGTTTGGTCCTTGTGTCAGAGCAGCCCCATTTCTTTGACGCTTGGTCATTAAATTTGCTGTTCCTGTCACCCTCACCTGCTTTGAAGATGACCCTTTTTTCCTCCCCCTCTCTCTCCAGGCTTTGCGCAGCCTGCTGCTATCAACAGTGTGCCATCTCAGCCATCGTATTACCCTTCCAATGGGTACCAGTCTGGTTATCCCGTCGTTCCCCCTCCCCAGCAGCCCGTTCAGCCCCCGTACGGCGTGCCAGGCATTGTACCTCCTGCTGTGCCATTGGCACCGGGAGTCATAACAACGCTGCCTGCAGGAGTTCCTCCCGTGCCAACGCAGTATCCCATATCTCAAGTACAGCCTCCAGCCAGCACTGGACAGGTACTGCTGCACGTGAAGGATTTGCCTTATAGCCATCAACTTGCTCAGCTGTTTTCTTTGCTAACAATACCTCATTTGAAGTACTTCTGGATGGGGAGCTCTTTAGGCAATTTCTGGCGTCGTTGCTTTGGTGCTTCTGTCCAGGCAGCTAACTTTTTTTGGTTGCTTGGATGCTTTCTGGACGCGCTGTACCCTGCTGACACACAGGATACTTGCAGGAGATGTCACCTCTTCTTACGTGGGTGCAGGGAGTCTCTGTTGCAGACAATGATTACTTTGAGCTGGGAGCATTCTATGAGCCGGGTACCTTTGAATTGTGCATTTCCTTTTTGCCTCTCTTAGGCTCTGCAAAGAGGAGAATCTGGTTGTGTTTTCCGATCCTACGTATGAAACTGTACGTGGGATTGATAACGTCCATATGAAGCGTTGTCTGATTTGCTCTTAATTTCTGCATGCCAGAGTCCACTGAGCGCTCCTTTTCTTCCTGCTGCTGCCCCGGTGAAAGCAGCCATGCCGTCTGGAACACAGCCACAAGTCCAACCCCACCCCCAGGGTCAAAAGAGGCGCTTCACTGAGGAACTGCCCGACGAGAGGGAGTCAGGACTGCTGGGATATCAGGTGGAATAAAATCAGCAATTTTACTTCATTCAACAAAATGGAACTTGGCTGGAGAGGGATGGTTCTTAGCACAGTCTGAGAAAACGCAGGCAGGCCCTCTGGGAGGCAGCAGTGGTGGCTGCAGAGCACCGAGACCACGCTTCATTTCCTTTGAGCTGGTGCACTGTTCTCAGGCTGACCCATCTGATGCGTGGACAGCTTGCTTTTCTTGCCTGTGGTCTCTCACAAAGCGCAGCAGTGCGTTCAGGTCAAAGAGATGGCAACAGCGTGTTACTGTTAGGTGAAAGTGAGACGATGATGATGGTGATGATTTTTTTTTCTCCTTGATTTACTGTGGGTCTTTTGGATGGGCTTTAGAGGGAGGGGAAGTGGTAATAACATCCATGTTTCCCATTTTCCTCTTCCAGGCGGCGCTTGGGAGGATTTCTAGAAGTGTAGATTTAAGAGAGTGATTCTGTTTATACATTTCAGACAGCAAAAGTTACAGAGTTGATGTTAATAAAAATAACTTGGAGCTTTTTGTCAGAATTCTGTGTGAGAAAACAGAGGTTCTGCAAATGCTCATTGGCAGAATCCGTTAATAAAAGCTTGGTTTAGGGAAAACAGATCTGCCTGAGGGTCAGATCTTGTATTAATACATGTCAAACAGAGTGTACTGTGGCGTGAGAGCTCTTAAGAGTACTCAGTATTAGCTGATTGAGGAGGTAATAAGTCAATCCATGAACTGAACAGCAGTCCTTACTGTCCTGGAGTCCTGGGATGGTGGAGTAGGAGCTGAGGTGACTTCTACAGTGGTGCTCAGGAATGTTTTTTACAACTTTACCCTCAGTATTTTTAGGGAAAAAAGCATTTTGTTTAACGGTGGTGATTAGTGGCTGCTTCTGTTAGTGGCAGTATACTCTGAAAAGTTGGGTTTCCTATCAGTATCATTAAGGAGCTGTAGCTTATGTTGTAGTTGTAGATTTGCTAATGCCGTGTGTTTTTCTGCTCATAGCATGGACCCATTCATATGACTAATTTAGGTACAGGCTTCTCCAGTCAGAGTGAAATCGATGGAGCCGGGTCGAAGCCAGCAAGTTCCTCAGGAAAGGAGAGAGAGAGGGACAGGTACGGATGGAGCCGTTTGCTGCTACCTTTACACATCCTCATCTGTCCCGAGTTTGTACGGAGTGCAGTGAGGCCAACTGAAAATGAACAGCAGAGACTGCGTTTTGAATTAGTTTGCTGTTACCTTTGGCTGTGCTTGCTCTTAAAAACAGAGATAAAACAAACGGAACGTGATGAAGGTTTGTGTTTGTTCCAACAGGCAGTTGATGCCTCCACCAGCTTTTCCTGTCACTGGGATGAAATCGGAATCTGAAGAAAGAAACGGTGTGGGGTCTTTGCCAGGCAGCCATGGTGAGTGCGATGAGTGGAACAGGAGGATCTGATCTTAGTGCTCATTTAGAGTGGCGATTTGTTTTTGTGTGTGTCCTTTTCACTGCGTTCAGTACAAGGGAGGCCATTGCTCTGTTCTAAATCACTGTGACTGTGCACGCACGATGCTTCTCGTAAAGCTTTAATAAATACCTCTGTGAATGAGGAGGGTGTGATCAGGCGAAGGCAGAAGGACTGAGCTTTGACCCGCAGTCAGCTGGAGCACACAATCTCACGGCATTGTCCCGTAACACAGATGTCATGTGGCTTTACACTGTGTACAGCCATCTCTAGGAGCACTGAGGAGTATCAGTGGCAGTTATGGTTCAGGTGTGTATTTACAGACACGAGTTGTGCCAACCCTGTCTGCAAACGGAAGCATTTCCAGATTTCATCCTCTCGTAGGGCTGTCATCGGTTGTTTGCAGCTTGGTAAAGCATGGAATGACTTTAACTCTCCTCGTAGTGTAGTGCCTTCCATACCAGGTCTGCAGGTGCATCACGCTAGATTGTTTAACCTTAGTTTCTCTGCAGTATTGGTCCCAGAGGTTGTTCTTCTGCTAGCTTTCTTTTGAGCAAAAGTTCTACTTTTCTTTACGTGAAATTGCCCTCACTTGGACCCGTTTGCTAACTTCACCTTTCCTGTGTGTTTCTTTGTTCTTTCTCTGTTCTCTTACATGGTTCTGATGGATCACATGTGCTGTTGCTGGTGCTGTTTCGTGTGGCCTTCGACCTTGGATGACCATTGGCCTTGTGACCTCAAAATGGTGTCCAACTAACGATTTACAATTAACATCTTTTTTTTATTAACTTGTTTTTGGGGCGTTTTATCTCTCTTATTTTTATTTTTCCTTCTTGGGGGTCGGGGGGATTGTTCTGTTTTTCCCCCCCCTTAGATCATCAAGCAAAGAAGATGAAAACGTCTGAGAAGGGCTTTGGCTTAGTGGCATACGCCGGAGATTCGTCAGACGAAGAGGAGGAGCACGGTGGCCATAAAAATGCAAGTACTTTTTCACAGGGGTGGAGTTTGGGGTACCAGTACCCTTCCTCACAGCAACGAGCCAAACAGCAGATGCCATTTTGGATGGCACCGTAAAAACTACAGAACTGTCTTCATTCATCTCTTCGTTTTTATTTTATTTTATTTTTTTTCTCTAGCAATAATGCATGTGTACCACAAAAAGGAACTTGGCAAACACGCGTTGTTTTTTTACATTTGCAGAAGCTAAAGGTTCGGTATTCCGCCAGGAAAGGGCTCCATTCCTTTTTTTAAAAAAAAAAAACAAAACAAACTCTTTTATTTCTGCAGTGAATTTCTCATCTGTGAGAGGTTTGAAGTAGTGCTTGGACAGGGCCAGGCCCTTCCGCAGTGGGGGAGGTTCTGAGTGGGGGTGGGGGGGAGTGCTGAGCCCCATTGTTCCAGGGTGACTTAAAGAAAAAACAACCAGGCTGTGTTATGGCAGTGCTGCCGCGCTCAGCTCGCGGTGCCATGGAGCGGTGGTGGCCGCGGGTTCGGAGTTTGGACTTCCAAGGAAGGGAAGCGCTGTGCAGCACTGGAGGCAAAAAAACACCCGATTTGGGTTCCCTGAGGTTTTGGTCATTTGCTTTTACTTTGAAGCATCTCCTGTCGTAAGTCCACAGTTGGCTTTTCTGTACGATGTGGTCTGTCTAACCCCACAGCCTCTGGTTGTGCTGGGGGAGGGGAGGGGCGCTCGGTGCTCGCCCCCCCTCCCCCCAGCAGTGCCCGGCTCAGCATTTTGTACGGGACCGCTTCTCCCGACCTCTTTAACTCACTTTGGTTCCACCCGTTTTGTTTCACGGTGCTCAAAACGCGGAGGGAAAGGCGGCAGCTGAGCGCGGATGGATGTGAATTAATTCCTTACGGACACGAGCGCTTTGGGGGCGGGGGGGGGAGGGGAGGGGGGGGGGCGCGCCCACCCCTCCGTGCTGGGAGCGGCTGACGGCGTTGTGCAAACATCCACTTTCCTATGTCTTGTAAATACTTAGAACCGTGCTCTCATTATAAATAAATGTATAAACGATGTACAAACGCTCCGCTCTCCGCGTTGGGGTTTTTTATGGGGGGGAGCGGTGACGTTAATCGCCCTCCGCCGGGGCTGAGCCCGTGGGAGCGAGGGGGCGGGGCCAGGGCGGCGAGGTCACGTGACCTGAGGGGGGCGTGGTTTGACGAGGGCGGATCCCCAGAGGGGGCGTGGTTTGAGGAGGGCGGGGTCACGAAGTAGGCGTGGTTTTGCGGGGGGCGGTGTCGGTGCGCAGCGGCGCCGCCGCCATTTTGGTCGCCCGCCGGAGCTCCGCGTTGCGCCGCGCGGCGGCGGCGGCGGCGGAAATGCGGCGCGGAGCGGCGTGAGGCGCGCGGGGAGCGGAGCGGCGCGGCCGCGCGTGGGGCCGCCGGGCTCACGCTGCTTTCCTCCCCCTCAGGGGCGGCGGTTCGTTCGGCGCTGAGGAGATGGACGCCGGGCCCCGCCCGTGCGGCGCGGGGCAGCCCCGCGAGTACAAACTGGTGATGTTGGGCGCCGGCGGCGTCGGGAAGAGCGGTGCGTGCGGGCCGGGCCGGGCCGGGCCGGGCGGGGCGGGCGGGGCGGGCGGGGGATCGTTCCCCGCGGGGGCGGAGCCCTCGGGGCCGCGCGCGGTTCAGCGCCGTTTTCTGTTCCAGCCATGACGATGCAGTTCATCAGTCACCGCTTTCCCGAGGACCACGACCCCACCATCGGTGAGAGCCCGTCCCCCGCTCCGCCGCGGCCCCGCCGCGGTTCTCGGTCCGTCCCTTAGCGCTGCAGGGCGGGATGGGGGCGGGCGGCTGCCCGTGAACTCTGAGTCTTCGCGGTCAGAAAGATTAAGGTCCATGGATGCTTCCACCCTTGCAGCGTTCCCCGTTTTACATCCTTTGCTTGGGATACTGTTGTCCGCATCCCGAAGCTGAAGGCGGCCCGTCGCTTTCGCCCGGTAGCATCCCGAGTCGGTTCTGGAGCCGATCCGTCCCGTCCCGGTGTGGGCAGATGGGAGCGCCCGCTGTTAGTGAGGGCTGAAGGCAGCTCGATCATTTTACCCGCCCTGACGGCGCTTTGTTTCTCCTCCCGTTCTGTCTGCTGCCTTCCGTTGCTTTCATCCTCTTCCTTATCGCTGATTCTGAAAGCTGTGAATAGATTTTTACAAGCTCCAGCTCCTCCACGAGGGAAATTAACACAGAGCAGAGTGAACCGTTTGCACACTGTGTGCGTTGCCTTTACCTCTGGTATTGGCCTTGGGATGAGAGGGATGTGCTGGTGGTCCCCAACGTGCTGCGTCCCCTCACCTATCTGTACGGTGCTGTGATGCACTCGTTATTTTTCAGACTGATCTGCGGCGCAGAGTTCACAGCCAGGCAGTGAGCGTTGCGTCCCAGGCGTCCCGATGTCATTGTTCTGCTCTGTGCTTTCCCTCGGAGCCGTCTCTCTCCCGCAGTGTCGCAGAGTAGCGTGGTTTCTGTGGGCAGTTGGGAGGACGCTGGGTCCCAGCGAAGCGGTCGGGTTTTAATTTGTTGTTGAGATCAGGGCCTCTGTGTGTCGATGAGTAATGAGTATTGCATGGCATTCCCACTTTGTTTCTCCCCACCGTGCTGTGAATTCAGAGGATGCTTATAAGATACGGATCCGCATCGATGACGAACCTGCCAACCTGGATATCCTGGACACAGCGGGGCAGGTAGGTGAGCAGCAGTGCGTGGGATGCTGCAGTGGGCAGGGACGCAGTTCGTGCCTTTCTTCTGAATAGTTTTTAGAGCTGTCTTAATTCATCCGTTGTCCCCAGCGTTGGCATCGTGCTGTGTTTAGGCAGCCCAGGCAGCGCTCTTACTTCATGCTTTGCTTTCTCCATTGCATCTCATTGCTCACAGTCAGCAAGTGATGTATACTGGCTGAAAAAATGCATGGAGTCTTTTGATTTCTTTGCCTCCTTCCTTATGCCTAATCAGAATCTCTCCTCTTTTAGTGTGAAGCCATTTCCCCATCTCCTTTCACAGCAGACTGTGCTGATGATTGTCCCTTCCTTCCTTACAGCCCTTCAGAAACTGAAAGGCTGCTCTCAGCTCTTTCTCTTCTCCAGGCTGAGCTGCCCCATCTCTCAGCCTGTCCTAGGGAAGGCTTCATCAACGCACTTATATTATTTCTGTACCAAGGGAAGGGTGGTGTTAATCCCATAGATCTTGTCCCGTGTGTAACAGGACGAGGAGGGAGATGACAAGTTTGTATAGCGTTCCTGATTTTGGAATGGAAAATCATTGTGTTTGTGTAACCCTCTGTTTGTAGGCAGAGTTCACGGCCATGAGGGACCAGTACATGAGGGCTGGAGAGGGATTCATCATCTGCTACTCCATCACAGATCGACGCAGCTTCCACGAAGTGCGTGAGTTCAAGCAGCTCATCTATCGCGTGCGGCGCACCGACGACACTCCCGTGGTCCTCGTGGGGAACAAATCCGACCTGACGCAGCTGCGGCAGGTGCGTGGCTCACGGGGCCCTCCCTCCTGCTTCTCTTTCAGAACACAGTGCTGGAAGAGACCACATTCTTAATTTTGTAGCGTGTTCAGCCTGGTGTATTGAAAACGAGGGCAGTGTGAATTTAACCTGGGGTGCTGAATAACCAGTGTGTGTAACTGCCATGAAAGTGAAGTCGAGTTGATTCCTTGAGTTCCAGCTGCTCTTAGGCTTTTCCTTTTCAGCCTCTATTTCCTGGGAGGGTGCACGCACAGCTCTGGGCTGACCAGAACAGGAAGAGAGGAAGGAAGAAGCTCTGTTTTTTTGGCTTTCTTGACAGGAATGAATGTTTTTCAGGTGTCCAAAGAAGAAGGCTCCGCTTTAGCACGAGAATTCAACTGCCCTTTCTTCGAAACCTCCGCCGCGTACCGTTACTACATCGACGACGTGTTCCATGCTCTGGTGCGAGAGATCCGCAGGAAAGAAAAAGAAGCGGTGATGGCGATGGAAAAAAAATCCAAACCCAAAAGCAGCGTTTGGAAAAGACTGAAGTCCCCATTCAGGAGGAAGAAGGATTCGGTCACTTGAAGAGAGGGGACTGCTGTGTAGGAGAAAACCTGTGAGCGGCCACGTGTAACCAAAGCGGTGGAGTGACAGCGTGACAGCAGGAGGTTTAAAGACCGATGGGACTTCTGTTGCCCATTATTTTTGTTTAGAACGGTATTCTCTTAGTTCTGGATGTTTAACTTGAGCCACAGTAACATTTTTACTTCTGTTTGTTGTCATTTTTTAGACCAGATTCCCAAGTACTGCTTGTACGTCGGTTACCGGTGCCGGTAGGGTTATGGCACTGCACTTTTGAACATCTGTCTCTGGTCGCTGCGTACTGGAAGCTGAGTTGTTTCAAGAGGAAAAAAAAAAAGAAATTGCTGAATTTCTACCCAGCTGAACTTCATTCATTCCTTTTTTTCCCAGTTGTTTGCACAACAAAATGCTGCTGTTCTCCGGAGCAGTCGCTCCCATCGCCAGAGGAGGATTTTGTCCAGGTTGTGCTGGGATGTACTTAGCAAAGTGTGTGACACCGCAGCCCCGGCTGCGTGCAGATGGCAGCGAGGGGACGTGGCACGCTTTGTTCTCATGGAAAAGAATTTTTCTAGCAAAAAGCTGCTCTGAATTAGCAGTGAACCCGCAGTGTGGTAGTTGGGATCCTCAACAAGTCACCAGCAGCAGATTATTGTTCCTCCAGCAGCTGTAACTTGGTGAACGTGTAGCACTGCCTCTGCGCACTGCACGGCCCGCGGTGTCACGGCGCGTGCGAGGGGTGGGCTGATGCTGTGGGTGCTCTGGAAACGACAGCTTTGAGTTTTCTGACTCGTTTGTTGAAGTCGTGGCTGTGATGGTGCAGTGGCATATTTATTTACATCCAGTTCTATTTTGTTGTCTTAAAGGAGACAGTATTATTACTGAGTAGGAGTCTCTAACATAGTCATTTCAAATTAATCTGCGGTAACTGCTTTGTAAAGGAAGTGAGGCATGGGGGCCCAGTCAGAACCAGTATCCCCTAATGCTGGTGAGGTCCTTCCAGTGCTGCCTGAAAGGTGGAGCTGGTGATGGAGAGAAGGGCACAGCAGCAGCGCTGCCGGGCGTTCCCACCGGACATCAGCACGTCCCTCCTCTCTGGGATGGTTTACCTGCACGCCGCTTGTGGGATTTAAATCCAGAGCTGATGTCACAGTACCAAAAGCTCATGGTGGTATTTTTTAAATGATGTGAAAATCACCTCGTGACTCAGATGGGTTTAGAAGGCCTTTCTCAGAGAACTGAGTGCCTCGAGTCTTTCAGTTTAGGGATGAGAGAGCTCAGCAGGCGGTAAGCGCAGTATTACTCGAGAGCTTTTCTTAATCGTTGATCCTCCGTGTCGGGCACTGTTAATCTTGCCTACTGAAGGACTTTGTGCTGTCACTGTGTGCCATCAGAACTGAAAATGAAGTTGTTGGTAATGGATGTGTAAAAGGATCCGGCCCCAAAAGTGAAGGTAACGAATGGACAGAGCTATGGGCAAAGGAGAGCGAATAATTGGGGCCGTTGGGACCGTGAGAGCTCTGCTGAGCTCACACTGCGAGCAGTTCTGTGTCTTCTGTGAGCAGCAGTGTGCAGCTGAAGCCCTTTTAGTCGCTCGTGGTCGGAGTAAATGCCATCTAAAACCAATAGGGAAAACCCAGGGAAAGCAGAGGCAGAGAGCGCGAGGAGCGGTGCCACGAATCCGCTGCTCCAGGAGCACTTCTGATCCCTCTGTGGCAGTGATCACTGTGCTGGGAGCTGCCCAGGACCAGTCAGTGCCTTCCGTGATCCCCTAATGATGCCACATCCATGTTTACTGATGCCTTTGATGAGCCTGTTGCTTCTAGAATTACTAAATCAGAACAGCAGCGAGCACTTTTTTTTTTCTTTTTTACAGTGTTATTCAAAAACAAAAAGAAGTTTTATTTTTTGTCATGTATAAAATTTGTACACGGGATTATTGTTTCGTTGGACACAATATAGAGTTTTTAATACGGAATTTTGTGTTGGGTGTTTCACTGCGTGGGGTGGGAGGGCAGGAAAGCTCGTGGGGCGCTTTGAGGTTGGGTTGAGACGTATAAACATGGGTACTGTGGTAAGATCTAAAGGCAAATTGGGGAAATTCAGATTGCTAGGCTGGACAGAGGTGTCTCAGGGCTTCGCTTTTAGGCTCGTCCCTGGAATTTGGAAGCTGTGAAGGACTGGTTCCAGTGATGGCCCTTTAGTAAACAGCATGAAAATATCTGTGGAATGAAAAGAATGACCACCACAGCATTCCCTGAAATCCAACGTGATTGTCAGACGCCGTCTGTCTGTCACTGCATAGTTACAGGAGTGCTGTGTGTGGAACAGCGCATCCCCATGGAGATTTGGCCTCTGCTGCAGGAAGTTGGGACCACCACGTGTGATTGTTGGGCCCCCAGGAGTTGGGAGAGGCAGCAGATGTGCTCTGTATGGCATCAGGGAAAGCATTTTATCTCTTCACCCCCTCCCCACCCCCCAAGGCCGCGCTCAGAGGTATTTAAGGCAGAAATTACTGCCATCAGTTCACAAACATCCCCAGGAATGAAGCAGTTACAGCTCAGGAGGGTCCAACACTGCCACACTGAGCAGAATTTACTGCTCATGGTCCGCTTGGACTCCACTAAGAACAGCTTTGCTCTGTTCTGCTGTGCTGATGCAGCTTTGCTTTCCTGCTCCCACTGCAGGAACGCAGAACCAGAGCACCTTGCTGTGGATCAAGGTCCACCTGTTGCTGACCTAACAAGAAGCTGTTTACGACTGTGCAAAACCGGTAACGTTTCAAAACGTGGATGGAACTGAGAACCGAACAAGAAACCTGCAGAATTCCTGCCAAATGAAAGCAGCAGGGATTTGTGTTGTGAAATGAAATAGCAATGAAGTCGGGGACCTGGGCCGGGGGAGCTCACTGCCCTGTCTGCTCCCAATGAATGCTCCTCTTCTGCTCCTCTTCCTCCAGCACAAACGTTCTGGTTTGCATTCTGCCACAGCGGATGAGCGACGCTGGAATGCTTCACAGGCTGAGGTCATTCCTTGCAGTGAGGCTGCGCACAGAGCTCACGATGGGAAACATGTGATGGGATTTGTGCTTGAGCAGACGAGCCGCTAGATGGCCAACGGTGGGAGAGGAGATCCGCGTCGATCCGGGAGGGAAGGCTGCATCTGACTCAATCCTGCTCGTAACCTGAATGCTCTGCGAAGGAATGAACCGTAGGGAGACGGGGAAACTGCATTTCTGGCTCTGAAAACTCAGTGAGGTTGGAGGTGTGTTATCTGAGGGTGACTTGGAAAGGATGAAGGCGTGCAGAGCTCATTGCGTGCCTTAAATTCTCTCCAGAATGTTCCTCCTTGTGCGTTTTCAGGAATTCTGGCAATTTTAAGATCAGAGGAGGTGTACCAAAGGGACCAGATCCTACACTTGCTAAAAAATTAAGCCAAACCCAAATGAACTGACCCAAGGAGCGTCTGCCCACCCGCTGTGCTGCCTCCCTCCCCTCCCCTCCCCTCCCCTCCCCTCCCCTCCCCTCCCCTCCCCTCCCCTCCCCTCCCCTCCCCTCCCCTCCCCTCCCTTCCCCTCCCCTCCCCAGCATTTCCCTTTCTGCCACTTCCTCACTTTCTCTCATGCATTCCTTAGCACGTGTTTCCTTTCCTGTCCCATTTCCCGTTGAGCCTGGCAGGCAGATGAGGCACCTTCTGAGGAATCACAGAAAGAAGTAAACACAGGAGCTCACTCAGGCACTGCCAACGTCTGTCAGAGCACACTGAGAGTGACCATCACTCACGGCGCCTGCATGGGGGGCTCCCATCTATCTCAGAGCAGAACGAGTTTCTAAACGATTGGTATCCGAATGCTGCTTGTAAACAGGGCAGAGCAGGGCTGGAGCACGAGGCACCGCCGGGGCCGGAGAAGCTGCTCCGGGTTGTGGGGGCGATGAGCTATTTCTGACTGCCTGTTAAAGGGAACAGCAGCAGAGCGTGTATTCCGTCTGTGATCAAAAAGTAACGCGCATTACCATGGTAACTAGGCTTGCTCCTGTGTTGAATTAGGTGAGGTAGAAGCTGTTGGAGAAGGAGGGGCCCAATTAATGCTGCCAGAGAGATGGCAAAAATCCTATTGATTTCAATGGCATCAGCGGCCGGAGCCAAAGAAGGTGGGAAGAGTGTTGGAGCAGAGCTTCCATGCTTTCCCTGAACACTTTCTCTTTTCATGGATTGTCAGGCCCATTCTCTTTGCTTCTTTTCTTTTTCTTATGCAAATCCTTTTGTTTCTGCTTCAGCTGAATGGTGTAAGAACCTGAAATGGGATGCCTGTGAAAGCCTTGCGAGGTAGGAGCCAAGCAGAGAAGGGCGAGGTTTTCTTTCACATCCTGCACAGAGCAAGGCTGGTGGAAGCTGTGTGCTTTGGCAGGGCGGTTTCAGTCCCTCTCCCAACTGCAGTCATTACAGTGATAAATAACTGATGGAGCTCCAACACTGTGATCGATCACAGTGCAGACAGCGAGGTGCGGATGGGTCCTGCAGGGCGGGCAGGACTTTGGGCTCTCCTGACCTCTTGGACGTGGTGCTCTCCCCTTCCTAAATGGACCATTCCCTTCTGGTGGAAAACGATGCCTGAGGAGCTGTGGCATTTGTCTGCGTTCCATTTTCTGGGACAACGGGAGATCTTTATGGGCTGAAACGGTTGAGTTCTTCAAGATGAGACCTGAAGGTGACAGGAAGTTAATTTCAGGTGTTCAGGCACCTCAGCCACCTCTGGATCCCCATGCTTTGCTGCAGGGGAAGCTGTGGGGCAGGGAGAAGCGCCGTGCCGGAGCTCTTGCTGTAGCCACGTTGCTGTGGAAACGCAGTTCAGTATTCTGCACTATTTGGCGTTTTCTAAAGAGTGGCTTTGTGCCCAGCAGTGCTGTTCTGTGCAGCAGCAATGGGAGCTGCAGAAGCAGCGTCACAGAGGCAGAGCGCTGCGCCCCGGGACGGGGCATTGTATCTCACAGGGACATGGACAAAAGCCTTCCTGAGAAAAGCAGCTCTGCCTGGGAATCCAGGAATGCGTCTGAAGGAGAAAGAAAAGAATCCAATTGCTTTTCTTCTTTTCTTCATCAATTCTTTCACCGATCAAATTCCTTTTTGTCCATTTATTCCCCTTACATCCAACTTAGCCAGCTAATGAAGACCCAACGGCGTTGGGCACGGCTCTGCGATGACACCGTCCTTGTGAGCGTTTAATCACTTAAATTCCAGGATTTTGTCACGTCTCTGTGCTGTTGAGGTGTACTCCGTGCACGCTCAGCGCGGATCCGCGCGCTGCCTGCGGTCAAACACGGCACAGTCACCCTCTAAAGTGATTTAATTTTTATTTCCACGCTCAATGTGCGTTAACAAATTCAACATACAAGATAGCATTACATAATGTCAAGTAGCTTCTAGCATTATGCGGTTTCACACATGTTGAGTTAGGTTTTTTTGCCTTTTTTTTCTATTTTTTTTTTCTATTTTTTTTTTTCCACACAACGTTGTAACTGTCCAAGTTAATCTTACAATAGAAGACACAAGGTAAAGAATAACCACATCTGGGAGATTTTACAGTGAGTCCGCTGTCACTTACTGTCTATTTTACGTTTTAAAAATATATATATCTGCACATCTTCAGTTTCCTATTATTCCAGAAGTGTTGGAGCTATTCCTATCTGCCCGATAGCCTAAGACTATTTACCCTGAGCATGTTTCCTTGACAAGAAGTTCATCTTTCCTTCTCAACTAAAGGAATCTTATAGAGATCATCTAGGCTTACGCATGCACCGAAGGGAAAAAAAAAAAAGGGGGGGGGGGGGGACTTCTGTTAGTTTGTTCTGTTTGGGTGATTGGATTTTCTGAGAAAGAAAAAGTTGTGATGATTCCTAATCTCGAGCGACGCAATCGTTTAGTGCAAAAACCAGGACTGGAATAGACTGACGGCAGTTTCCAAAGGAGAACTCTGGTTTGTGGCTGTAAGGGACAAACATCTGCTCTAACCTCAGGCAGTGATGCTCGGAATCGGGGTCTGTTCAGCACAAACAAAAGTCCGTGCTTCTGTCTGCCACGCAGGACTGAGAACAGCTGCAGCTTCAGCGTGACTTCCCTTCTGAAAAGGCATTTTGCCTCGAAGGAAGTACGAGTGAGAAAATCCAGCTTTCCAGAAGCAATTTTTAAGGGAGAGATGCCAAAGGGACACCAACGGACCGAGCGCTGCCTGCATGTGAAGAGCCATCCCAGCAGCAGTGCTTTGCTCCGTGATTGAGAAGGATACTGAGTAAGACTTTGTTCTGTGGTTCTACTTCGATTAGGAAGAAGGTGGAAAGGATCATTTTTCCAGCAGGGCTCTAAAACTCAATAGCCAAGTCCTGCAAATAGTTCCAACGATCTTAGAAGTCTGATTGCAACACTATGTTCCACATGGTGCCTGGAAGCAGCCACACGAACACTGCAACCTCTGTCTGTTGTGCACCTCTGCAGGCTCAGTTCTGCTCTGTGTTTCCATTGGAGAGCGCAGAAACACTTCAAATTTCTGCAGCTTGTGAGGAGTATTTAAGCTCAGCTCACCAGCAATGCTTACAACTAATTCTTTGCTGCCAGTTATCATCCTTTTGTATTTCCCAGCTTGAATGTAGGAAGAAGCCCAATCGAGTTACTCACCAAGATCCTCCTGGCTAATAACTTCTTGGTGAGTGTCAGCTCCTATAAAGTGAGATCGTGTGCAGCTGTTTCAGTTGTACTCTGGTGGAACTTGGTGAATTTCTGCCTGTTTGGGGCCACATTAACCGAGCAGCATCGCTGCAGCTCAGAGGTGACAGTAAGCACGTTCCACGTCTCAGAAGTCGTGTCCACAATTTAAGAGCTAACTCGAGCTGCTCTGAAATTCTAAAGCTTCTTGACCAGTGTGACTTTGTGTGGCAGCAGACTTTGTGCTGTGTTACTCTTTTTTTTTTTTTCAGAGCTGTCTTAGATCATGCAAATTGACTCTGTTTGAACCTAAGGGAAGCTCTGTGAGTTTTCACTTCACGCCTCTCTCCCCAGGCTATTCTCCTATCTCATCACATTATGGCTCTATAACAGAACTCACCAATCCTGTGGAATTTCAGGTTTACAGTTTAAAAGGACCAGCAGGAGCTTCCTTAACCAACAACGCGGTGTGAGGTTTTGTTGGGCCCTTCACGCACAGACATGGTGCAATAAAACGCAGTGTAGTGGAATTCCCCCAGTCCTGACAGTCTGTAGGATCGTGGCCGTGCTAATTTCCACATAGTAAAAGCAAAGCAATCTGTCTGTTGGTGTATGAATTTGAGATGCGAATCTCTGTGGCCTTACAGCTCCAAAGCAGTGATACCACAATAAAAGTCTTTTAGTACCTGATAAAGAATTTTGTTTTGTCTCTGAAGGAAAGTGCCATTTTCCCCTGTATTTTCCTTTTGCATTAGTGCAGAATTCTAAACCACCTTTAAATGGAAACGCACTTGGTACTCCCAAACCAGCAAAGAAGAAAACTGCAAGAATCAATGGGCAGGCAAACTAACAAGAAACTAGAGGTTAAACAGCAGAATCCAGAAACTTTGGGAGAAGCCTAATAAAGACAGGCCAATTTTGGTGAATACCAGCAAAGACAGTTCGGCACAAACACAACTTCCATAGTGACAGATAATTGTATTAAAATCTGCGACTTGATATTGGTAGTTATACTAATTTCAGTTTGTATTAGGCATGCAATAGCGTGAGTACACTGTTATATATATTTGTGGTATTTTTTTTTTTTAATTTAATGCTCTTTAGAATCGTAGTGCCCTGCAAAATCACATCACTAGAGAACCCATCAGCTGCTGCTTCTTACGAAAGTTTAGTTCTACAGCTAAAACAAGGTTTGAGTCTGTTCTATATGGTCAGCTGCCGCAAACTCTGCTAGTATTCGCTCAGGCTGTGCCACTTGGCCACCGGCTTTCTAGGATTCTCACAAACCTCTCTCCAGTGCTCCACACCAGCTGCAGTGATGCTGTGAGCTCCCAAGATCAGCCGTCCCACCACTTCGTTCTTTGTGGTACGGTCGAAGTCGATAACGAGGAATTCGATGCTGATGTCGGGAAGGAGATCGACGGGGATGTCGTAAATGAAGGATTCGTTGAAGACGGGATTCAAAGTGCACTTCTTCACGTGAGTCTTCTTTTTTGCTATACGCTTTCTTCCGTAATAAACGTTCACCTTAACGTAGGGATCTGTCAGAGAAGAGAGAAATGAACGAATAACACAGTCCAGCGACGCTCTGGGAAGGGGTGGATGGGCTCAGCTTGCTGAACCAGGTAGAAGTGAACCGTGCACGTCTAGGTTGCACACTTCAGACCCACGGTTGGGGGCTGTAGGTACTCTCCCGTTGCAGAGCAACCAGCTGGCAGCAGCACCTGAAGCTCCTAACCAGCTTCAACACCGCATGGGGAGCAGGGGGAAGCAAGTCGCATACCAGCTGCGATGACTGCCCCTAGCAGGACCACGTGGGTAGCGTTCTGGTGAGGTCAGGGCCCAACTCATCAAAACTTGCTGTGTTTACTGTCATTTGTAACGAGAAATACTTGTTCTGAAAGTGAGCTGAACTTGTAGGAACTGTGAGTTTTCTCTCATGTGCTGTTATTTATCAGAATGCAGAGCATTTTCCCTCTGCAACACAACTCCTGTCCAACAACCAACAGCTGCTGTATTCTGTCTGGACAGTAAAGCCCCCTCCTCCTGACCCAGCTTGTGTTTTACTACACTACAAGTTCTTTCAGCTGGTAAACAACAATGTCCTGGAGCACCCCTGGGTTGTGAGAGGTGTCCAGCACTTCGGCAAAGCTATGAAATGCCCTCAGTGCATCTCTGTGTGGCAGAGTACCAAAACATTCAGGGCTGGAGAAAATAGCTTCTACCTGAGAGGCCAGTGATATCCATCTTTGGCAAATGTCTGGCTTTCAGCACCACAACAGTCATTCTCTGCGCCACGGGTTGGTACGATAGCGAGACCTGCAGCTCTCCTCTGCTAATGCATTTCTGTGAACAAGAAACAGCAACAGTTTATTAGGACAACGTGATCTTACAAATACAGGCAAATGTTGGAGGTCACCACTGTTTTTCTTTTCTTATGTTGAAGGACTAAGAATTTGGAAAATTATCCGTGTTTCATTCTAAATACATGTTCAGCCTTAGCAACGTGAGGTCTCCAGAAGGAGAAGAGCAACTTGCTGAAGGTAAATCGTCCTCTGCTCTACACCCTGCACCTGCTGAGCAAAGTAAGCATCACTACAGCCTTCATTTTCTCTGGGGGCAAAGCTGGGGGCCATGCTCTGAGAAACCAGCACCCCAGGACTCCTTGAGGTCTCTGCTGGAGGCAGCTGAGGTTTCTAGGAGCTCTGCATTCACTGACTTCTTTTGGAGCTGACACTGGTGAGCACCTTGAGCTCCTTGGGCACACTTCAGAAGCTCTACCATCAGTCAAGTCTGCACTGGAAAAGGATGAAGATGAAAAGGAAACTGTTCCATTAAACTTGCTGTACATCCTTTCAAAGAGTAACACAATTAAGATTATTAGCTTTGGTCTCCAGTCGGTACTCATTAACTTTCAGTGAGATGGCACTAATTTAGATTAAGTTTATTTGCTATCAAGGAAAATGGCATTAGCAGTGGGCATGAGATCGTGTGGTGTCAGGAGCACAGCAGCGACAGCGCTGCACAGCTCAAACAGCTGCGTGCTAACAGCTCGGCCGCCAGCTCCCTGCCCTGCCCCCTCCATCAGGTCAGCATCTGCTCCTTCTAACCCCGGGTGCAGATGGGGAAGGAGGTCACAAGTGGAGGATTTTCTTTGTTCCCAATAGAAATGTCACTACAATAAACGTTAAATCTGTTTTTCCAATGCAGTTGCTTAGCTGGAGAAAACTGCGCACCCAACACCAAGCTCAATCTACTTTTAATTAATGGTGTGTTAAATAACACGCATCCTTGATTACATCTATTTTTAGGGCGACCTGTTTCCTCCATTTTTCATCTATTACTTGTAGAACTCACAGGACATACGGTCAATGCATTGAAAAGAATGCTTTAATAAACCTAACGCAGCCATGGAACGAAAGGTGAAGCCGCCCATCCACGTGAGCCTTCATCTGCTCTGTGGACTGCTTATCTGTGCGGTGTGCAGCACGAGAAGCGAGAGTGGGATTCATTCCCCTTAGGTTTTAGATGTCTACGTTTGGCAAAACCACACTTCATCCTCACGTGGGAAAAAAGAGAGTGCTGCTGGGGGTGGGACTGAGCTGAGCTGTTCCAGACGTCTCCCGATGTTTTGTGGCTGCCTCTGCTGGTGAGGCTGATAGATTTTTACTGGCTAAGAGCCTACGGTTACAAATTAGGCACTTAGAAATGTAGGTGTCCAGAAGGGTCAGATGAACCCTTCTCTAAGTGAGATTTGTTTTTGCAGAGCAGGATATATTGTTACTTGGAGTCGGCATAAAAGGTATTCAGAGCACCCGTATCTCTAGCTGTTCCCCATGAGCAGCTTGGACACGGATGAATGTCCCTTTGTCACGCTGCTCTTTTACTGAGACTGGGACTTTGCTTTTTTTCTTGGCATCATTGATTACAGCATTCCTCATTTTTATGCCTCTGTAGTGACTGTGTCACCAAATCTCCATAAGCACACAGCAGAAAACCACTGAGCTAAAAGAGCACGGTCAGATATTACTAAAATAACATGCATCTGTGGAAAAAATGGGTTTCATTACTAAGAATGCTGCAGCATTCCTGCTCACCGAACTACTGAGGCTCCCGAGCCAGAAGATCCGGGATCAAACCCAATGCAAGGAACCCTCAGTGACACCAGATGAAGTTACTTACCTGTATGTTCCTTTTGAGGATCTCCCTGGTCAGCTGAACCTTTCCGGTGCTCGGATCCACTCCTGCAAGGGGCACCATGACTTCTCCAATCACATCATCTCGAGAAAAGCGATCAAAACTCAACACCAGGAAGTGAAGCACCAAATCCTGGAGCTGGCTGTAGGGGATCCCATAGAAGGTGAAGGTTTCATCAAAGACCGGATCCAGCGTCTTGCGAAGCACGCGGGTCTTCACGCGATGCCTTTTGTCTGGAAGGATGGTCATCTTGATGTACGGGTCAGAGCTCTGAGTGTGCTCATCCATCACCGGCAGCCCGTGTGCCTCCTGAATGGTAACTACCAGCGCTTTTTTAGGGAAGTTGTAGTCCACTGAGAAAGTCAGTTCACCCAACAGCACATCCTCCCCTGGAGAAGATGGGGAGGAGGTTTTACTTCCTCCTGGAGTGAGGCTTTGATCTGGGCTTAGTTCATCTCCATAATCTACTTTTATCGGAAGCTGGTCAATGTGGGGAGCTGCATTTGGCCCATCTGGAGCCTTATCAGAGCCTATCAAGCCAGATTCAGCAGCATCCACCAAAAGGTTTCCCCTCCCAGGCTCCTTAGGAGCGCCGTTCTTGTCTCTCCGGATTCGGTTGATTTTCTTCTTGTTACTCAAGGTCTCCGGATAGATGCTGATGCCTTTCAACATGTGAATGAATTTATACGGTGGGGTTTTGTGCTTTTTTTCTGCTTGCTGGTGACAGCATGTCCACACAAAAACTGTTACTGAGACAGAAACCACTAGGACAGTAGCACCGATGAGGCCTGCCACAACTGGAGAGACATCTGCAGGGGAGAAAGGCAGTCAGGAAAGAGCTGGAACTTCCGTGAGCCCCAGAGGAGTGAGAACACAAAGGCAGAGATACCACTGCATGCTACTCAATAAGCTTGGTATCAAGGCTTCCCTTGAATAAAAAGTTAACTTGTATTTTTGTGGACACAACACTGGATCTGGAGTTATCCCTTAGTTATCCCTATTTAAACCTTGGCTAGATTACAGCTCTTATTTTTGTGGTGGGTGATGAACATGACCCTGTCCCATACATACAAGAGAAAGGGACAGTGTATGTCCATGCAACGCAGCAGCAGCTTGTACCACACTGGGGGACTCATTCTCCTCCAGTTCCCATTCTGTTTCCACCACCTCCCCTGGGAAGCATATCATGCCCACACGACGTGACCGCGCGGGTCCCACTGCGTCTCACCCAGAAGCTGAGGCTGTTCTCTTTGACTGTTCCTCTGTGCTGCACCCAAAATCTCTCTGCTTTTTCACCCCACTATTACTATTTATGTTCTTTCAGATTTCGATGTTCGTCTGCTGACAAAAGTCCACTCCACCGTTACCAAGACTCCTTCTCATGGGAAAGTCCAATGTTTTAAACAATGGACAGAATATCTTCTTTTTGTACTTAGGGACTCTTTGCTATTTAGGAGTTTATGTCAACTGGATTCTTCAGCAATGTCAGGCCAGAACAAAAAGGCACAGTATTCATTTTTAGCAACCAAGCTTGTTATTTTCTATTTATAACCCTTGCTTTGGAGATGTATCATCAAACACAGAACGAAACCAGTAGTTTTGAGCTCCCCAGTACATTATATTGACATATTCAAGCAATTTAGTCAAGGGCCACCAAGATAATTAAGGAGTCGGAGCAGATGGAGGATGGAGAATGGAGAGCAGATGGAATACGACGACAGCTTGGAGGAGCTGGCTACGCTCAGTCTTAAAAGAGAAGGAAAAGGGAGAGATCTTCTTGTACCATGAGACATTCACGCTGTGGTTGTATCATAACCGGGCAGAGAAAGGAAGGGATCCTCAGCCCCAGCGTTCCTCCTCCCGCAGTGCCATTGCTCACAGAACTGCTCCCTCTGATGCACGTTCCCCTCACGCAGGATTTGGGATACTTCCCAATCCTTGCTGTTGGACAGCTGCCTTCTGCAGCACGTTCCCTTGGCCCCCTCAGAAGTGAGAAGGAACGAAGAGGAGTGCGAGATTCAGATTAATTAAGAAGTAAACAAGGGGCTGTTTCAGTGGCGTTCTCTCTACAGCCTAAACATCTTAACATTAGGCTGTTACTTGCTGCTAAAAGCAATGTTGTTGCATTACTGGTACTCTGGAGTTTATTAAGGCATTGCTATTGTTGCGTTATTGCTTTATTAATCACTTTTCCCCTTTTTTTCCTCTTTTTCTAAGCAAACTAATCCCTCTCTGCCCCACCTTTTCCCTCACAACCTGCACACACGCGTGGAAAGCCACAAAATCCGTCATCATGACAAAAATGGAACAGCCACGCAAAGCTCATCCAATTTTCACGTTTTCATTCGTACCGCAAACAACAGAAAATCATCTTCTGAATTCCTACTTCAACCACAGGCAGCACTTGAATTTGGCATTTTCTCTGCCCTTGCTATGTTATCACCCATTAAGGCTGTGAGGCAAGAGGACAGGCTGTGATCTGAGTACCTCATAGGCTTGGGGAAATCTGATTTCCCCATAACAATAGGTCTCCTTCTCACAACAGTCCCTTTGGGTTGGATGGAAGCCTTCTCTTCCAGCAGTGGGATGTCTTTCAGGGGGTGACTGCCCCCTTGGATACACACCTTCAGGCTCATGGCCGCACACAGTGCAGTGACCAAAGCAAGGGGCACTCCCAGCACTGACAAACACTAACACATCCTTCCTTCCCTATTTCACTTTTGCTCTTTGAAATGACCCAAGTGGTCTTTAGGAGCCAATGCAAACGCAGCACAGTTCAGCCACATACAGATCTCAAAAGCTTCAGAGCATTTGCAGCAAAGGACAAAAGCTGAAACTCTTCTTATTCTGACCTCATGTTTTTGTGTGTTTTGCTCCTATTGTGTCCTAAGTGAATCAGCTCTTGTACCTTCACTTCCCAATAAACAATTTCAGCAGCCACACCAGAAAGCGCCAAACAAACCTTCACAATTTCTCTTCCCTCTGAATCTCCGAGCTTTTAAGTTAGCTCCCGCAGTGCCTCGTGGCAAAGGGTTCCCTCAGCTTAATTAAATGTTGTGGGGAAGACACAACAGCTTTTATTTCGAGCCCTCCCCACCTTGTTACGCCGGATGCTTCTTCCTGCACTAAAGAAAGAGCGTGGAACAATCAGCCCGGCGCTGCCCACCGCACCTCTCCTCTGCTGCCTGGAGACTCCCACTTTACGTAATCCTTCCATACATTCATCAATTCTGTTCCCGTAGTTCCTTGCAGCTGCGAGCTGCCTCCCAACTCCTCTAGCTGAGGTTGTGCGAGTTCATGCACAGCGGAGTGCTCTGGATGCCCATTTTGTCTCCTCTCTCCAACAGAACCAGATTAAAAAGATATATATTCAATATTTGTAGAAGAGATCTTTGTTCTGATGCAGTGCAAAGATCTCTGTGGAGCCCCAGTGGATTTCTGGGGCATGGAATTATGGTTCTGGTTAAAGGGAGACCATTGAAAACTTATTTTCAATAATGAGCTTTGCTGATTGCACCAATGGCCACCGGTGGCCTGTGGGTTGGTGAGGGTGGTCCAAAGCTCTCACAGTCCAGAAATGGTACAGAATGTACACACTGTATATAAGGGATGCAGGACGCGATGCAGGATGGATTAACGTTATTAAGAGCCTTAGAATTTAGAGGAAACATGGCAACCACACGGTAGCAATAGGCCCCACAGTCCCTAGGGAAGGTCGGTCGGTCGGTGCTGGAGGACAGCAACACTTGGGGCTTTTAAAGGCTGGAGAAACCCAATGGGCAAAACCCAACCGCAGCCAGCAGGCGTTCCGTCCCCACCCGGACCCATCGGGGCCGTTCGGACGGCTCCGCCGTTCCCCGATCGCCCCCACACCCGCGGCTCGGGAACACTGGGGGGGGGATGGAGGGGGTGGGATGGAGGGGATGGGATACCGGCCCCGCCCCACCTGGGCCGCCCCCTCCCCCCGCCCCGCTCGGCCGTCGGTGGCGGTGCCGCAGCCCCGCGGCCCCCGGGGAGGCGCGAACAAAGGCCGGGCCGGGCACACACAGCGCGTCACGGGGCGGCCGCGCTCCCTCCGCTCGGTACCGGGGCCAGGCCTCCTCCGGTGCCCTCCGCATCCTCCCCAGCACGGCGAGGCCCGGTCCGAGACCCCCCCCCCCCCCCCCACCTCCACCGGGAGGGGTCGGGAGGCGGCGGCGGGCACAGCCCGGCTCCGGGGGACGGGGGCGGCGGCGGAACGCGGCTCCCACTCACCGAAGCCGGGATGGACGCTGGTGATCTCCGCCATGGTCCGCGCTGAGGCGGAATGCGGCACCCGGTGCGGCGGCGCCGCGGAACGGCCCCCGCCCGGAGGATGCTCCGCGCCCGGGATGCAGGAGCCGCCGACTGGTCCCGATCGGCCCCGCCCCGCCCGGCCCCGCCCCGGCCCCGCCCGGCGGTGACTCGGCAGTGGCGGCGGTGCGGGGCGAGGCCTCGCGGGGCCGCGCTGCGTGGGGGGGAAGGGAGGGACGGCGCGGCGGGCGCTGTTCGCGGGTGGGTCCTCCCCTCACAGCTCAGCCCCGGGGCCGAGGAGAGCGGTGCCCGCGTTCAAATGGCGACACTCGGTTCCCCCCCCCCCCCCGCAAAAACATCCCCCACCCTCTCAGGCGCCGTTGCGGGCGGCCCTCCCCCCCCCCAGCATAGCGGTTGTCCCCCTCCCCCCCCCAATATAGGGGTTATCCCCCCCCAACATGACGGACCCCCCCCCCCCAACATGGCGGTTATCCCCTCCCCCCCCAACATGGCGGCCGTACCTCAGCGCTTCACTATGGCGGCACGACGCCTGCGCGCGGCCACCGCGGCGCTTCCGCTTCCGGAGGACCTGCAGCGGGACGGGGCCGGGGGGGGCGTTGTGCCGCGTCCGGCCGCTTCTTCCCGCCTCGCGGGCGGCGGGCATGGCGCTCTCGCTGAAGATGCTGCCCTGCAAGAAGAGGAGAGCGGCGGCCGCGGGGCCGCACAGCCCGAGGGAACGGGGCGGCAGCGGGGAGGACGGCGAACCGCCGCCCCCGCCGCCCCCCGCAGCCGTCTCCTCGGCCGCCAGCGTGTGGAGAACCTCCGCGGAGGCGCTGCCCAGAGGAGGGAGGCGGCCGCCGCCGCCGCCGCCTCAGGACGGGAGCGAGGGCCGCTCCGCCGCGGAGCCGTGCGCTGCGCCACACGAGGACGGGAAGCGCCTGGAAGGGGGGAAGGAAGGTAACGCGGACGGGTCTGCTGCTGGGCCCGGTCCCTGTGCGAGGCCCCGGCACTGGGGCGGTGTGGGAGCGCCGGGGGATCTACGTTTCCTCATCTGGGGCGCTGTGTGCAGTTCTGGGCTCCCCAGGCCAAAACAGACAGGGATCTCTTGGGAAGAGTGCAGCGCAGGGCCACAAAGATGGGGAAGGGCCTGGAGGATCTCCCCTCGAAGAAAGGCGGAGTGAACTGGGTCTGTTCAGCCCTGAGAAAAGAAGAGTGAGAGGGGACCTGATCCAGGTTGAGAAATATCTGAGGGGTGGGGGGCACAGTGGCGAGGCCAGACTCTTTTCAGCAGTGTGTGGGGACAGGACGAGGGGGAACGGACACAAACTGCAGCACAGGAGGTTCTGCATGAATGTGTGCAAGAACTTCTTTATGGTGAGGGTGACGGAGCACTGGCACAGGCTGCCCGGGGGGGAGGGTTGTGGAATCTCCTTCTCTGGAGGTATTCAAGACCCACCTGGACCTCTGTGACCTGGTGTAGGGGGCTGCTTTGGCAGGGGGATTGGACTCGATGATCTCTAGGGGTCCTTTCCAACCCCTACGATTCTGTGATTCTCTATGATTCTGTCTATGTTCTTCGTTTTTTGTCCTCTTCTTGTTTTGCTTCGCACTGCGGTGTCGCAGCTCGTTGGGTGTTTCTGTCTCAAAAGTCGTTTTTCTTCCTGAACATCTCTGAAAGTGAATGGGGGGCACTGTGTGTGACTTCTTCCAGGTGTCACAGTGCTCTGCTCTGCAGACTTCACCCGACTTTTGGTTTCCTCTTCTATGGACCTTGTGCTACAGTCGTTCCCTATGATAACTTCCAGAAAAGAGGTTTTTTTTGCATAGTGTGACTGCAGAGGTGACTCTCCAAAGCCTCAGCCTGGGGCAGCTGCCTCGCCTTTTCAAAACAAATAATGTGTGGTGCAAAGCCAGTAGGTGGTCTGTGTCTGACAGAGGCTTTCTTGTGCCTCTCAGGGTATTTTAGGGAGCAGTGGGGATGATGTGAGCTCTGTGAGAGATGTTTCTGATCACGGCAGTGCACATTTTGGGTCTCTGGTCTTTGTCTGCTGACATAAGTGCTTGGCATCTGCTTTCCCACACTGCCTTACTGTTATTTCTTGCCCTGCTGTACATCTCTGCCTCTGGGCTCAGTGAGACTGTGGATCTAGGCCAAAACTAAAAAAGGAAGTTGGAGCTGTTGGTTTCTCCTCTTTGCCTGGGTCTGCTCCTGACCTGATAGTGTCAGAGCTGTGCCACGCGGGGTTTATCACACACACGTGTTTCCCACGCTGCCTCGAGGTGTTCAGAAAGCTCCTGCTGCTCGCTGTGAGTTCATCTGCTGCAAAACCTGACAGTGCTCCCTCGTTGCCTCGTACAAAACGTTGTCCATGGTTCTGCTGCCGCATGTAGCTCGCTGGTTTGATCTGGGGTGCGTAGGGGAAATGCTAAATCATGGCTTAGGAAACAGTGATTGAGCACCTGGTGGGAAGGCAGGGCCAGCCCAGGGGAGCTCAGGTGTGTGTCGTGTACCTGAGTGACTGGAAAGGGGCAGAGCCAGGATCCACCCCTTCCCAGCCCTCATTTAAGGGCGGGCAAGGGTTTCTTGCTGGGGATCCCTGCCTACTTGAGGCCTTCCAGGAGTAAGCAGCTTTTTTTTCCTTTATTTCTGTATCCACAGCTGCTGTACTTGGGCTTATCCTCACTTGCTGCAGCCTGGGACTCTGCTACCCTGCTCTCATTGCTCATTTTTCATCACGTTACAGTGTGGCACAGCAGTCAGCTCACAGCTGCTGTCCCACATAACTCCCAGAGCTGTGCAGGACAGCGACGGCAGGAGAATGGTATCAACCCTTCCAGCAGCAGAATAACCTCATATGAGCCTGAGGGTGGCAGTGGAACTGAGTGCTGAGGTCGCAGTCAGCTGTGCTGTGCTGGTGGAGGAGAGCCTGCCCCTCGCTGTTACTTTCTGTTGTTGCTGCTGTTTGTTAACAGGGAATGCAACTGTGCCTTAAACCAGTTTCTGCCTTTTTGCTCTCAGAACGCTTGGCAGGGCTGGTTTTAAGCAAAGTGGTGCAAAACCTGAGGCAGGGAGCAAGGCAGGTGTCTGGAGGTGATGCTCGCTTTGCTTGGGTGCATTTCTGGCAGGAAAAATCATGGGACTGCTGCTGAAGTGCTGGGGTCATTTACACCACCTGGGTGGAGGAGTGTGACTCCTGCAGCCGACCTAATGGGTTGTGATGAACTTTTTAAATGTAGCAGTCTGTTAACCTTGCTCACCTGTCTCTGTGTCTGACTGCAACCTGGTGAATGCTGTCCACAGGGAAAGCTCCAAAGCTGCACCCGGAGGTGGAAGCAAATTTGCAGAGGGATCCGTGTCTGACTGACAGCCCGTCTGCAGCACAGGGGTCTCCATCGAGAAGCTCTTTGCAGCTAGCTGTTAGAAGTCCTGCTGCAGTGAAGCCAGTGAAGAACACCAGACCTGGTGAGCAGCCCCAGCAGACTGATGGGGAAAGGAGTGTTTGGGGGAGGGGGTCTTTGTTCCTTTGGGCAAGCTTTGTGCAAGGAGCAGATTTAGCGTGGTGGACCCGGAACTTTGGGGGGGGTTGCCACACTGAGGGCTGTTCAAGTGCAGTGTTTTTTGAATCTTTCATCCTGTGCTGTGTCGTTCAGTGGCTGAATAAAGCACACGTACTCAAGTGAAACCTGTTGGGGATTAGCTCTGTGTTTTTCAGTTACTGAAAGCACTGTTTTCCTTCAGAGGAAGTTCCGATTGCTTTCCTTTCCCTGAGTCAGCAAAAAAACACCATTTGGGAAGCACTACAAATCCTGGAAATTGTAACCTGCTCTTGCTGTATTGTGCCTGGGGGTTTTGATTGTTTTAATCTTGACTGCATGTTTGAAACAGCTCCTTGTGGAAAAGCATAAAAGGACTGCTGAGACTCACTGTAAAATCAGCCTAGTAGAGATGTCAGATGCACCGCCTTTATTTGCTTGACGAGTGTGACTCAGTGAGCTCCTACTGAGCTGGAATCCTTTGTTGGAGTTCTTACGGCCATTTCCTTTTGGAAGATTTCATTATCAGCTACCACTTCAGTGTCTATAGGATTGTTTTGTTTCCTTTGTAAGTAGTACTGTCCCAAGTATCCACGTTTCTACAACTTAATTTTGGTTGTTAATTTTCAGAGGAGCAAGATGGAGAAGATATCGAGAGGAGGAAGAGGAGAAGGAAGGCCAACAAACGGAAAAGGGAAGGGAAAAGTCAAGAAGAAGAGGGCTCTCTGTCTTGTGATATCAAACTAGATGATACGCTCGATCGCACCTTAGAAGATGGTGCTAAGCAGCACAACCTGACAGTGGTCAACGTGCGAAACATCCTGCACGTGAGTGCCTGGGGTTACAGAGTACACTGTGTATTCATGATTTCTTCCTCACGGTTCCAGCTGGCTTATTTCACTGTAAGCCTGCATCATTTCAACAAACAGTGTGAGTGAGACCTTTCTTGTGTGTGTGTTCCTGCAGGAAGTGATCACAAATGAGCATGTGGTTGCCATGATGAAAGCAGCCATCAGTGAAACAGAAGATATACCTTTGTTTGTAAGTAGAAAAGCTTTCTCAGTTTCTGCCCTCTTGATTTGTGGATAGGGAGTGGGTAGTATCATCATTTCCACTACCAAATTTGGTACCTGGATGAAGCAAGTCACCACTATGAACGTGAATTATGAAACAAAATCGAGATATTTTACTTTGCTCAGATTGTGCTTAAAAAGCAATCAATTCAAGGGAGAAAGGTGCTGTAGTTAATAGTTGCTGAGGAAAAGTTTGCAGTGAAAGAGCTGAACAGATGGTTTTCTGTTTTAAACATAGGAACCCAAAATGACTCGATCCAAACTGAAGGAAGTTGTGGAGAAAGGAGTGGTAAGTTTGTCACCTGCTTTAATTATTACACCTGATGCCTTTGAGTGGTGGGACCTCTAAAGGAAGCACTGAGGGTGCTCTTCAAATTCATCACCTCAGAAGTCCTGTGCATGCGTTTTTGATACAACTGTGTAAAAGTAGTTCGTTTTAGATGAGCCGACTCAGGTCAGAGGTAGAAAGCACAGAGAATTGATAGTATCCATTATACACTACATAAATGTGTATATTATAAAATAAATTATAAGAATGTAAGTTATGGTGGCAGAGATGTCATGGGTGGTTTATAAGACTTTTGTTCCAAGTCTGTTGTTGTTTGACTGCGTTGGAGTACAAGACTCAAGCTCAGTTCCTCACCTGGTTTAATTGGCTGAGTAAGGTGTGCCTTTACTCTCTTTAGGTGATTCCAACGTGGAATATTTCTCCAATTAAGAAGGCAAATGAGGTAAAGGTAAGTGAAGTACTGCTGGAAAGTTGCAGGCTGTGCTGGAGGCACGCTGCTCAGCAGGGAATCTTTTGGCTGGCCTCTAGGATGTTCTTAGAAACACCCATTCTGACAGCGTGCCGTTGGAGTGCAGTGCTTGACCTTGCCTGTAAAAAGCTGTGATGTTTCTTCTGTCCTGTTGTAGCCGCCTCAGTTTGTGGACATTCCTCTTGAGGAGGATGATTCGTCTGATGAAGAGTACCAGCCTGATGATGAGGATGAAGATGAGACTGCTGAAGAGGTGAATACAACTTGTACAAAAGATCTGTTGAGCTTGCTGTTACCAGCATCTTTGAGGCTGCAGTGCTATGTTCTACCAAGTGAATGCTTGTAAATTACCAAGAACTTCTAGATCTTTCTTCTGTATTATTCTCTTGGATAAAAGAAATATATCTTTGGGAACATTAGTTGGAGTGAGGTTTGATTGCATTCTGTATCTCTTGCACAATAGAGCTTACTGGAAAGTGATGTGGAGAGCACTGCTTCTTCTCCTCGGGGAGCAAAGCGATCCAGGACACGACGGTCGTCCGACGAAGAGGGAGGAGTGCTCTGTGAGGTAGGCTTGCCAGAGAGTTGTTGCTTTCTTTTTTAGAAAGAGCCTTCAGTTATTATTTCTTAATTATTAATGAGGAAGCAAAATTAGATCCTGTTGCCACAAGCTGTGGTGGTGATACCGGTGCTGTGTGGATTTGGGGTCCCACTGCAGTGGTTCCTGCATAAGCAGATAAATGCAACCTTTGCAGAAAAAGCTTTGTCTGAAATAGACAGAAGTGCTTAATAAAGGCTCTGGCAATGGGAGCAGTCTGCTCTTCTTCAGATAATCATTATTATTCCTCTGATTATGTTGGGGAAGATTGCAGGGAGTAATTTTCTGTGCTTGGCTCAGGGAGGACAGCGATTCATAAAAGCATGAATGTGTCTGCAGGGATTGTATACACTGGGAAATCAGTGGGAGGAATACGTACAACGTGGTAGGAACTGAAGGGAGCTGAAGTATCACCAGACCTTCATCAGCAATGATCAATGGGAACTGATGCTGGATTCAAGGAAGGAATGATGTGCTGATCTCCCCGTGCTCTACTCAGTGTGGGATTGTTTGGGGGAGAGTTGGGTGTCTGCCATTAACACTAGCATTCAGATTTAACAGCTATAGTAATGCGGAGATCTTCCAGCATTTGTTTAACATCCCCTTTCCGGAGAGGTGTTGGGAGTAGGAAGTTTGTTCTTCTGAACAAATATGTTCTTCTGTTGTGCTAAACCTGTGGTCATACAGGGAGGAAATAAACCCAACAACTTATTTTGTCCTTGGAAATCTGTTCTAAATAAATCCTTTTAAAGCAGAGGCCTTTTTAATTAGGTGGAGAAGGTTCCTACGCCTGTTGTCAGACATATTAGTGCTGAAGTAGTTCCCATGGGACCTCCACCTCCTCCCAAACCAAAGCAAAGCAAAGACAGCACGTTCATGGAGAAGCTGCATGCAGTGGATGAGGAACTGGCTTCCAGCCCAGTATGCATGGACTCCTACCAGGTACTGTATTTTGGGATGCTACGGGAGTGGTTTTTCCTTTTGAATGAGGATTTGCTAAGAAAGAGGAAGCTCTCTGGTGTTCTTTGCTGTTTTTACTGCATCCTGCTCCTGTTTTGTAAATTGAAAAGAGTGTGTTTGGTGTGTGGGACAAAGTGCTGTGTGGAAGTGGTGGTAGCTGTCACTAAAGTGCTATTAGTGACACACACTTGTAATTTCTCATCAGTACGCTTGCTGTTTGTGCACATGGGCTTCTCACTGTCATTGTACTGTTCAGTGTAATTCTGTGGTGGGTAAGAATGCTGCGAACACATGGGGAAGCTTGTTGTAAAGAGATGTGCTATTTCATTAATACTGAGGAAAAATACTGCTGTTAATGTACAAGGGTGAGGAGTGATGAAGAAATTACAGGTAGTGGGAAGGGAGAGCAGAGTAAAGACTGAGAACTGAATAGCAGGAGCAGTGAAAGTTTGGCTTTCTTGGGCTACCACAGTAAACGGTTCTGATAGAATCGTGCTATTTTTGGTATTGGATTCTTCTTAATCTGATGAAAATCCTTGTGTCAGAGGAGCTGTCATTCCTTCACGCTTTTCCTAACATTTCAGCCTCTGGAAGACAGCCTCATTGCCTTCAGAACCCGATCGAAGAGACCCCTGAAGGATGTTCCCCTTGGTCAGCTGGAGGCTGAGCTCCGAGCACCAGATATCACACCTGATATGTATGATCCCAACACTGCAGATGATGAAGAATGGAAGAAGTGGCTTGGAGGGCTCATGAATGATGACGTGGAGAATGAAGGTACAGCGCGTTGTTGCTTGTTGGAACTGATGGAGCCTGGAGTTTTCTCTTCTTGACTGCTTTTTCTTCCTGTTGTTCACGATCTTGGCTGCAGCTGTTGTCATGTTTAGTAACACACGTGTTGTGCACGCTGGTTTGGTCCTGGGCATAGCAATGACATTTCAAAACATTCTTCCCATTAGATGAATTAGATGACGATGATGACCCTGAGTACAACTTCCTGGAAGATCTGGATGAGCCAGACACAGAGGACTTCAGAAACGATCGTGCTGTGAGAATTACCAGTAAGTCCTTGATGTTATGAGAGGATCATTAAGTGTCTTGCAGGAGGAATCTTCAAACTTCTTTTTCCTTTTGCTTGCAGAAAAGGAAGTGAACGAACTGATGGAGGAGCTGTTTGAGACGGTAAGTGCGCTGAAGAACAGATCTTTCCCAAATCTGGCATTAAACTCTTCAGTCGTAAGAGGGTTCTCTGTAAGATGTTCCGCGCTGAGTATGTGCCAGAGTCTGTCACAGAATTGTTATTTGTAACCCTGGGGAGGAACTTGCATAGCCCCATAAGTCTCTGCAGAGGTGAATGTGTGCTCAGAGGAACTTAGTTCACTGCAGACACTGTGGAGAATGTTGTCCTTGAGCTTTCTTTTCCTGACTGTTACTGCACGTTTGTTGGCAGTTTCAGGATGAGATGGGTTTCTCAAACATGGAAGATGAATGTCCAGAAGATGAAGATAACGTTACAGAGTCACGGCCGAATTTTAATACCCCACAGGCGTTGAGGTGAGACCTTCTGATTGCTGACATACAACTAAAGTGTTAATGATTAATGATTGCTCTGGCAAAGAGCTCCTGATCACCTGCAGCTGTACTGTGCCACCAGGGAGCTGATGCTTTTTTGGCAAAGGCCATTACTTTGAAGTGTATAATCCATTTTTTTTTCTGTGATACTGATTTGATCGAGTGTCATTTTATCTTTTAAGTAGATAACTCGAATGCCATGGTAGCATTTCCTAAGGGAAAGAATGCATAAAATTGCAGAGGCTTAGGTTTGGCAAGACTCAAGTTTCCAGACGAACCTCTGATTTTTGTTATGAGTTACCCTTGTAGTACTTCAGAGAGAAAAGGCTCCAAAGCATTTCTTTTTAGGTAATGCTGGTTTATTTAAGAAATTGCAGAAACTGTCCAAAGGTGAACTGCAGTAAGGGTGATGTCTCCTTGTTTATGGGGCAGATCAGCTCCAGGTCAAGCTGCATCTGTTTGGGAAAGGAGCTAAAACGAAGGCTGGAGTTTCTTGATACTCTTCTCTGGATGAGCAGTACCAGAGGAGAGCTCAGCAATTCTTAAACCAGCTACAGAGTAAAACATTCTCATTGAGTACAGGTGGTTGTTAGGTCACGTGCTTATATTTTGGTCTGCCTGGTCTCAAACAGGTTTGAAGAGCCTCTGGCCAACTTACTGAATGAGCAACATCGGACTGTGAAGGAACAGCTTGAGCAGTTGAGAATGAAGAAGTCATCTATCAAGCCACCACAAGAGGTAGAGAAATCAAAGCCTCAGAATGAGAAGCCCCTCCAGAGCCTTGTTCTAGACTGTGCACAGAGGAAAAGGCTGCAGCAGCAAATGCAACAGGTAATAAAATATTATCAGGTTTGACCTAATGAATATTCGTGGCATGCTGCCTTGGGTGGAGAGGGGGAGGAGGGAAGCCAGTGGTACAGCAAACGGTTTGGTGCACTTCATTTTAGAAATTAATTGAAAGTTGGATCTCTGATGGGTGATGTTTACATGCTGCTGACCTGATGAAAGGTCAGACTGAACTGAGAGTGGGGAGTAGAGCTTATTTCTTGGCTTCTGTGGTTCCTGTGTGGCGCAGCTGTCTTTGCTATTTTGGAATCCTGATTGTATTCTATCTGTCAATCCTGTTCTCGCATACTGCTTTGACTTCCTAAGAATGTTCATCTCTGTATCATTGGGCTGCTTTCTTTTCCTGCCCCCTGCCTGAGATTTTGCACAAAAGCTGGGAATCTGCCCTGACACAGTTGGGTGACGTGTTCCTGTTCTGTGCAATGGAAAATACAATACCAGAAGTATTATACTGCCAGTTGGTATTCAGGTTTTCTCCTCTGCTTTCTGTTGTTGAAAATATTTATTTATTTATTTTGAGGTCTGCCTGTTTTTTGTACTATTTATTTGCGGTTCTCAGGAGATATTTCTTGTTCCTTTGTGTTATGCTTTCTGTTTTCTTGGATTACTGATACACTGACAATCCCAATTTGTCTGATTTTATTCTACAAGCATGTTCAGCTTCTGACCCAAATCCATCTTCTTGCAAGTTCCAACCCTGCTCTGAGTTCAGAGGCGAGTACCACGAAGATGTTTTTGGTAAGGATATGTCTGAAACCTGAGCTACACCAGTGTTAACGATTGATGGTCACTGGAGATGTTTAGAGAGCTCAGTGTGTTTAATTGATCCCATTAATCTGAGAGAGATGACCTCTCAGTGAAGGAGTGATGTTGTTAGCAGATTAGCTGCTCAGTGCTTGAGGAAATAATTCCCACTGTGCTTTGGGTTGGCTGGTCGTTGTAGTTTTGTGCTGTTTCCTTGGAAACACAGAAAACAAAGCTCAACAAATACAACTTCTGTAATTAGTGAACTTCTAGTGACCTTGAGAGCTTCTAGAAAGTTGTGGATTTCATACAACCAGGCAAAGATAAGTATTAAAGAGCAGCTGAGATTTGTAGAGCTCAAAAACAAGACAGAAGATCTGTAGCAATGTATTTTCTATGCCTGCTGCTTCACCAGCTTTTAATGGTTGCATTATTGCACCGACATATGTTCTTAAAAATATCTTTGGAGACTTTACCAAATCTTTTCTTGATCTGTTTGGCTTTGCAGAGCGAGCTGGGGAACTTTGCTCGAAGCTCCACGCTCCTTCGTCAGTCGTTCTATCCAAAGTTTCAAACCATGTTCCAGCCCTGTAACTTGAAGGGAGCGTTGCAGCTCGTTGAAGATTTCCACGCCCAAGTGCAAGTTGACTGCAGCCCTCGCAAAGCTGTGAAGAAGAGCGGTATGTGTGGGAGGGCACTGTTGAAATGAGGTGAAGTCCAGACTGTTCACGGTATGAAATCCTGAAAACTAGGGGGAAAGCAAGGATGGTTTTTTTCAGTGAAAGTGGAAAGGTCCACAGAAAGGAAGAAAAGGAACAGTGTTTTCAAGGAGTCAGTAGTGAGTAGCAGTATTTGCCCATGCATGCATCTGTCCTTATCTGTCCACAGCCAGTGATTTTCCCTGTTTGCCAAAGCAAGTGGCATGGATTTTGGCAACAAGGAGAGTCTTCATGTATCCAGAGCTACTGCCAATATGTTCCTTGAAAGCAAACCCGCCACGGGACAAGATTATCTTCACCAAGGCAGAGGACAAGTAAGTGCTTGGAATTACTGACTAGCACTCACACATGTGGGCCTTCCTTACATGGGGAATTTCTAGGATGCAAACTGTAAGGGTACCTGTCTGTTGTGGAGCAGCACGTCCAAATAGTGCTCTGCAGTATTGCTTAAAATATTTTTTTTTCCTCCGTTCCTTCTTTCTTCAGTTTATTAGCTTTGGGTCTGAAGCATTTTGAAGGAACAGAGTTTCCAAAGCCTTTGATCAGCAAGTATCTCCTGCCAACAAAAACTGCCCACCAGCTGACAGTGCGGATCAAGAATCTCAATATGAATCGAGCCCCAGATAATATCATCAGAGTAAGTGATGCATTCTGGCTTGGTGTTTTCCAGATTTAGTTCCTGTTTGGCATGCAATGAGAGATGTGTGTTTGCTCTGAGGACCTTTTTGTGCGTGTGCTGACAGTTTCTGAAGAGAAAATGTGACTTCATTCAGCTCTTATTATTGCTTTTCTGTTTATGTACCTTTTTGCAGTAGATGTTTTAATTATTCAAGTGAATGCTTTCATGCAGCACAGTACTTAGCCTGCATCCCACCAGTTAGGCAGGCATTCTGACCACGGCTGCCTTGCATTTCTCTGCACAGCACTATAAAAAGACAAAGCAGTTGCCTGTTCTGTTCAAGTGCTGTGAGGAGATCCAACCTAATGAGTGGAAGCCACCTGTGGAGAGGGAAGAGCATTGCCTGCCATTTTGGCTAAAGGTACAGTTTCTGCTGTTTCTTCTGCAGTACTGTTTGAGGGTAGGAAGAGCCTGTGAACTGGACTGAAAACCTCTTGGTTTTTTTTAGGCAAGTTTGCCCTCCATTCAGGGTGAATTGAAGCAATTAGCAGAAGGTGCCAAGGAGGTGGCAGGCTCAACTAACGAGGAATCAGACTTCTTGGGCACAGAAAAGGAAACTTCAGACACAGAATGTGGTGAAAAATACCCTCTACTCATACCAAAGGGACTGGTCCTGACCTTGAAGCCTCTTGCCAATCGATTCTCTAGGAGAGCATGGAGAAGACAGAGGTCTTCGGCCCTGAAACCTGTCCTCATTCGACCGAACCCTTGCCTGCAGCCCGCTTCCAACACAGTTAACATTCAGAAAACTGTGAAGTTATCCCAGTCAGAAGCTCCTCCAGGCAAAGTTATGGTTCAGATTCCTCAGTTAATCCAACCAGCAACGGTCGTGCAGGCAGTTCCAGGAGTGCAACCTTTGAATGTCCCAGCAGTGGTAGGAAGTGGGGATGGCTTAGAATTTCAGAGTGTGCTATCTGCTTCGCACCCGGACTCCAGGCAAGGTTTCTCAGCTGCTGTCCCACCAGCTCTGGTGTCCTCAAATCCGGTAACTTTCCAACCCAAATTGATGTTACCAGCTTTGGCTGGAACAAAAATACGCAAACCTTGTGTTCGTAAGGGGTACCAAAAGAAAAAAGGGGCAAAACCTGCTCCACTGATAAAGGCTTCGCCTTTGATTCAGCCATCTCCTGTCATCCTTACTGTGCCTGCTACCACCGTGAAAGTGGTTAACATTGGCAATGGTTGCAATATGATTCAGTCCATAAATACAGCAGTTGGTAGAGGTCCTCAAGCTATTCCAGTTACAACCTTACTGGTAAATCCATCCACTTTCCCGTGTCCGTTAAATCAGCCTCTGGTGACGTCTTCAATTCCTTCCCTGATAGTCTCTCCTAACCCTGTTGGTCTTTCTGCATCATCAGTTGGTGAAAGTGAAGAGCAGCTGAATCTGCTTCCTTCGTGCCCTGCTGGAAACAGCAGTAATTCCTGTCCTGCAGTGGAGCCCAAGGCTGAAGCCCGGGAGCTGTGTGTTCCGTGCTCAGCTTCCTCCCCCAAGGAGGAACGCAGCACAAATCCAGCTGCTTCAAATAACAGCAGTCAGGAAAAGGTAAACAAGAGCGACTGCTGTAGCTGGACCGTGGTGGAAGGAGAAGAGAATGCTTCAGAGCCATTGTCTGTGGAGCTTTTGCCTCATTTGGAAGATCCAGGTGAAACAGTGAAGGCTGAAGCTGAAGATTCAAATGACACTGCCAAGGAAGTAAATCCAGTACAGAAGAGGAATCTGCTGTGTGCTGAGGTCAAGGAGGAGTTTATGCTGGGGCTTGGCCAGGAGCTGAACATGGAGGCTGCGTGCTCGTGTGCTAATGAGCTGAAAGAAATTAAAAAGGAGCATACTTTGTGTGAAGAGAAGGGAGAAGAAGAAAGAAGGGCTTTGCAGTCGTCTCCCCGTGCTGAGCCACAGAGGGAGGTGGGTGCTGTTGGTGGAGCACGAGTGAGCAGTGATTCTCCAAAGAATCATTTATCCACAGCAGATGTTGAAGCAGAATTTAGCAGCCCACTAGGAAGGCCAGAGGATTCATCCAGCATGGATGGCCAGTCTGTTGGGACACCTGTTGGCCCTGAAGCTGGAGGAGAGAAGGAAGGGCAAGAGGAAGAAGATGATGATGACTTCGATGATTTTACACAAGATGAGGATGAGGAGATGTCATCAGCCTCGGAAGAATCCATCCTTTCAGTACCAGAACTTCAGGTAAGAGCAAACTTATGCTTTAAAGAATGTTGGTGAACTGAAACACTTTAGTGAAGTAAGGGAAAATCACTATTTACCCCCAAAAGAGGGAAGGAGCGTTGACCATACAGTATTGTAGTACTGAGCTGGTTTTGAAGAAATAGGGCACTGCATTTTTCTGAGGAGGTTTTAAGTCTGAACTGAAGGAATACTCCTAAAATCCCAGATGTAAACTCTGCTGAGTTGTAAGGACCTTCTCGAGTGAGGCTGTTCGTTAGTCAGAAGTGCTTTAGTTGAAAAGTAGTTTCTGAGACAGAGTTCCAGAAATAAGATTAAGGAATCCTGCCCAACTTTCAGACTCTGACACTGAAGTTTGTGCAGTTCTGGTTCTCGTTGGAGCAAGTGAGCTGGTTGCTGAATGTCAAACAGACACTAAAAGAAAATGATTTGGGTTTTTGTTGTTTCTTTCTTAGGAGACAATGGAGAAGCTTACTTGGCTTGCAACAGAGAGACGTTTAAGCCAAGAAGGAGATTCTGAAGAAGAGAATTCCCAGGAGGAGAACTCTGAGCCAGAGGAAGAGGAGGAGGAAGAAGGGGAAGGAATAGAGAGTTCACAGAAAGATGATGAAGTATGTGGAGATGTGTCAGAGGAACCTAAGTCAGCCTTCACTCTGACCGACATGGCCCCGCAGGTGGAAGCCCACAGAATGCCACCAGGTAAGTTTGCTGGTTTATTTTGGCACAGAACATGGGGAAATACAACTGCTGCCTGTGTTAAAAGTGAAAAATGGGGACACTCTGGGTCACATCTTTGAGCTGAATTTCATGTTACAAGGTCGTGTTGGGGAGCAAGAAAGGAAAGCTGTGTAGCAGCTAAGATCAGAGATGAATTTCTTGCTGCATCCAGAGATTTTTCTCGTTGGCTGCTACAAACAGCCAATTTACCTCGTTAGCCAGCCTGATTAATGAAGAGTATATTGCTCATGTGCTTAAAGGAAGGTATAAACAGTGCACTGATCACTGTGAAAACCTTGAGTCTGGAAAGCCTGCTTCTGGATTTCAGTGTTAGTATGGAAGAATACTTGTCTGCCAGCCAAGAGAGCGTATGAGAAGTGTGTGTACGACTTGCTTTGTGTTTCTTCACAGGAGAGAACATGAAAGCCCCTGGGAAGAGCAGGAGCTCTCACAGAGCCAGAAATAAGAGGGGCCGGGCACGTGCCAGCAAAGACACATCGAAGCTGCTCCTCTTGTATGATGAAAACATCCTGGAGAGGGACCCCCTGAGGGAGCAGAAGGATCTGGCGTTCGCACAAGCGTATCTGACCAGGGTAAGGCAGAAAGTTACAAGCCCAAACAGGAACGCTTAGAATCCTTAAACACGCTTCACTTCTGAGCTGCGTAACTGTGGGTGCTGGTTCTGGTCTGGATGGAGTTGCCATTCTTCATAGCACCCCCCGTGGTGCTCCTTTTCTCATTAAATCCTTTGTCTTTGCCCATGAGTTTCTTTCTTTCTGTTCTTCCTGTTCTCTCCCCTCCCCTGCTCAGGGGAACTGGGGAGAAGAGTGACTGTAGGGATGCTCAGCTGTTGTCTGGGGCCAGCCCATAACACTGGGCCTGTTTTATATTCAGAATTATTCAGAATTTATATTCAGTCCTTGGGTTTAGGTCCCTTCTCCCTTGTGAGCAGTATGCTTTTATCCTTTAAGAAAGAGATTTTGTTAGCCTAATGAAACTGGGAGCACTGTAAGAATTTGGAGTGGCAGGAGGACAGGGATTCCCGCGTTAACTTTTTCCCTTCATGGGTGTCATGCAGTCCTGTAAATGTTTGTTGTTCTTTGCAGGTGCGTGAGGCACTGCAGCACATTCCTGGAAAGTATGAAGACTTCCTCCGTGTTATCTACGAGTTTGAGATCAGCATGGACAAGCAAACAGCTGTGGATCTGTATTTCACTTTGCAGAAACTGTTGCACGACTGGCCACAGTTGCTCACAGACTTTGCTGCCTTTCTTTTGCCAGAACAAGCTTTGGAGTGTGGGCTGGTAGGTAGGACAAAAGAAGCAGACAGCGTAAATGCTTATGGGAGTGAAAGAATGAGGAATTTTCCCTAGGGCAAGGCAAAACAGGTGGTAAATCGTTAGCTCACCTTCTGCTTAATTACTTGGAATCGAAAAATGTAGAATCAGCCTTTCCCTGTAGGGTCCTAGCACCTGACAGCAGGGAGACACGGGCTGATACAGCAAGTGGAACAGTTTCCTTGTCTCAAAAGTCAGCCTTCCACTTCTCCCCACCGATGCAGAGGTTTTACCTGTTGAATTCCCTCTGAGTTTTGTTCATGACAGGGGGCATCTTTTTTTTCTTTGGGTCAGTTTGAAGAGCAGCAAGCATTTGAGAAGAGCAGGAAGTTCCTGAGGCAGCTGGAGATCTGCTTTGCTGAAAATCCTGCCCACCATCAAAAGATCATCAAAGTTCTGCAGAGTTGCATGGACTGCCTCCCCCAGGAGATTGCAGAGGTAAGGAGCCATCCAGGTATCTCCTTTCTCTCCCAGTCCCTGAGGAGCAGTTAGATAGCTTGTTTCTCAGTCCTGTGTGTGGCTCCTGGAGACCACAGGCATTCACCAAACGTGATGCGCTTTCATGTGGTGGAGAGTTAAATCTGTCTGGCCTGCCTGAGTCTCCTTGCTCTCACCTCCCCCTTGCTTTTATTACTCTGCAGCTGATGTTGTGGCTTAGTGCCTTCTACGGAGTCTTTCTAGCATTTTGTAGGGATATTTCTTTGCTAATTGGATATCTGCATATGGAATGATCTCAAAATATTCATGAGCTAGTACCAGTGTGATAGAAACTTCCATGCTGGAGATATAAGAAGCCTTGATGTCCCGTCTGCCCTGAGAAATCCTTCTGAAATCTTCCTGAGAAGGATGTGACAGCATGGAATGTAACACTCATTTTCTCTGGATTTCTCTCTTTCAGCTGAAGACCCAAATGTGGCAGCTGCTGAAAGGACACGATCACTTGCAGGATGAGTTCTCTGTGTTCTTCGACCACTTGAGGCCCTCAGCCAGCCGCATGGGGGATTTTGAGGAGATCAACTGGACAGAAGAGAAGGAATACGAGGTGCAGGAATGTTCTTGTATGGCGAGGAAAGATGAGCAGAGATAATAGAAATGTTTGAACCTGAAAGACTCCAATCACAGATGTGTTTCTGGTGGGATGGATGTTAGACTGGAGCAAACCTTAAAACCTTCTTACAGCATTTGTCTCTTCTCAGAGCTCAGTATTTAGGAATTCATGAGGGAAATGAAGTTTTGTCTTCTGAGAGCTGAGGTGATAGAGCAGTTCTTCTCTTATGGTTTTCTTCTAGTTTGATGGCTTTGAAGAGGTGTCTTTGCCAGATGTAGAAGAAGAGGACGAACCGCCCAAGATTCATGCAGCCCCCAAAAATAAGAAACGTAAAGAGATTGGAGGCCAGCACAACGACAAGGTGGGCCTGGGGCATCTCAATAGTCCTTGTGTTTGGACTGCAGGCAAATGCATGTCTGTGTAGGGGCAGCCTGAGGAGGTCTGTCATCTCCGTGTACCGTTTATCAGCTGCAGTCTGTTTGCAGGAGGCTGAGTGGGGAGATGGGATGAAGGAGTGCTCGTGCTCCTGCCATGAAGGGAGCAGCGAGCTCAAGCTGAAGAAAAGCAAAAGGAGGAGCTGCAGCCATTGTAGCAGTAAGGTGAGGTGAAGCTTTTGGCATGGTGAGTGCAGGGGAGCTTTTCAGACACGGGCCTCCTGTCTCTGAGGTATTACGCATTGGGGAAGAGAATAAAGGTGACCAGTTCCTCTTCAGCACTTTGTCTGCCCTTCCTGGCCTTCTCTTGTCCGTGTGCTGCCCACTTTCAATTGCCCTTTCTTGCTGTACTAAATTCCATTCATTTTTGTGTTCCTTTAAATAAGCTTTCTTTTGTGTGTTTGTGAAAGGTGCTTCTGTGGCCACCATGTGAGAACTGTGTTTATTCATAATAAAGATTTGGCTTCCTAAATGCAGACATTCTGCTAAGCTGAAGCCTTCGTTAAGATCAGGTAGCAAAGGTTGAGGTGTTGGGTCTGGTTGGATGCAGCACATCTCTAATTATATGCCTACATACTGATTTGCAGGTGTGTGAAAACAAGTTTTATAAAAATAAAGACTCTCAGGAGCTGAGTGCTAGTCTTGTTCAGCAAGAATCGAGTCCTCAGCCTGAAGGGAAGGATCTTGGAATGTCAAAGGAAGCTGTGGAAGAAAACTTGGAAAACAGAGAGGAGGGAGAGGATGTCCAGAGCAGAACAAAAAGTGCATCGAGGAAAGGGGACCCTCTGCCTGCAGGTATGTGGAGGTCCTGTACACACACGGTTACTATCATTATCAAACCTTTTTCTACAGATGAAAGAGAGTGTGGAACTTCCTAATGGAGATCTACTGAGATGCTTTAAATGTGATATATCCAAAGGATTTGCTTCAAGAAAAGCTTTCCTGGCTGGATAAATATTGTCCCCTTTTTAGAGTTGTTGATACGTTTAAGCTTGTTGACAACATATCACATCTATTCCCAGCACTACCATTCCATGATGCTGCTTTATTTTTCCTCCAGTTTTGAGTTTAGCACAATAACTCAAAATCAGTCCCCTTAATCCTCCTTTAAATAATCCCCATCACGTTACTCCGTTCTCCTTCAGTCCAGTACAGAGAAGGGGGGAACACGATTGCTGCAGGATAAATAAACCGAAAGGGATCTCTGGGTGACAATGCAAAGCAATTAAATTTAATGTGTACTAATATCAAGTTTATAGTGGTTTTGTGAATGTCACTGAAAGCATCAACACCTGGTTCACTTTGTCCTGATCGGTGCAGTTATGATTTTCCATGCACTCATTTCCCCACACAGCAGCATCTCACAGTGGTGAAGAAAATGGACTGCAGAGTGCTCTCTTGAAAGTCCAATATGAGTGAAGTTCAGCTGTGTTGTGAACTGCCCCCAGACTGCTCTCATTGGTTGCATTATCCCCTAGAACCCACAAGTCTCTTTTCAAAACAGGTACATGAAACCTCTAGAAGCTTTTTGATGTTAAGGTTGCTTGGGTTTCTTACCAGGATCTCACCCAGAAGGAAGAGCTGCCTGCAGCAGACACACCTCTCCAGAAAAAGCTGCGTTGTCTGAGGGCCAGGTCCAGGAAGGAGGAGTCAGTGCTGCTGTGAGTGTTGCCAAGGACAATCACTCTTCCATTGCTGCGTCCGGATGGACACGCCTGCAGAAAACTGCCCCAAAACTACCTCAAGAAACCAAAGGCTGCAGCCCTCACAGCACAGGGAGCAGCAGTGAGGGACTAAAGCAGCAGCATCAGGGAGATGTGGACGCTTCCCTTGGGCTGAGCAGAGATCTCTTGTCTCGTTCTGCTGCAGTGAAAGGCTCAGCAGGACCCAGCTGTTGCAGGAGCAGTCTGTGTCAGACTGAAGGGCTTCCTTCAGATCCGTCAGATAAGTTTGGTCACTCTTCAAAATTAAGTGTGAGAGAATTTGAGGGACCACCTTTGCCTCTGGAAGGAAAATCTGAAGCAAAGCAGAGTTGGATAACACCAGCTAGAAAACCAACACTGGGTAAGAGCTGCTGCTCACCATCCCCCAGTAATTGTGCTTTGGAAGCAGATAATATGGGCTGCACTGGAAGTTTTCCTGAGAACAGATTAAAGTCAAATGCAAACAACTGCTTCCAGGTGCATCGGCATTCTGAGGAGTTAGAGTATAGAGTGCACACTGCCTCCCTGGGGCAGAAGGAGGAGGAGCAGCAACAGCAGCGAGTCACTGAAGCAACAGTGTGTGCCAAGAACAGCAAAGTCAGCTCTACTGGGGAGAAGGTTGTCCTCTGGACCAGGTACATCTGCTTGAACTGCACCTTACGTCCTTAGTGAGCTCAGCATTTGGCTTTACCCACGGTATTTTGAGAGAGTTCTTTATTTTCATCCTCTTTTCCCACCCCTCCCTTGGAATATTCTTGTCTTGTTTCCTCTAACCATCTACCACACTTGCTCCTGTCAGGAATATTGCCCCATTTTTTTCCCCTACAAAAAGATAAAAACATCCTAAAAACATTTCTGCCCGGAGAGATTTCCTCTGAGTGATGGTAGTAGTGAAGGAACAGATCTGTTGCACTATGTTGAAGTTTCAGAGTTTGATCTTCACTTGGGAACAGAGCTGTTTGGCTTGTAGCAGAGGCAGTGTGTTAGCTCTTGGCTTTGGCTGCTCTGATAACTTCCTGCTGCTTTGCAGGGAAGCGGACAGAGTCATCCTCACCACCTGTCAGGAGAAAGGAGCCCACCTGGAAACCTTTCAGGCCATCTCACAGAAACTGGGCAACAAGACTGCTGCTGAGGTAAGGGTGGTGTGGGAATGCTGTGGTTGCTGAACAGGGAAAGGGGTTGGGAAGGAAGGAGAGGTGTGGGGATGCTGTTGCCTGCACTGCCCAAAGTTAATCATCAGTGTGATGCTGCATGGGGGGAAAAAAAGAATCCTCAACAGAACAGCTCCATGCTCTCTTGTTTTAATTCCCCTTTAGGATTGAGTCCGGTATAAAATCTCATTGTGCTTAAATAGGTACAGATAAAGCCTGACCTTCATAGTATGAAGTTTCCACTTGAAACTCCACTTTCCTATCCCCTCTCAGGCCCCTGTTCACCTTGGCTTTCCCTTCTCCCTCAGGTGTCCCACAGGTTCAGGGAACTGATGAAGCTGTTCCACACATCCTGCGATGGGAGCTCTGAAGATGAGGAGGATGCCACCAGCACCAGCAACGCAGACCAGCTGTCAGACAAAGACCTTCTGCTTTCTGAGGAGGAGCCCGACGACTGAGGCTTTGCAGGTTGGATACGCTGCTGACTGCAGCAGGAGAGCTGGTTGCTGCTTGGCAGGTGCTGTGCAGAGAGGGAAAATGCTTCTGCAGGTCCTCGGTGGCACCTTTTTTTCGGTTGACTTTCTTTGATTTCTGACCAGCAGCACTTTTCATCAAACTGAGGGAACAAAGAGCAACAGCGTCCACTAGGATCAGTGGGAAGCAGGACAGCAGAAGTGGTGTTTCCATCTGTGGTAGGGATTTGGGCCCTCCTACCTTTGCAAAAGATGTAAACAGTGTACATAAGATGTCTGTTTTCATGTGAAACACAAGATGTTTTTGTAAATTTTCTCCCTTGTGTTGGTTGTATATGGGACAGTTAACAGAATTCAGATTGTATTTATTGTGTGGTCTTACTCTGAAGCACCTGAGTTGGGTGCAAAGTCTGGAAAAAAAAACAACAAGAAAAGCAGCTTTCCTCCTCCAGAACACAAGTGCAAGTATCTGCACACCTCGAGCTGGCCTTTCCATAGTCAGAAATAAAAAAGAAAGTTGGGGCACTTTCAGAGCTACTCCCTTTATTTGGAAAGCAAAAGAATCTCCTCCCTTCCCCTGTCCCCAGCAATAAAAGCTGCGTCAGTCTGAGTCGGTTTCATCCTCAGAGTTATCAGCTTCAAAGCCCATTTCGTAGCACTGTGAGAGAGTCCTCAGTTCCTGTAAGGCCTCGTGGAAGTCGTCCTCTTCGACTCCTGCGGCGAAGAATGCGGCGCAGCGCCGGGTACCCAACTTCTGGAGGTCCCTGCAGAGCTCACAGAGGAGTGTGCGCAGAACTGGGGAGGACTGCAGCGACGTCAGCACAGGGATGCTTTCAACAGCTGCAGGGCAAAAGGCTCCAACTTCAACACAGAGATGAAAACTTGTTTCCCTGCTCTGCTTCACAGCGCTCTCGATGAGCGGTTGCTTTGCTCCCTGCTCATCATTTTTGGCCCCACAAACTCAGATCCTTTACCTTTGTTAGACCCCTCTGCCCCACAGGATGGTTTTCTGTTGTAAGATTATTGTAAGGGGGCCACGTTACCTGCTGCAGAGTGACTGGAAAGGTGGTCTGTGAGGAAGCCCTGTCTGGTCAGCAGAGGAGAAAAAATAGGGGGATATGGAGGTAGAGTGACACACGGCTGCTCGAGAACATGGGCTGTGCTGTTGGGAAGAAGGTGAATGGAGTTACCCCAAACTGTCTTCCATTGCCACTCAGTGTTCCCTGAGGAGGCTCCTACCAACCTGAATGCCCCGGGAAACACCGTGTGTAAGTGGTACTGCAGCACCTGCTCGGCTGTGTCACAGGTGTGGAGTGGGGATGGAGGCTGCTCACCTGGACGGCTGCACAGAGAAAAGAAACCCCTGGTTCTCAGGGGGACTTGAGTAAAGACGTTGGTGACTCAAATGCTTTTTAACCGCTCTGCTATGCAGCTGAATAGCAAATAAGACTCCTGATGGACAACAACTGCAAGGGGTTATTTCTGACAGAAGTGCCAGAGTGCTGATGGAAGGCGGCGTTCAAGAATTCATTACCTGATGGGGTTCTCTTTGCAAATTCCTCTTAGCACAACAGACTGAGCAAAACAGCGGCTGACCTTTTGCTCCCTACACGAGGACAGAAGCTTCCAGGGCACGTCCTGGTGAGCACGTAAAGCATCTGGGAGCGAGTGGCCGCGCACAGCAGGGAAGGGAACCGCAGCCCACGCAGCCACAACCTGATGGGAGAGAGGTGACAGTTCCTGGCCTGTGGTGCCCCCCACCCTCTGCCCCAGGCCTGTGTCTGATGCAGAATGACAGCCCTTACCTTTCTCCCAGAGAAACTGAGCATTTCAGCAAGGTCCATCATGGAGCCCCGAGAGGAAGAGAGGCGATAAGGAACTGTGAGGGCATCGAGTGCTGCCGCCAGAACTGCGCTGCTGTGGTAGTTCAGGGTCGCCTGCAGAAGGGGCAGACAGAACAGGTTGTGTTCAATTCTTCTGTTCCTTAAGTGATACATAATGAACATCAGTGAACAGGAATAAGTCAGCAGTTCAGGCTCTGCTGACAGTGGGGAAAAGGTGTTATTTCTGCTGAGCAGGACATCATCAGCTACATCACAGACACAGAGCTGCAGAGAATAACTTCAGTGGTAAATCTGTTCTCAGGTGAGATGTGGCACAGGACGTACGTCGTAGCTGATGTAGGGAAAGGCAGTGGGAGGATGGGGCTTGAGTCCCAGACTGCCACGGAGTGACAGGGGGCAGAAGAGCGAGCTGTGAGCGGAGAGGTGCGCGATGCCCAGCGCCGTGTTCAGCACTCTGTAGAAGTTCTTCTGAGGATCCTGGGGGGGGGGGGGGGGGGAGGAATAAAAAAGGTGCAAAGAAATAGAGTGTAACTGGATTGGACAGAATGGCTCCAGCTGTTCCTGTGGGTTTGTTTCCCCGTTCCTTACTCCCACGTTACGCGTGACTGGAATCAGTCCCCAGGTCAGGATTCCTTTCCTTGAATACTCATCGTGCAGCAGTTCTGTCACCTTGGCACCTACTCCAGAGAACCCATCGTGTAGGTCACAGAGGACCTGAAATCCCTGTGCGAAACGAGAGCCGGGCTCTGAGCTGCTGCTGCTGCTGCTGCTTAATCCCAAGCCAGGGAAAAGTAAAAGAGAAGAGGTTGGGTTTGATAGCTAAGCTATCCCACCTGCAGATAGTCACACTCTTCAACGTAGAAGTGCAGGCGATCTTCCAGCTCCTCCACGCACGCAGCGTCCTGCAGGAGCCGTTCTCCTTGCCCGAAGGCTTCTAGGCGACCAGAATCTCTAAATTAAAAGAGGAGGAAATGCTCTAATTCCTAATATTCATAGAACGCAAAGTGAAGATCCAACAGGGGGTAGCAGAAGATGGGGTCTCCACACGTGGCCGTACCCATCGTGGTTGTACTGCTGGAGGATGCAGACACTTTTGGGGTGCAGCTGCACACTGAGGTAATCAGACCAGAGCTGCACATCACTGCCTGGGGACAGAGCGAGCGGGGCCGGAGCTGCGTCTGGAGAGCAAAGGCAGAGCTGGGAAGGTCTTCTCCACCCTCAATATCCCCTCGAATGGAGAAAAGGAGGAAGAAGAGCTTCCCTGCAGTTGTCGGGGATGGTTTAAGCTCTCTGCTTCTTTTCTACTGCTCCTCTAAGAGAGGAGGTGTCACCCTGCACCCCTCCTCGTGGTGCCACAGGGACCGCTCTGCACTTCTTCCACCTCCAGCAATAGAACCGAACCCCACCGGGACAGCACGACCGCAGCCATCCAGCAGCAGAGGGACACGCACCGTGAGCAGAAGTGCTGGAGTCTCCCTCAGCCGAAGCATCACCCTAAAGAAAAAAGCGCCGTGCTGGGATGGATGCTTCACCCCGCAGAGCCCCGTGAGTACCGAACGGGGACGGAGCCGGGCTCTGCGCGCGGTACCCGGGGGCACTGATGGAGCTCGGGGGGGGGTGGGGGGGGGGGGGGTACGGCGGCTCCGGTGCTTTCCCCCCCTCCCCCATAGCTTTCCCCGCCGCTCCCTCACCGCCCGCTGCCCGCGATCCCGCAGCGCTTCTCCCGCTCCCGGCGGCGGCTCCGCGTAGTTGGCCACGTCCCCGCGCCTGCAACCAACGCACGGCGGCGGCAGCTGACGGCGGCCCCGCCCCGCCCCGCCCCGCATCCCCGGGACTCACCATGCCGACACCGGCTCCGGGGAGACCCCGCCCCGCTCCAGCGGCCCCACACCGCCTGCAAGAGACGGCGGTCACCGGGGATGGGGCGACCACCGGGCGCTGGGGGGGGGGGGGGGGTTAACCCCCGTCCCCGTACCTTTGAGCTCCAGCGCGACGAGGCGCGGCGTGCAGCCGTCCCGCCCGGTGCGCAGCAGCGCGGCATGGCTCAGCTCGGTGCCCCGCGGCGGACCGCGCTGCGGAGGGGAAGGACGGAACGGAGAGAGCGTGAGAGCGGAGCTCCGCCCGCCCCGGGAGCGGCTCCCGGCCCCGCGGCCCCACCTGCAGCCCCCACCAGTGGGCGCCCACGCAGCCCGCGTAGTGCCCGAGCTGCAGCGTCACCGCCTCGCCCGCCATCGCCACCCGCCGCCGCTCCGAGCTCTCCCCATTGGCGGCGTGACGGGAAGTGCGTCGCGATAGGAAGTGCATCACGACACGCCCCCCCCCCCCCCCCCTCCCCCGCGAGGCCCCGCTCCCACGGACGCACACGTGCGGCGCTTCGCAGCCTTTATTCACTACAGCGGCGCCGAGAGCCGCTCCAACTGCCACGGGTTAGAGCCGCTCAGGAAGCGCAGCTCCTCTTTGCCGTCCTCCGTGCGAGCTGTAAAAGAGAGAGGGGGCACTGATGGGGGAGGGCACAGCGAGACCCCACAGTGCAGCCCCCAGCCCGGCCCGGCGGGCGCTCACCCTTCTCGTGCTGCAGCCAGCGGTTGTGCAGGTAGTAGTGGTAGCAGCTCTCAAACTCCTGCTCCGTGTAGTTGGGAACGAGGATGGGGACGAAGGGATCCAATGCATCGAAGCCCTTCTGGAAAGGGAGTGGGGTGAAAGGGACACGGAGCCCCCAAAGGGAATGAAGGTGATTTTGAGCCCAGGGGGGAGCGGGGAAAAGGCTGCAGCTCTGGGGCTGAGCGCAGCTCCGAGCAGAGGTTTTGGTGCTCAGCGTGAAGGAGAGGCCGCAGTCACTCACCTTTCCCAGCAGCTCGTGGGGTAGGTGGGCAGAACTGGGTTTGAAGAGGGAACCCGTCTGGCTGAGTGTCGTCACAACAGCTCCACCGCTCTGAAACAGAGGGGTAAAGCACACTGTGAAACGGGCACAGCTCCCGGACAGCATTCCCATGGCAGCTCAGTTCCCAAACGCTGTGTCCTGGACCCACTACAACACCCTTGGCTAAGTTAGGGGGCACGTGTCAGTGCCAGGGCTACAACTCCTCACCCAGAACATCTACAGGACTTTAAAAGAGCTCTCCCATATGCAGTTAAATCCCCCGAGGCACATTAGCACCCAAAGGAATGACAGCAGAGCAGCAAAAAGTTCTCCTTACTCCAACAAGACCATAAACTGCAACGTCAATACCAGAGGGTAAACACTGTGGCCTCGAGGAGCGAGTTACAAACCATCCGCTGCTGAGCATCACTGAGATGGTGACCCCGGGCAGCTGCACGGTGCTCGAGCTCTCCTCCTCTGAAGGAACACTGGGGCAGCTGTAGGCACTGCTGGATTTGTCTCATTAAACACCTGAAGCGAAGGGCCAGGACTCACCCAGTTATTCATCATCATCTTCCTCAGGTTGTGCACCAGCGTCAGCTCCTCGGGAGAGACCTGATGGAGAGGGGATGGGGTGACTCCTTTTTGGCAGCAGTTTCTATGTGAGAAATATGTTCCTCTCCCCCACTTTAAAATACTGAAAGTGCCCTTTGTGTGCATTACTTCGCCCTATTCCACCCCCAATAGGGGCAGAGAAGCACCCAAACCCTCTCTGCTGTAACACTGCGCCATGTGAACCTTTTTCTTATCAAGACAACTTTCTTCAGTTAAAACTGAAGCCCAGGATGGAATCTGCACGTCCCTCCATGGTAAAGCCTGAGCTCAGCAGCAGGGATTGCTACTGAACCCAAAGCAAAACAACGTGCCCCCCCGTTCTCCCTCAGCAGACACATTCTCACTCTCTTCTTACAGGACTTTTGTCCTCCTTCTTTAACGTCGTCCTTCCCCAGAGCGCATTGACTCCATCCACTGCCACGAGGACTCTGAAGGAACCCCGATGGCACTGCTGCTTGAGCTCCTTCAGCACCACCCCGACCACGTCGCTGGCGTTCTTCACTCGAGTGATGCCCTCAAGGAGGAAAAGGAACACAGCTCAGATTGTTTGTGTGAACACACAACGCTGGGGCACTTTCTGCCCCTCTGAAGGGGTCAGGAAGGGAGGACAGCCTCGAGGAGCACTCCTGTTTGATAAAAGCAACGATGCGGTGTTCTAACAGAAGCAGAGACAAAGCTGAGGCAGCTCCTGCTCCTTACCTGCTCCACCACTTCTCCCAGCGGCCTGCCCTGCTCCGTGCTGTCTCGTTTGCCCCACACGTATTTTTGTTGTGTTTTTATCTGCGTAAGAGAACAACAGCAATTAAATCAAGAAAGCAGCTGTACGAAGGCAGCCATCCCCACGGAGGGATTTCAACTGCTGCTTTTCCTGTAAAAAAAAACCATGAAGCATTTCTCATCAACGGGCACACACAGACTTTGCAGACCAGAAGCACACGCGGTCCCCTGAGAGGTGATCCCGTGCTGATGATCTCGCACGGATACAAACCACGACCCCTCAGACCCCACGAACCTCCTTCAGGAAGCGCTCGTTTGTGGTCCTGAAGTTCCTGAGCCAGAAGGAGGCCTGCAGAGGTTGATCGAGCCGCTCCTTCTTGTAGGAGGACTGCATGAGCTCCCTGCAGTTCTTCACCCAAAGATGAGCTGCAAGCAAAGGGAAGCAGTCGCTCTATCTGTGCACATTGGGTGGGTGCACCTCTTGTTCTGCTGCACTTAGGAGAGCAGTCTGCCAACAGCAGTGGCCAAAGCTGTCCCACGAGGACAGAGCTGACACCGACCCCCGCTGACAAATCTCATCTTGTCATAGTGGGTATAACGCACGAGGAAATGGGAAAACCATCTCTCATTCCATTCCACTTCATTTTAGATCTTTGAGCTTTACGAGGCCACACCACTAGGGAAAATCAAGAAGGGATCACCTTCAGCACCCCACAGCTGCCTCTTGAAGCAGTACCTCCCTGCTCAGACACAGCCCTATGTTCCTGACGTGGTCACATCACCGCAGCGGGGTCTTACCGTCCGGGATGTGCAGCAGCAGCCAGCCCTGCCGCGCGCAGAAGTGAACCACGTGGCACAGGGTCATGGTTTTCCCAGTTCCCCTCTCTCCATCTCCAGTACGCTCTGTCAAGGAAAGCCTCCAACAAACACCTCAGAGGTGGCATTAAGCGGCTGTTAATTGTTGGCCAAGGAAGCACAGCATCCCAGTATGCTTTTTCCCAGCAGCAAAGCAGGGCCGAGGAATTCCTTCTCCCCACATCCCCACACCTCAGCACTTCAGAGCTGTGATTCCCATTCCCTCAGCTGTGCCAGTGTAGAACTGTGTCTACACAACAACGCTGGGAACCTCTTGGTGGCTTTGCTGGGGCAGAGCTGGCTCCCGAAGCACAAAGCACTCAGCAAAACACTGCTCTCACGTGCATAAATTCACCTGCTTGCATCCAACTGCTATCAAGTTACGTGATAAAAGATACAAATCACATATCTGACGACAGGGTGGGCAAAGTTGGTGTTCCTCAGGTAGGTGAAAAGCTCTAGGGCAGGCTTCCGCACCATCACGCAGGCTTCGTTGAAGGTCTTAATCTGAGAAAGGAAGAGAGTGAGAATCAGGAGCCACACGTCAGCGCACTGCAGCTCTCCCTCCTGTGACTCCACCTCTGATTGGTGCATTGAGGGCCTTTCCTGGACAGCAGCAGCAGAGGGAAATCCCCACTACGCCTCAGTCCATCCTAACATCTTTGCTGCTGCTCTGCGCAGCCATCACAAACACACTGCAATGTAGAAGTACCTGCTGCTGGAAACGAGGGGGCAGTCCGTGGGGAAAAACAGCCTTCACCTCCTCAAGAGGAATGCTGTAGTGGCGGCCCTCGTGCTGCTCGCCGTGCTTGGCCTGGGAGGGCAAAGAGCAAACGGGAACAGCCTGAAACCCACAGCTCAGTTCTGCACACAGAGACGTGGGAGGGACCACTCAGTCCAAACAAGCATCTGTTTTCTGAGTCAGAAGAAACAGCACGTGAAAGTCAGGCAGGAATTGTAGCATCGGGAGATTTCTGGCACGGGAAGAGCCTCAAGGATATCCCAGCTGGCAACAAACAGCAAGCAGGGCACCGCAGCTTTGCACCGAGCGCCGGCACTGATGGCACTGTGCTCTATGAAAGCGTCAAATCCTTTCCTGGCCCACTTTCCCTGACCACCACTACACCTCAACAGCACCGTCTGCTCAGTGCGAATGCACTTTCCTTAAGCCCACGACTGGAGCATTTCCCTGCTATGTATGCTTTGAACAAGCAGCGGTTTGACACGGACTGCCAGCAGCTGCCTTTCTGCTCAGCACTGCTGCACTGATCATTTTTATTCTGTTTCATCACAGACCGAACGCATAACCTCAGGCAAATTCCTTCACTCCTCAGCTGCTACACCTGCAGAGCGCTTCCGTACCCCTTCGTCACTCGGAGCTCGGCTAAGAGAGGTACACATAAAAGCTACGTCTTATTAAAAATTTAGTTTTCATCTGGCCCTCTCAATCCATTTTTAATGGGGCTTTAGAGCATGCAAACGGGAGCGCAGTCGGAACGATGGGGTTTGCTGACGAAGCGAAGCAGCAGCGCAGCAAACCCAGGGACGCCCGCTGGAGGAACGAAGCAGCGGTGGAGGCTGCGGCCAAACATGGGGCACGTGAAGTCAGAATGCCAAAGCCAGTTGCCCAGCAACGTAAATTGTAGGCACAGGACAGCAGAGACAATTCTCGCCATCTGGACCCTTCTGTGCAGTCTATAGAGACGCTCGGACCACGTGAGCGGGATCATCTGCATGCTGCTGTTTCCATAGAGACCCCCGAGGAATCAGTATTGAAAGACTCCAATTACAGAGGCAGCAGCAAAGCATCTCAAAGGCTTATTCCATTCATTTATCCCACTGCATTTTGTGCTCGAGCCGAAGAGTATCGGGCTGGAATTATGGTGCTGGAGAGCTACGCCACGCCACGGTTATGTGGGTATCCCCCCCCCCTCACCGCCCCTCTGGGGAGGTTCATCAGGGAAGAATAACCCCGGAGTTGAAATTAGCGGTTTCTGATGACAAACTAAGCCACATCTGAGCCCGCACAACATATTAATCTATTTCATCTGTGCAACTACGGAGAAGGAATCAATACTTGTTCCCGGGAGCTCCAGGGGAGCGGAGCAGCCCTGCCTTGTTTTAAACCCAGGTTTTGTTTTAGACTGCAAAGCCACAGTGCCGTGCTCGGGGCTGGGACTGCTGCCCTGAGCTCTCTGTACTCCTTTCCCTTCTGTGGCCCAGAACAGCACCGTCCCAGGAAGCAGTGCAGGCAGCAGCACGTGCACGGCCGCACGGCACTGACTCACCGGGTCGTTCTCGTTGGTATAGAAAATTGCTCTCGGTTTTTCTGCTGGGATTTGGACATCGTGGCTGACGACAGAACTCGAGCAATCCTTGGCTGCCGTGTGGAGAGCGTACGCGTGGTCCAACTGAGGAGAGAAAAGGGTGATCAGACAGCAACACGGAGTCAAGTCACTGCAATTAGAAGAGGAATCTGCCATTAGGATGTGAAAACACGCTGCACTTCTCGGTGCCTGCTGCTACACCGTTTCTATTTCCCTTCGCTCACCAGGTCAGATCCTGACCAAGTGATCCTCCTGGAGGCACTGCCCACACTACAAAGGGCAGCGAGCACCCTGGAAATGCCAGCTGCCTGCTAAACCCACAGCCACCTCCAGCACAGGGGGGCTCAGCGCAGAGCTGCCCACTAGGTGATCTTCCTATGGCATTCCCTGCGTCCCTGCATGCAGGCTCTCTCATGACAGCACCGATGCGGCCGAGGAACCGAAGCAGGCAGCTGAGCTGATGAGTTCTTCTCTCTGCAGACTGCTGGAGCACGCCCACGAAGCCGAGCCAACGCGGGCGAGAAAGCAAGGAGCGGAAGGACAAGAGCTTGATTGTGTGATGGGGAAAGAAAATATGAGCGAAACGAGCTGCGTTTGTCAATGAATACAACATTTGTCTACGCCAGAGGCTGCGACCAAAGCAAGCAAAACCAAGAGCCGCCCTCCACGTCACGGCCTGGAGCAGATGCAGGCTATAAACAGAGCGGGTGCGCTCCTGCTCTGTGTGTCCGTGTGGATGAGGGCCGTCCTAAGCTGAAGTTTAGAGACAGGAACAGCTGTTTCCATTCCACTGCTGCATGATGCAATTGTGCTGCCGTCCCCTCCTCCTCCGGGGTCATCTGAGAGCCACAAGGGCTCAGAAGAGCGCGCCCACAGCACAGCGTCCCCAGCCCACGGGGACTGCACTATGGGATCATCCATCAGTGCTTCAACACCTTTTTAATACCTCCTCGTGTTCCTTCGGTGCTCTTTTCCTCCCTAAGTACAAATGATCAATTAGGACGCCTCGTTTGGCTGTCCTTCATCCCCAGAGGTGACTTAATGCACAGCCCAGAGCAAGGCACGCCGATGCTCATTAATAGGAGAGCAAATACAGAGTGCACCCACTGCCACCTGGCCACCAAAATGCATCACTCCCCGCCCAGAATTGCAGCCTCTCGCGTTGGCTTTGAGCATCCCACTCTCTCACCTCCTCAAACCTGCAGGGAAGCACACGGTGTGAGCTCTGCTCACTGGGGAGGAGGGGCAAGGTTCCTGCTCCCTGCCATCTCCACCTGGAGAGCCACGGCATGAAAACTAACCCAGGGTTAACTGCAGGGTGGGGTGGTGGTTTTTAACATGCATCTGGGTGCAGCTCAAGAACTCGTCTGAATAATGCTTAATGAAACCGATTTGGAAAAAGGACAATCTCAGAAGATCAGATGTTGGATTCCCCGTGCTACAAAGGCCAGGAGCAGTGCTGGGGGTCGTGGGTGGGCACTGGGCTGTCAGAGTGAGGGCAGCACGGCAAGGATGAGGTCAGACTTGATGATCTTCTCCAACCCGAGCAATTCCATGACTCGGTGTTCAATCCCACTTCTAAGGCACGATGTGTTCTGACCTTCTGGAGTCACAACACACCCCGGGGCCCCTCCTCCCGAGCAGGAGGCCGTGCAGCACTGCCCCTCCTGGCTTTGCACAGAACGCCACAAGCATCAGCATACACCTCCGGGTCTCACGCAGAGGACTGCACAACCCTAACACACACACGTGAAGTTCTCACATTCCCACGTCATCCCTTAACACAGAGAGGATTTCACAGCGAGTTTCCACGCGTGGAAGGGCCGTGGTTGAACTTGGATCCCTGAAATGGCAGCAGAGCGTCACGTGGTGCAGGGAGATTAATCACAAAGTCATGTGCCGTAAGGTGGAGCTGTTCCTACACGATGCTGCAGAGCTGGCTCTCTGTGCGGGCTGCCATGACCAACACGCTGCCGTGAGCACCACGTCCTTCCCTCTGGGAACACGGAGTTACGCTCCTCCTCTGAGCAGGACCACCGAGTGCTGACGGAGAGGCATCGAAAAGACAACAGCACAACCAACAACTGCAGCCCTTCGCAGCAAGGGAGCCACGGCAGGCGTGCAGTGTGAGCTCACTGCGCTGTGCACAACGTAAGGAAGCGTTACTGAGTGAGTGAGCCAACGTCACCGCACTGAGCTCCGGGAGGGTTCACCTCCCCACCCGCAGCACCGCCTCCGGGGAATGCTGCCTTTCTCCCTTTACCTCTTCCAGCAGCTCAGAGCAAACAGATCCTCCACCATCCGCGAGGCAGCGGTGCTGAACATGGAGAACCCGGAGCACTCTGTGCGTTTTAGGATGCCCAACTCTGGGCTCCCACCACGTGTCCCATTCAGACCCTCTGCCCAGGCACATTCGCTGTCCCACATTTACACCAATGGGGAAAAACGCAGAAGGAACAATGCGTTCGAGCTGCCTCTCTTCCCACGAAGGGATACACCGAGGTCGTATGGCCAACGTGGGACCAGAGGGACCAGAAGTGCTCCTTCTGGCGATAAACTGTCACCGCACGTCCCGGGGCAGCAGCGACGCGGGACTCAGCACCACGCGGCCGCACTGCTTACCTTCAGAGGACGGCAGACGAATCCTCTGACGCTCCTCAGCATTGTTTCTGCAGGGACACGAGGAGGGGGGTTCCGGTTTTTGAACTCTCCCATCTACCTCAACCCGGGGCAGCGGCGCTCCCGCTCCAAGCCCACGCACACCAACAGTCCCAGCCGCCGTCCCAGCGGTGCGGCTGCGTGGCACCGAGCGCGGCACGGCAGGGCCGGGCGGCACGGCACCGGGACACGCAGATTCGCGCCCCGTCCGATTCTCAGCTCCGTTTTAAGGGCAGATTTCGGACGCCGCTGCCCGAAGACGGCCTCAGCGCGCCCTCCCGCGGGCTCGGCGCGTCCCGCCGGCGGGGCCGTGCTCCGGAGGCGACTCTCGGCCCGCGGATCGCGGCGCCGCACCGTTCCCCCCCCCGCACTCACCGGGAGCGGCCGCGCCGAGAGGACCCCCGCGAGAGCGCTCCGAGCGCGGCACTACGGCTGCCGGGAAGGGACAAACGGCGCAGCGCGCACGCTGCCCGGCCCAATCCGAGTGCTCCGGCCGCTCCTCTCATCCCCCCCCCCCCCCCCCCCCCTTTCCCGCGAGGCTGCCGGGCGGGGGGCGGGGCCAGGCGTTATGGGGGCGTGGTCGGCGGGATGGAGGGCGTGGTCTGTCGGGGGGCGGGGCTTGCGGGGGGGCGGGGCGCCGGGCGCTCGCTCGCGGCGGAGCAGGAGCCGCCGCCATTTTGGTTTCGCCGCCTCGCTCGGAGCACGGCCGGAGCCGCGGCCGCTCGGTGCGGGTCCCGCCCTGGCCCCGTCCCCGCGGGCGGCCGGGAGGATGCGGCGCGGAGGAGGCCCGTCCTCGGTCCCGGCCGTGCTGTCGCTGACACGGTGAGGAGCGGGAGGGCGGGAGAACGAGCGGGAGAGGGAGCGGGGAGAGAGAGAGAGAGAGAGAGAGGGAGAGAGGGCGGCGGGCGGGGACTGGGACCGCCTCGGGCCCGGAGCCGGGGGGAGGGGAGCGGGGCCGGGATCCGCGGGGAGGGCCGCCCCGCCCCGCGCCGCCCCGCATCCCACCCCGCATCCCACCCCGCATCCCATCCCCATCGCGCCCCGCATCCCATCCGGCGCGGCGCGGCCTGCGGTTGAACGGGGGGAGGGGGGGGGGGGGGGAGATCCCGTGAGCGGCGGCGGATCGGGGCCGTGCGCGGGCGGGGCGGGGGCTCCGTGACAGCCGGGAGGGGCGGGGGCTCCGCTGACAGCGGTTGGAGGGGCGGCGGACCGCGAGCTGCCCCCGCTGCCGCTGCCCCGAGAGCCCGGCCCTGCAGCGCCCGCGGAGCCCCGGCTCGGGCCCGGCGCTGACAGCCGCGCTCGGGGCGGTGCGGGGCGGCCCCGCGGGACCTCCCGGCGTTCCGCTCCCCGGGGGCTGCGCGGAAGTTCCCCGGGGAGCTCAGGGGTTTCCCTCGGTTCGGGTCCCCCCCCAACCCCCCCCCCACCTCGGCCGGGGGGGAGGAGGATGGGTTTGGTTGCGGTGTTGGTCGGTTCGTGGGTTATGGGCTGTACCCCCCCCCCCCAAATCTCGCCTTGGGAATCGCGGTTTCAGTTCTGTGAGCTCGGATGGGGATGGTTGGGCCTTGTGGTTCTGAGATCGGAAGGCAGGACGTGTTGTCGTCCTTTCCTTCGTGCTGTGAAACGTGTGTGGGGTGTGCACCTCCTGTAGGGAACGCGCTGTGGCCCAGGGTTGGACGAGCTGATTTCCCCCCCCCCCCCCCGAGCCCCATGGCTCCGTGAACCTCCAGCCTCGCTGACTTCTGGTTCTCACTGTCGGTTTGCGGTTCCTTCACCCCGTTAATTACCCCGCAGAGAACTAGAAAGAGCCTGGAATGTGGGTTTCCATCCAATGGCCTCAGGGCGCCTATTCCCTCTCTTGGGAGCTGTGTGATGTCAGGAGTGGAACAAGAAACCCGGCAGTGGGTTCCTGCTGCGGCCTCCCCGTGTCATGGGGGAGAGTTTGGGGTGCTGGCACTGCCAAGAGCTGCGCGTCTTTGCTTCTTTGGATTGCTCTCCCTGTGTTGCTTGGGGTGGGTTGCGCTCTGAGAACGTGGGAGACGATCAAAAGGGTCAAACCCGGAGAGCTGTGCTGCACGTGGTCATCCGTGGGGACCCCGAGGCCGTCCCTGGCGCCACTGCCTCAGTGCGAGCGGGGAAGTTCCGGCAGCTGGCTGAGCATATGGGTGGAGATGGGCTCTAAAATCATCATCTGTTTGCCTGCTTGAGTTCTGAAGGAGCATTCTTGCTGGAAAAGGAAAGCTTCGGTAGCTGCTCCGAGCTCTGTGATGCTGGAAGGCGCTGAGGGGTGGGGGGGGGGGGGAGGATCTGTGCATCTTGGTTTCAGAACCGAAGTGGTCCGACTTTTTTGGACTCCGGGTCTGTTTGGTTGCTACAGGCAATGAGGAGGCATCAGAGCAGCACCCCATAACATCAGAGCAGCACCCCATGTAGCATTAACGGACGGCCAAAGAAAATTGAGTCATAACTGACAAAAGGAAGAAACTTTGTTTTCAGGAGCGTAAAGCGATCCGTGAGGATAACGGGGGCGGTTTGAGTGCTTGGTGCAAGACATGGGCTGTCGCAGGAGGAAGGCAGACGCAGCCCATATGCTTACGCAGCAGTTATTTTGGAGCAGGTGGTGTTGTCCTGAGGGTGGTCGGCTTTTTAAGTGTCGTCTTCGATCTGTGCTGGGTTGGGTGCTGCAGCACAGCACTGAGAATCAATAGGAGGACCATCGCCGTGCTCGCCCTTCAGTCCCAGGTAGTGGGGTGTGTAAAGAGGTGTGAGATGCTCCTGTTGGCTGAGGAGCGATTTGAGGTCTGTGGGATCTGAGGGGTGGGGGGCTGGGAGTTCGGCGCGCTCTGCTTTGGGGAAGTGGTGAGGATGCATCTGGATGGTGCTCTGTGCGGCCACGCAGCTCTTCGGTGCTGGGGAGCCCCTGATCGAGCAAAGCCTGCGCCAACTTGAAGATCCCGTGGATGGAAAATGTGGGTCGTGTCTTAGAATAGGGTGGGAAGAAGTTCGGCACATCCCTGTGGGTCTTTAAGTGCAGCGTGTGGGTGCTGCGGTGCGCAGACCCACTGTGGGTCTGCGGAAGGTGAGCGCTGGGGGAGCAGCACTGCTGTCCTGCTGCGTGGGGCTGCACCGTGCTCGGGGTGGGACTGCTGCCCTTGGGAGCTCGGCAGCGGTGCGGTTGGGTGACTGCACACGAGTTTGGAGGGGCTGTGCTGCTTTCGCGTCCTGTTGGTCTCACCGGGCACACGTGGACGTGGGGATCCCCTCTGGGAGCAGCACCGTGGGAGTGCTGCTTTGGGAGTCCGTAGTCCGCTTCTCTGAGCTGAGGATGTCCCTCAGGTTCATGTGATCATCTTTTGTCCTGGAAGGACCAAATCTTGAGAGTTTTGGGGGTGAATTCATTGGAAGCTGCTCCTGCTGCCCCTGGGCCGTGGCTTCGCTGTCCAGCTGCTGCATTGCTGTGACCACGAGAAGATCTTAAGGCATCGAGCTGCCAGAGGAATGGGAAAGGTCCTCTGGGTGGATGCATGGGGTAGCACAGTTACTTAGGAAAAAGCTGCAAAAAAGAGCACGCACAGTGGTGAAACAGAGAGCACTGAGGTGCAGGAGCAGCTCGGGAAGCACACGGCGGTTCTGCGCAGCCGTGGGAAGCCTGAGCGTGGTGGAGTAGGGAAGAGAAAACCGTTATTGGGATTGAAAGGGATGAGATGTAATCAGTCCGCGGTTATGAAAACGATCAAATTGGCAGACACATTCTGTATGAATTAGAGTGGGATAATTGGAGAGTCAGAGAGAAGAAGATTACAGTGATCAAGGCAAAATGATGATTAGGTCCGGGATTAGCATTTTTGTTGTCTGTGCGGAGAGGAATTAATGGCTAAATGAAATGACCTGCTACGTGTTGATGAGAGCCATCGATCGGGGGCTCCGTCTCCGGGATGGCTCCGGATCCCTTTAGGGCACAGTGAGATGTGGAGCACCTCGTGGGCTCTGGAGGCAGCACTGTGCTGCTGCAGTTGGCGTGCGGGTGCGTAAAGGGAACGTGGAGCCAGTTTGATTCAACCCGGTTTGAGATTTTAAGCTCGTTAATTAACTGTGTAGGAACGTGGCTGCTCTGGGCTGCAGTTACCAGATGAGAGAAGGACAAAGATTTGGGAGCCGAATTGCATCACAGCCTGCAGGAATCACTCCTTCTCTTGAAGGCAGATAAACCTGAGCTGATCCACGAGTTGTTGTACTGAAGGGCTGGACAGTTTTCCTTTGTGTGGGTCCCACGTCCATGGACACGAGGTTGCACAGTGGCCTCGGCCAGGGACCTGTTACTGACGTGCTTTCAGTCTCCTGTGTCACCCCGCTGGCTTTTTAATTATTTTAATCTGGCTGGAGGATGGAGATCTCATCCAGTTACCTCCAGTCTCCTGAGTAATGCCACCGGTTTTGATTTTTGGGGGATGTTCTCATGGAAAAATGACAGCTGTAGGTGCAGCCCTCGCCTTGGTCGGTTCCGTGGGTTAAGTTTAACTTACCTGATGGCTCAGGGGATTAAAACCTCCATCATTTCCCATTTTTGCTCGCCTTGTTATAGGCTTAATTAGCTGCATCATTCTTTAGGGGCAGCTGCATCCTTGGGTCGGCGTGGCGATGCCAGGGAGTAGTTGGGTTCTGATTCTGAAAGGAATTTATTCTGATGATCTGATTACTTTAACTGTAACAGCGTCTCATGGATGAATGGAAAAGTTCACTCTGTGCTTCTGATTTTTGACCATGGTTTGGAAAGCAGTTCTGCAGACACAGTTTGTTTTGCAGCAGGTTCTGGGCAGGGTTGGAGTTCATAGCTCTCTGAAATACAATCGTTTGTGATCGTTGTTTTCATTTTAAGTGTTCGGTTCACTTCTGCTCTCAAACCGGAGTTTATTCTGTCTCCGTTTTCCTTTTGCAGAGTAAAAGATGCTGGCTGCCAGTAATAGAACCGAGCTTCTGAGGAACACGTCGCCGTAAACCTTCCCTCCAGTGACCCGAAGGCTTGCTACTCCGCCTGTGATGGACCCTCGGAATACTGCTATGTTAGGCTTGGGCTCTGATTCTGAAGGGTTTTCTGGGAAAAGCCCCTCTCTGCTAAACATTGGCACGTTGGTGGGGAAGGGAGAAGTAGACCTGGAAAGCTGCACCAAGGAAGAAGACGACGGTGAGAAGAATCGGGAGGGGAACGGTGCGGAGAATGGGCAGAAGGAGACTCTGGCTGATGCACAGCAGCAGTTTTCAGTGAAAGAAACAAACTTTTCAGAGGGAAACTTGAAACTGAAGATTGGTCTCCAAGCAAAGAGGACAAAAAAGCCTCCTAAGAACCTTGAGAACTATGTGTGCCGGCCTGCGATAAAAACCAGCATCAAGCAACCACGAAGGCCACCGAAGAGTGGGAAGATGACAGATGAGAAGAATGAGCACTGTCCTTCCAAACAAGTGAGTAATGCGGTTCTGGAATGCTCCTTGTCCGGTGAATAACCCAAATGCACAGCGCAGGGAAGCAGCAGTCTGTGTCTGCCACCCAAATTCCCTCTGCTCAGAACAGCCCCCAATTAACAGTGGGGCGCTTGGGATGCTCTGCTCCTTTCTGTGCTGTGTGGGTTTCGCTCCATTCCCCGATGGTTGGAGCGATGGTTTACAGCATCCTGCTGATTTCCAGCACGAGAGGAAATTTGTTTTTCTAGAAACAAATGGTAAACGGGATTTAAAACTGCAGCATGTTTTGAATATTACACCGGGGGGATTTCTTTTTTTGTTTTCGTACTGCGATGAAATAAAGCGAGTTCTAGCACTGGAAATTATGCTTCAGGAAATGGAATTGATCCCTTAATCTTTCCTTTCTGTGGAGAGGAGGAGAGGAGAAGTAATTCTGTGGCTGGTTGGGAGCAAGCTGTGCCCATCTTCGTGACTGTGAGGCCGAACTGTCCGTGCTTGTGAGGGAGGAATTGAGTGGGAATTCAGTGCATTTAGTTCACTGCTGAGGCACAGGGAAGTAGTAGGAGTCCTTCTCTTGGAATACCGGTGTGAAAAGTGATAGGAAGGTGCTCTGCACTCCCATCTCTGGATGGGATCTCATGCTTACTGCTGGAGGGGCTCCTAAAACCTGGGCAGCATCTTCACCTGCGCCCGCAGATGGTTTGTCCACAGAGATGAGCAGTGGGTGAGTTCACTTGGTTTGTCCTCCAGAAATGTGAAGGTATCAAAGCTGACCACCTTCTAAAGAGGAGAAAAACATGAAAACACAGCGGAGATCCTGTTTTCCCATTCCGTGTTTACAGATAAATATAAGTTTTGCTTCTGTTAAGGTTTGGATGAGTGTTTCACCAATGTGTACATGGTGAAGGCACACAGAGGCACTGCACTGCTGAAGCTTTAGAAAGTAGGAAGGCAAGAAGTGATAGTAACATAGCTACAGTGTGTTGTAACTCTAAAATAGGGTGAGCAGGCTGGAACATGCCTCTGCTTCATCTTATTTCTTGGTAAAACTGCTGAGCGCGGCGTTCTGTCCTTCTGCTCATTGCCTTCGGTTAGACAGGGACGGCTGACGAGCTCACAGCCGCCACGTGAAAAACTCGGAGCAAAAAGGTATCAGGGTGAAGCAGATGTTTTGGTTCATCTTCTTTCAAGTCATTCTGTGCAGGGCTTGGGGCAGTTCTTAGATTGGTGGCACAAAGTCGTGCAGTGCTGTGTGAGCTTCGTGTAGGGCAGCTTCCAGCACCAGAGACAGAATGAAAGCGTGGGACCACGCACCCGTTGGAGAGCTGCGTGTGAGCAGAGCCATGCTGAAGCTTTTGAAGTGCTGTACTCATCGAAAGCACTCTGTAATATATATTTTGCACTGCAGATTACGCCTTCCCCTGTCGCACAGTGATTGTTTGCACAACAGAAGTCGTTTCAGGAAAGCCTGGCACCCTTTTGTCCCTGTGTGTTAGGGTATCAGGGCTGCTCCCCGCCCCCAGCTGTGGGTTTGGTGAGCACCGAGGGTGGGTGAACAGGGGGAAGTTCCTGAAATGTGACGCTCGGGCAGAATTTACATAAGATTGCAGCTGCCACAGAAAAGCTGGGCCAAGTGCCAGACTGTTCTCTGTAGAGCAGAGGCTCATTTTCCACCACAGCTACAAATCAGTAGCCCATATGACCAGTGGGTTTTGTTCCACTGCTGGATTTGGAGGCGTCCAGCTTCTGCTGATGCTCGTGCCCACCTTTCCCTAAGAGGAGAACTTTGGCCAGAGGCGCATCGCCCCTGGGAAGCCTTGTTTGTTTTCTGAATTCACACTCAGGCTGATAGGCAACGTCAGGGACGTTTTACTTCTGGTACGTCAAGGATTTTAGCGTGAGCCCAGCAGGGATCCAGGCAGCGATCAGGGCTTATCTCAGGTGGATGGGGTGGCCTGCTTTGACTTAAAACACTTACAGCTGGTGCTGTGAGCAGTGCTGGTCCGGTTGTGCTGATGCTGTTTAGCTGACAGAGTTGCTTGGGTTCCTCAGTGCGTGAGCGGTGTACTGAAATGTTTTCTTCCGCTGTTGCTTTCCATACAGAAATGTCCTTGTTATTCCCGAAGTTCCTGGCTGTGCGCTACTTGAGTCTAATTTTCATTGTCACTTCAGAGCAGTCTGATTCTTCCTGTGTGATACGCCTTAGTGATAGCAGTACCTCCCATTAACAGAAGCTTTGAATAATACAGAACTACAAGAAGGAACTCTGTGATGAAGGCTGATCAAAAAGATTACTTTAATACTATTTATTGAAGCCTCTGGGACTTGCAGTCTCCCCGTACCTACAGCACGACTGAACGTGGTTGGATTTCAGGTTTGGAACCATGTTGTGGATCATGCTGACTCAGAGGCCTCCACTGAGTGCCAGTAAGCAGCACCTCTGGCTCTGGCCCTGCAGAAAAGCGGCGGGTCAGCACGTCTGTGCACTGCGGAGGCTCTGACAGCTCGGGCAACACGTGTCACCCAAACAGCTATTTCCCATCTCTAGGAAATACTGTCAGATCAAATCCAGTGCTGGTGTAGCTTGCAGAGTGAATACTTTGTTCATGAGCAGCACCGAGGTTTGCTGTTCATGAAGGGAATCCAGGCTGTATCTTTCTGCAGCATAATTAGGTTATTTGCCAACCATAGCTACAGTTTTCTAAAACGTAATTCACCCTGCACTGACTGTAATTAAGTACAGCAAGTACTGTGCCATTGTCTTACTCGTGTTTATTGGTGGGGGTGGGTGATGCCTTTCCCTCTCCGTTTCATGCCTGAGATGGTATGTCCCGTAACGGTTTGGAACTGTGTGTGCATGTAACTATAAGGGATGGGAATCTTCCGTTCTTAGGCCCAGGTTGGAGTGAATTTATTTGAAATGTGCATTTCAAAGATGTGTTGGGAGCTCTCTGTGAAAAGAGCGTTCTTCAAAACCAAGAAGAGTTACCAACGGGTTCCTAATAGGATTTGTTGAGGCAGTGGGTCTTTGTGCTCTTGTCCTAAAGAATTTCTCTTTTTGTTAACTTGTAGGACCCTTCGAAGCCGTACAAGAAAGCCGGAGATGTTGCAACAGTTGAATTACATGTGGAAGAAGGTATACAAGTAGAAACAAATCCCTTACCTAAGAAAGTTTCCCCATTGCACACTGAAATGACAGATTATATAAAGTCGTCTCCTCCGACTCTTATCAGTAGCCATAATTCTGACTTAAAGGATAGAACACAGATTAATGGAGCAACAACTGTAACAGAGAAATTGGCCCAACTTATTGCAACTTGTCCTCCTTCAAAGTCTTCCAAAACAAAGCAGAAGAAGCCTGGAAGCGGAACTGCGTCTGGTTTGGTGAAAGACTCTGGGAAGAAGCTGCCAGGAACCATTCCCGCGAGCGGGATAGCCAATAAAGATTTGGTAAAGAAATTGCCGGGCTCCGGTATTGCCGTTGGATTGGTCAGTAAGGACTCAGGGAAGAAGCCATTAGGGATTGGTAGTGCAGCCATATTGGTTAACAAAGACTCTGGGAAGAAGCCACAAGGGATCGGCCCGTTAATAGGATTGGTGAACAAGGACTCTGGAAAGAGGCTGGCGGGGATCGGCGCTCCGCCCGGGTTAGTTAGCAAGGACTCTGGAAAGAAACAGCCCATGACCAGCTCTGCAGTTGGGTTAATTAACAAAGATGTTGGGAGGAAATTTCCAGGTATCAGCACTCCAACTGGACTGACTAATAAGGAGTCTGCGAAGAAGCCAGCGGGGATCAGCGCTCCAGCCGGGCTGACGAGCAAGGATGCTGGCAAGAAGTTGCTGGCAATAAATAGTCCTGCAGGATTGCTTAGCAAGGACACCGGGAGAAAGATGCCGGGGACCGGCGGTGCCACGGTCCCGACTAACAAAGACTCTGGCAGGAAGACGCCGGGGATTGGCAGCCCAGTGGGACCAGTTAACAAGGACTCCGGGAGGAAGATACTCGGCATCAGCAGTCCAGTGGGATCGGTTAGCAAGGACCCTGGAAAGAAGCCAGCGGGAATCAGCGCTCCGGTGGGTTTGGTTAACAAGGACTCGGGAACTCTGAAAGCAGACTCCCTTCTGCCTGCCTCAGAGCCCTTTAAGCTTCCTTGCAATTCAAACCTCGGTAGCCTCGAAAGCCACGATACTCCGGATTTACTGAAAGAAAACAGTACCAGCAAAACATTTGAGAAGCACGTTGTGAGGCAGAGTAAAGAAAGCATCTTGGAAAAATTCTCAATTCGGAAAGAAATCGCTGACGTGGGCAAAGAGATGTTTAATGAAGGAATCTGCGTCCCGCAGGATGGTTACTCAGCCAGCGAGAAAGGGGTTTATGAAACATCCAAGCATGAAAAGCAGCCTCCGGTCTATTGCACTTCACCAGACTTCAGGACAGGAGGTGCTTCAGACGTCTCCACAGCCAAGTCCCCATTTAGTGCAGTAGGAGAAGGAAATCTCCCGTCACCTTCACCCACGGTGTCTGTTACCACCTTAAACAGGAGCCTCTCAGCAGCGGCTTCGCAGTTGGCATCTAACGCGCTGCATCTGAGCTCCACGGCGGATCTCTTGGAAGGGATTTCGGATCAGATTGGCAAAACGCAGTTTTCTCCCGACAGCACGCTTCTAAATATAAACAGAACGTTGAACCACACTCTGAGCACCGATTTTAAAGGTGCCGATAAAGAGATGAACGATTCGAAAGCTTCTTACGTAGAAACTTCAAGAACTAGCCCCTCTCTAGGGAAAAAACCCATTTTGGCAGCTGAAACAAGCATCCACGCTACTGTCACCCCCTCGGTAGTGAGTTTTACAAGCTTGTTTAGCAGCAAGCAGTTCCTGAAGATCGGTGCAATAGCTGCGTCAGATAAATCCTGCCAGGGAGCGAAAAATCTGAGCGCCAGTCAGCAATCCAAACCTCTAAAGAAAAGAAAAGGAAGGAAGCCACGATGGACTAAAGTGGTGTCGAGGAGCACGTGCCGGCCTCCAAAGGGTCTGGAGCTGGAAAGGTCAGAGCTTTTCAAAAACATTTCCTACGGTGCACTGTCCAGCAGTAATTTGGAGCAGGCCAAATTCCTAAAAAACATAGGATCGTCTTCGTTCGTGGAGCACGAGTTCGTTAAGCATCAGTTGCCAAAACTGAATGAGGCGAGCGGGCAGCCCCTGGCGCTGCTGGCTGAGTCGGACAAGCAGACCCCGAAGTTCTACAGTGCTCACAAACAGCCTTCGAGTTTGTGTATGTCGGATGATTTCTTACCTGACATGTATAAACCTAAAAGAGGAAGACCTAAATCCAAGGAGATGCCGGAGCTCGAAGGGCCCCCCAAAAGAACTCTGAAGATCCCAGCGTCCAAAGTCTTTTCGGTGCAGTCCAAGGAAGAGCAAGAACCTCCCATTCTGCAGCCCGAAGTGGAAATTCCTTCCCTAAAGCAGAGTCTGTCGGGACAGGCGTTTCCTAAAAAGAGAGGGAGACCTAAAAGGCAGATCAGGTCGTCAATTAAAATGAAGCCACCCATTCTTTCTGTGGCGCCTTTTGTAGGAGCGGACAGCTCAAACAAGATAGAGTCTGAGAGTGATCAGCATCGGAGCGGGGACTTTTTTGAGAGGAAGGACCAGCTCCGAGGGCCCGAAGAAGTCCAGAAGCCCAATATTTGTAGCATGAGCGATTTGGAAGTAGACTCAGACAGAAAAGTTGCCAAGAGAAATAACGGACAGTTAATGAAAACAATTATCCGAAAAATAAATAAAATGAAAACTTTAAAGCGAAAGAAACTTCTGAATCAGATCCTCTCGAGTACAGTGGAACCAAATAACAAAGGGAAAGTGCAATCCAAGCTCCACAACACGGTGTCAACTCTTGCTGCCACTTTTGGTTCAAAGTTAGGCCAGCAGATAAACGTCAGCAAGAAAGGAACCATTTATATAGGAAAAAGGAGGGGGAGGAAACCCAAGGCTGTCCTGAACGGTATTTTAACTAGCAATTCCGCCAGCCTGACAGTGCTTGAGAAGTCTTCTCAGCAAACTCCTGGCACATCATTTGGCCAAGTACTTCCCCATTTGCTGCCTTCAGCAGCTAATGGTTCAGACATTCTTCCATCCCCCGTTTGCTCTCAGTCCTCTGCGGTCAGTGGGGGACAGAGCCCGGTCAGCAGCGACGCGGGATTCATCGAGCCCAGCTCGGTGCCCTACTTGCACATCCACTCCAGACAGGGAAGCGTCGTTCAGACACTCGCCATGAAGAAAGCTGCTAAGGGAAGGAGGAGATTATCTCCACCCACGTTGTTGCCAAACTCTCCTTCTCACTTGAGTGAGCTGACGTCGCTGAAAGAAGCCACTCCTTCCCCCGTGAGCGAATCTCACAGCGACGAGACCATACCCAGCGACAGCGGAATAGGAACAGATAACAACAGCACTTCAGATCGAGCAGAGAAGTTCTGCGGGCAGAAGAAGAAGAGGCATTCCTTCGACCACGTTTCCCTCATTGCACCCGAAGCTTCCACGGTTTTAAGCAATCTCAAAGAAAAGCATAAACACAAATGCAAGCGCCGAAGTCACGATTACCTTAGTTACGACAAAATGAAGAGGCAGAAGCGAAAAAGGAAAAAGAAGTATCCTCAGCTTCGAGGTAGGCAGGACCCGGATTTCCTGGCTGAATTGGAAGAGCTGATCAGTCGGTTAAGCGAAATTAGGATAACCCACAGAAGTCACCATTTTATACCCCGAGATTTACTGCCCACCATTTTCCGGATAAATTTCAATAGCTTCTACACTCACCCTACTTTTCCTTTAGATCCGTTGCACTACATTCGGAAACCCGACTTAAAGAAGAAGAGAGGCAGGCCTCCAAAAATGCGGGAGGCGATGGCAGAAATGCCTTTCATGCACAGCCTCAGCTTTCCTCTCTCCAGCACCGGGTTCTATCCTTCCTATGGCATGCCTTACTCCCCTTCCCCCCTCGCAGCTGCTCCCATAGGCTTAGGTTATTACGGAAGGTACCCCCCGACTCTTTATCCTCCGCCACCTTCTCCTTCTTTCACCACCCCGCTGCCACCGCCCTCCTACATGCACACAGGCCATTTGCTTCTCAATCCCACCAAATACCACAAGAAAAAGCATAAACTTTTACGCCAGGAGGCTTTTCTCACCACGAGTAGGACTCCGCTGTTGTCCATGAGCACGTACCCCAGCGTTCCGCCCGAGATGGCTTATGGCTGGATGCTCGAACACAAGCACAGGCATCGCCACAAACACAGAGAGCATCGTACGTCGGAGCAGCCGCAGGTTTCCATGGACACCATCACGGCTAATAGCTCCTCGAGAACGGTTCTGGAGTCCTTGAAGCGCTACAGATTCGGGAAGGAGGCCGTCGGTGAGAGGTACAAACATAAGGAGAAACACAGATGTCACATGTCTTGTCCCCACCTGTCACCTTCAAAGGGATTGCTAAGCAGAGATGAGCAGTGGGTCCGCAGGGAGCCCCCGGACTCAAACTCCTTAGCGCTGGGATTGCAGACGCCGTTACAGATAGACTGCTCAGACAGCTCCCCGGGTCTTTCCCTGGGGGGGTTTACTCCCAGCTCCGAGGCAGCCAGCAGCGACGAGCACACGAACCTTTTCACAAGTGCAATAGGCAGCTGCAGAGTCACAAACTCGACCAGCAGCAACGGACGTAAAAAACTAACTGACAGCCCCGGGCTCTTCAGCGCGCAGGACAGCTCGCTAAACCGACCGCTCCGAAAGGAACCGCTGCCTTCCATCGAAAAGGCGCTGCAGCCGCTGCCAGGTAAGGGAGCTCTCGTTGTGTCGTTTCCTGAGCCGTGCTGCTGTGGGCTCCAGGCTGCCAGCGATGGCTCTGTGGCAGTTTTCCTGTGCTGGGTTTGGGAATTTCTGCTGCGTTGAAGCGCTGTGCTGCGGTGTCTGGTTGGGCCGATGGGATGCCTCCCGTTGTTGGGACAGAGAAAGTATCTGTTCCACCACGTTTTGTCTGGCTTTGTTTCAGAAACGTGCCAAGTTTTGCCAGGGATGCTCTCTTTAAAAGCTCTTTTCATTTTCCTTACAGCTTCTGGAGAAACCGAGTTAAAATTTCTTACGGTTTTTGATATTGTAGAAGTCATCTTTCTACTTACTCTGAAGTCTGATGGTCTGATTTTAGAGTAGCTGTTAGTACTGCCACTGTGAGTAACGTTTCCATTGAAGAAAATGTTTCCTATTTCTTTTATGACTCAATTTTAGGTATTTTGGTCATCTTTTATTGCAGTGTGGCTTTGATCCCCGACTCGAGGCCTTTAGCAATACCTCCAAACAGTTGCAGAATGATTCGAGGAATGCCCGGGACCAAACTCCGTAGTGACTGTTTTAATCACATCTGGGAAGCTCATCTCAGTATCCCCAGAAGTGACTGAAACAGAGCTAAGACTGCACAGAATATTGCAGTGACACCAGCGGAGGGTTCAAGGACCTCCACTCCGCTGTGTTAAAAAACACTTGATGGTTTCTCCTCCTTTATTCTCTGCCTTCTAAAGGTAAATCCTTTGCCCCAAACCACTTGTGACTGCTAGTTCACAGAGCCAGAGCTAGGGAAGCAGCTCGCTGTCAGGAAGGAGCATTACCTGCTCGTGTTCCTTGCTCTCATCCTTTGCTTCCATTCTGATGGCCCCGACCGCCTTGCGTGCGTTTCTGTTATCCTCCAAGACAAGGAAAGTGAAGTGCGTCCTCATACAGCGGTGATACGAGAAAATTTTAACGTTTTTACCTCCCTTCTAATTCAAACAATGTCAGGAGAGGTGTGAGGAGAAAGCAGTGAAGCCATAACATCACCTCTCTGCTGCAGAGGAAGGACAGAGTCAGTGCTCAGCCACCCAAGGGTTAACGCGGCTCGGAGCAGCAAAGGATCGCTGCGGTGGTTTGTGCAGCTCTGGGAATTTCCTGAGGAATTCCATTACAGTGAACGATCTGACTTGGGTTTTTTATGAGGAGCAGCCTAATTAGAGATGTTTTAAGCTGAAACCTGCTAGGCGAAGGCTCTGATTCACTCTCCCTCTTTGGGTGTGTTTATTTGGTTCGTCAGATGCGGCGTATCGCTTTCAGTAAGCGTACTGCTCGCAATTGGAAGCAGCTGTTGGTGCTGTGAGACCAGCTTCCAGCTCAGCACTCATTCACAAGGAGCTCCCAACGCCCGCATCGTCTACGTGCAGCACCTCAGAGGGCTGAGGCTGCGTCTAGAAAAAAGCCCCATGCTTTTCTCTTTCTTTTTTTTCCTCGAGATCAATGGCAAGTTGCATCGTTGGCGTTGTTTTTCATCTGTACTTCTGAATGGTGATCCTGTGGCTGCGAAACACTCAGGTCCTATTTTTGTGTACTGCAGAGAACAGCACGGATGAGGGGGAAAAAGATGCGGCGCGTCAGGGATTATTATTTTTTATTTATTTATTGAACCAGATGCAGCTGAGGTGCGCGGAGGAGGGAACACGGACTGAGAGCTGTTAGAGCAAGTGGTCAGAGGACAGCATCAGGAGTGCCTCCTAAAACCGATCCATGGGGATATTCATCCTCATCTGTGTCAGAAATCTCCCGTGTGGAGGACTCCCTCCCGACCCACGGGGTTTTGAACCCTGCGTGGCTGCCTTCCTTGGTTGGTGCTTTCTGTCACCTTATGTCTGATGCTCTCAGACTGGATCAGAACCGGAGCTGTTGGACGGACGGGACCCCGTGAGCGGATGGTGGTGGTTCTCAGGAGGTGCGGATCAGAGGCGTTTCAATCCTAGAGGTGTGCAGCCGGGGGAAAGGAGGTCACGAGGGTGTGACGCGCTGTCTTTAAGTGGGTATCCCAAAAAGGACCCCAACGCAGCGGCCGTCCCCGTCACACATCTTCGGGGCACCGTGCTGTACGCAGGCATTGTTCAGAGCCCGGCTGGAGGTCAGGGTCCTGGAAAAACGTGGATCTCTCCTCGAGGCTGTGAATGCTGAGAAGCGCAGCACACACTGCGGGTTCTTTGCTGTAACCCCTCGCTAGCAGGCGGCGGTGCCTCGGCTCTCAGAGCTGCACTGAGGCTCTGTCGGGTCCCCGGTGCTCCGCTGGAGGGCTGAGCTCACAGCACACGCGGATCGTCAGCGGAGCAGCCTCGTGTGGGCACTGCTGCAGGGCTCCTTCTGCAGCTTCACACCTTGAGTCGCTTTGAACACTCGCGAGCTTGTTTTAAGGTGGTTTCTCAGTGCCTGGAGCGAAGGGGAACCGAAAGGAGCAGTTCGGAGGAGACCGATCCGGTTCGTGCTCCCTTCATCCCATGGAAAACCCAAGGAGAGGTTTGAGGCGGACGTCAGTCGGTGTGACACAGGATGTGTGCGCCTTCCCACGGAGCTCAGTGTGCCCAGGTGAAGCAAAACCTCCGCGTCCAGGTGCGAGGTCCCGGCCCCTGCAGGTGCTCCCGAAGCAGCGCCCGGCGGCAGCGCGGGGCCGCGGGCAACGGCGCCGCCTGGCGGCAAGGTCGGGCGTTGCACCGCCGGGGCCTGGCGCTGCCTGAGCTCAGGCTCAGCACTGCAGCCTGGTCCTAGCACCCTCTGAGCTCCATTGGAGCTCATCCTCTGTCACCCCATGCCCTGGCGGTGCTGCTGAGCCCCCTCGGGGGCTGAAGGGCTCCTTCCCGCTGAGGCTGGGAGGCTGTTAACTGAGAGGAAGGAACCCTCTGTGTGTGGTCATCTGTGAGCAGCCCCAGTGACAACGTGCTCTGTAGTGAAGCTCTCTGAATTCCTCTCTGTCTTTTTTCCTGTTGAAACTCATTATAACCTCTTCGTGCTTATAGCAGTTAGCCTTCCCCCCCTCCCTTCTCTCTTTTCTTTTTCCTGAGGTCTCAGGGCATTCATTTTAATCTACACCATATGAAATCAATATCTCTTGTAGTTCCTCACTAGAAAAATTGATCCGGGATAAGAAGACAATTGTTCTTTCTAATATTAAGCAACTGCATGTGGTCTCCCTGCAGAGTTCCACTGCAGCTTCCTTCTTACCTGCGTGTTGTAAGAGCAGACCCTATCGGAACGCACTCGGAGCCCACCAGCTCTGTGCCAGGTTGCCATCTGAGGTGTTACACCACAGGATATTAATAATCGTAAAAGCTCTGGGCTCCTCAGTACAAGAAAGACATGGGAGTACTGCAGGGAGTGCAGTGGCAAGCCACCGAGGTGACTCAGGGCTTGGGAATTCCGTTACACAAACAGAGATGGGACTGCTCAGCCTGGGGAAGAGAACGCTCCGGGGAGATCTTATCAGTCCTGATGGCACGGAGAAAGGAAAAGGGAACCACATGCAGCGCTGCCTGGTGACAGGACAAGAGGCACAAAGTCAGACACGGGAAATTCTGCCCATATAGGAGGAAAAACAGTGTTCTGTCGTAAAGGGGATTGAGCTGTGGTTCGGGTTGCCTGGGGAGGTTGTGGGGTCCCTGTGTTGGAAACCTGACACGGTGGCTGTGTGGGATCTCCTGAAGTCCTTTCCAACCACAGCTGTTCCAAGGAGATGAAATGGGTGGGGGGTTTGTTTGGAAGCAGGGATGTGTTGGGGTGTTTGGTTTGGTTTGGTGTTGGTTTCTTACATAGAAGATACTAAATGGCTCTGCCCTGTGGATTGCTATACCGCCCCTACGTGCCACAGCCCTGTGAGAGATTCTGTTGCAATGGTCCAGGTCCATCTTTCTGCAGATTCTGCCATCGTAGCAGGTGCTCTTAGTGCTAAAAAACCAACCAAACAAAAAGAAAAAGAATAATGTTAGTTTGAATATTTAGCACTGCCGTGCGTTTTATTGGCACTGCCAGGCTGAAGTGATTTTTTTTTGTGTGTGTGTGTGTGCTTTTGTCTTCCCTGATCTGCTTTGCAGGCACTCTGCCAACCCAGGACAAACCTTCCCAGAGGCAGTCAGAGAGCACAAACTGCAGCCCTTCCAGAAAGAGATCAACATCCGAGAGCGCATCTTCCGCAGGCAAGTGATGTTTGCTCATCTTGGTTTGGGGATCGCTGCAGTGCTGTTCTGCTGCAGGCAAAGGCAGCGCTGCTGTGAGAGCTGTGCAGCAGCAGGATTTCCACGGAGATGCTGAGTTTTTTCCACCTGCAGCTTAGCACACAATTCCTTCAGGCTGTGGCGTAGGGGAAATGGAGCTGGCGTGTGGAGAAGCAGCGGCAGCGTAGGTGCGGGGGAGTTGGGTTCCTCACCGTGTTAAATTAGTGTTGGTGAAGCTTGAGTCTTTAATTGCTAGCAACACTTGTGGCACTGCAGTTACTCAATGAATTAGGTGAATAAATCCCTCCGTGGGGCCAAGAAGATGCGGCAGGAAAGGCATCTGTAGAATGGCAGTTGCAAAAAAAAAAACTCCTCTTAGAGTTCCAGCCTTCTTGGACAGTAAAACCGATTCCAGCTTTGTAGTAAACATCTCTGGATCCCAAGAACAGAACTTCTTGTTACAGTTTCCATATGTAAAGAATGTGGCGGAACTTTTGTTTCCTCCTCCCTTTAAACAAACATTTACTGCTGAAGCTTTCTTCAGCTGTGCTTAAGAAATCCACCCAGAGCAAAGTGTTCTCTTTCTCTGTGTCTTTTTTAACTTTCACTTGCTTGTTGTAGAGGGACAGAAGCTCTGGTTCAAGGGCAGCCACTGGGCTGTGTGTCCCTATGTGTGGTGTTGTTCACTTATCCTGGGCGCTGCAGCTGCTCCCGGAGCTCCCAGCTCAAAGCAAATGGTGTTTCTGTGGGGATCCTTCAGCTCTGCCCCAGCGTGTGCTTAAAGCCCGTAGGAAAAGCAGGGAAGTTTGTCTTCACTCCTCCATCTAAAACTGAATGCTGAAAGTGAAAATCCTTCCCGAGTTCGCGTCGCTGAGGCTGCCAGGTTTCCAAGTGGTTATGGTTATGTTACAGCAGTGACTGCACAGGCGTGTTGCTGTTTCTTTTTTGAGTCCTGTAGGAAGAAAGCTGTTCGTAGAAGGGTTTTAGGAGCGGATATGCTGATTCTTCCTCCTTCAAATTGTTTGCACTCTCAGAATAATGTTTCCATTTGCACTTGCAAATTCATTACTTGGGAAAACTGATGAGGAATGCGTTTCTCCGCGGTAACAGCGTTGGATAGCGCACGCTTGGACTAGAAAGCACTCACTGCAGGCTGTAAACTGACTGCTAATGCATGATGTCCTCTTTGCCAAAAGATAGAAACCCCTCCTCAAAAACATCTTGCCGTCCCCTCTCTGACAGTAGCCCTCGTGCACGTTTCTCAGCCCACAGCCCACGATCCGCCAGTTTAAGTAGACCTAAAAGCGAGATCTCCTTTGGCTCTCTGTGTGAACTTGCCTTTCTCTTTGTCCAGGTATTCTGGCTTACCTGCACCCAACCCCACCTTTGTTGGTCCGTTCTGTCCCTCACGATGCGTTGCATTTCACTTGGGACTTGGCTGTTTTCTGTGATGTGTCTCACTTGGGATCTGTTTGTGTTTCAGTGACCGGAGTGCCGCCGCGGGGGACGCGGCTGTCGGCTGCTGGCGATGACTCCATGGACAGCTTGCTGCAGCGCATGGCACAGCACGAGGGCCCGGCTGCTCTGGACAAGAGCATAGAAGCAGTCATTGCAAACGCATCGGTTCCGCCGTCAGCTAGTCCTGCTCGAAACCACACCAGGGAGAGAAAGCAGGACGGCCTCGTTGCTCCAGCCGTTCCAAGCAGCTCCTGCAGTGACAGTATCTCGCTTCTGTCGGACAGGTTACCGAGCAGCTATTCCCCACATCATCTCAAGAGAAGTGTGGTCGAAGCCATGCAGCGACAAGCTAGAAAAATGTGCAATTACAACAAGATCTTGGCAACAAAAAAAAATCTTGACCACGTCAATAAAATCCTCAAGGCCAAAAAGCTGCAAAGGCAGTCACGGACAGGGAACAATTTTGTGAAGCGCCGGCCTGGAAGGCCCAGGAAATACCCCATGCAGGCTGTTGTCTCCATGCAGGCCTTCCAGGCAGCTCGGCTGGTCAGCCAGGAGCTGGATAAGAGGGAAGAAAGCAGCAGTCCTTTACACCTCGGACCCGATACCATCACTGATGTGATTGAAGCTGTGGTGCAGAGCGTCAACTTGAATCCAGAGCACCGGAAAGGATGGAAGAGGAAGAGGTGGCTTGCAGAGGAGCAGGCCAGGAAACGGCAGAAAGCTCTACCTGAGGATGAGCAGGAGAGCAGTAAGAGGTAATTCATTTAAATTCATTTAAAACAGTCGAACCCATCGAGGAATCCTACTCTCCAGGCTCCGCTTGTGTTCGCTCAGGAGTTTGCTGGTGGTGTTCAGAGTGCGTGGGGTCTTTCTGAGCTGCTGTGTTTCACACCCCTCGGTGAGATAACAGCACAGGTAGTGTCAGACTTGTTTTTGTGAGCGAGACACTTCTTATCATCATCTCGATGGATTTGTAGCGGGAAAACTGATGAGGTACTTCAGCAAAGATAGTTCTTACATCATGCACTGAATGCAGGACTGTAAGAGCTGCAGTACCGTGGGAACCTTGAGTGTGTGACTTTTGTGCGTGAGAAACAATTACAGGCAGTGCAGAACGTCAGGTGAGATAACTGATCCGCAGCAAAGAGTAAAACCAAAACACGGTGAGTAGGAGTTCTGGTATGCACCTGTCTGAGGAGCGCAGTCCTGGCTGGTAAAGAACCACCCCAGGATCCTCTGCAACAGAGACATCACAGTCCCCCACTGTTTCTCCCTGAGCTTTCAGAATGGTTCCAGATAATGACAATCTGTTTGTGGTTCAGAACCGAGTGCTCAAGAATTGGCATTGGGCTTTGCAGAACGTTGCTGGAACACACATTGTGTGGCTGCTGAGAGCTCAGTGAGGGCCCCTGCTGCTTTCACAGGACAAACACCTTCTGAGTTACTTAACTGAGGCTCCGAGGGCTGAACGTGAGGAGTGATAATATTACTGTTCAAAGATCCTCCGTTCCTTACAGTTGTGCTTAACCCCTGCTTGCTCGTGGTCGTGGCGCCGCGCTGTTAAATAGCAGAGACATCTCATAGCTCAGCACCCTGCAGGGCTCTGTGCTGCTGAGCCAAAAATAGAGAGTAATGAAACACGGTGAGAAAATGTCGATTGTAGGAAGTATAAACCTATGAAGATCGTCTTTACTTTTCCTTCCAGTTTTTCGGAGGCGCCGCCTGAACCACCCAGCCCTCAGGATGCCCTTGGGAAACCACCTGAACCCGAAGGCACCGAGCAGCAGCCTTTGCCTTCTCTTCCCCAGCGTGAGAAGAAAGCCCCCCGGCCCCCAAAGAAGAAGTACCAGAAGGCAGGGCTCTACTCCGACGTGTACAAAACAGCAGAGTAAGTACCAGCAGTGCAGAGTTGCTGCCTGATATTCCGGTGGGAGCTGCCTCCTCTCGAGTAAAGGCAGAAAGAGCTGGCTGGGAAGAAGCTGAACCAAAAGCATCAGCTTAATTAAAGGCTGTGAAAAATAACGCGCGTGGTAATTATCGGAATCTGACTCAGTGAAGGTTTCAGACGTAACCCTGGGCAGGAAGGAGCCTCCAGCAATCTGAGAGCGTCTCTGAGGATCGACCTTGAAGAATGCAAGGCATTCTTCTGACAGTAACCATCGTGGCAGTAGAAGCGCAGGCAGAGCTCGGGCACCGAGCGCGGTGTCTGCGTACAAAAATCCATTTGGTGCTGTTTTTGTGCACTGAGTGATGATGAGTGGTTATCCTTTTTAGGAAGGAATCCCAGGTACGTACCCTGTTCGTTGCCCATCAGGTGTGGTTCGCCTCCTTTGCTTTGAGCCGTTTGGAGTGGCAGAGCAGTGACTTGGATAGAGATCTGTTAAAGCTCAGTGACTGCAGCTCGGAGTTGGTGATTCCTTGCAGATGAGAATGAAGTAAGATGAGCACGAAAGGAGTGATTTCAGGAGTCAACCTCACTGAACCTCTGTCTCCAAATGTTCCACGTTAGCAGAGTCCTCAGCTCCCGCTGCAGGAATCACACAGATGTGTGAGATAGGTTCCCTGTGTGGTAGTGTCAGAACAAAGGAAGATTGTGCTCCGCAGTCATTATCTGTTTACCCAGCAGTGGCTTTGCTGGAGGAGTACAAAGTCTCCTTTGCCAAAGGAATGAAACAATAAAGTAGTAATTAATAACAAATATTGTACGTTTTTAGAGAAATACCTGGCAAGGTTTTATATATATATATATATACTTTTTTTCTGTGCTTTACTTGTTTTTGTTATCAGCAGTGAGAAACGTGCCTGGGCTCCAGGAGCGCCGTGCACAGGGGTTGCAGTGGGCTGTGCTCAGTGCTGCAGTGCACTGCAGCCGTGGTTGGGTACCCGGAGCTGACACAGCTCAGTTCGTGGGGTGGGGGTCCCTCCCGTTGCTGCTTGCACCTTGCTGGCCCCACTGCCTGCGGAGCTGCAGGGAACGGGGTGCTGTAGAAGCAGAGCTGTAGACAGGCAGGTACATTGCAGAGTCCTGGAGTGAACAGCTGAGTTTCCTTGCTGTCGAGTATTTCATCACTGTGTCAGGAAGGAGAACAGAACTTTCCCACTCTTCTTTGTGATGAGGTCTCGAGCTGAGACTTGGGGTGTTCCTGCAGTCCCCAAAGAGATTTGTGTTAAACTTTGTGTTTTTATCTACCTGCTTTCCTGTCTCCTGTCCCTATTGCTGTCCTCTTTACACTTTATTTACCACAGCTTCCATTTCTGGTGATGTGCTTTACATGGAACACACGAGGGGTGCTCCTCTGGCTGCCGCTCGCTCACACCTTGCATGTTTTCCTTTTCTCTTTGCCTTTGGCTTCAGGCTTTGCTTGCCTCTCGGAAACGGAGGTTCACTCTTTGCCTTTTCACAATGCTTTTCCATTTCCTCCTGATAAGAACTTGTTTTCCAGGTCTTGTAAGCAGTTTCCACAAAGTCACTCTCCTTGCAGGCCTCAGTGACTGAGTGCAGCTCAGCTTGGAAGGGCAGAGGCACGGGTTCCTTTCCTATCCCCTCCAGATGAACATCTTTTCCTGGTGGGCGAAGGAGCCAGGCTGTGTTTGCCAAAGCAAATGGAGTGAACATCTGCCATCCGTAAACGGGGTCACGATGTCAGAAGCAGTGCCCTTTGTGTGGGGAGGTGGTGCTGCTCTCTCATGAGGATAGCTTGGCAAAATGGACTTCAGCTGGAAGCCGCTGTGTTTATGTAAAGAACAGGCAGCAGCACCGTGCTGCTGTTAGGTTCTGGAGCATGAAGCACCCGACTGGAAATAGGTGATGTGTGTTTGAGCCGTGCCCCTGCCCTGCTCCCGCGGCCTGGAGTGCATTTCTTAACCTCTCCATCTGCAGAACAATCCCTCTGTGCCGTAACAAATGAGGGTGATGGGTTTGGGATGCTTTTTCGTCGATGTTCCTGTTTCGTTTTCATGATAAACTTTCCCATTGCAGTACAACTGCCCGTGTGTGTGTGCGTGTAGTTCAGTGCCTTTCGTCACCAGGGCCTTAGCTATTAAAAGCAGAGCTCCTTCAGGGAGGGTATAAGCAGCATGTCGTTCAGCAGAGCCTTCATTCCAGCAGTTCCCCTTTGCTTCTTTATCACTGTCTGAAATGTAATCACCGTGCCGTGGAATTAACCGGTATGTTTGCTGAGGTCGGGGTGCTGAACTGCATCATTTGATGCCTCCCTGACCCATACAGCCACTCTTATTTCATCCCCCTGTTTTCTCTTCATTGCTTTTTGAACTCTGACTTCGTTTCTTGCCTGCGTTGATGAACACCGTACTAAAGGAGTAGAAGCAGAATGTTTGGTAGGGAAGGGGGCACTACAGGTGTACAGTGCATCAGTTTGCTCAACAGCCAAGGTCAGGATGTGTCCTTGTGCCCTTCATCACTCCTGGCCTGTCACAGCTCATGCTGGTGGTGTCCCGTGGGTGCTGCCCAACTCCAGGGGGAGAGAATCAAATCACTTCTGAAACGGGAGCGGTCCGTCTCCTAGGCAGGCAGCCTGGAGGTGGCTTGTTTGGCCGTTCTCTTGTTCTGCTGCCTGATGTTCTAGATGTCTGCATGCTTGTCAACATGTTTTGTGTGTGACAGAGATGTTTCTCACTGTTACCCACAGCCCGAAGAGCCGCCTCATCCAGCTGAAGAAAGAGAAGCTGGAGTACACTCCTGGGGAGCATGAGCACGGATTGTTTCCAGCCCCGATTCATGTCGGTGGGTACTCCACATGTTTTAGTGCTTGGGAACCAAACATCGCGCTCGGGTGACCCTGAGGTGCTCTGTTTGGACTCTGTGCACTTTCTGTCTCTCTCCCTTTTACTTTCTCACATCCTCGAGGTAATAATATCCTTCAGCGTATGAACTTCATCAGAGGTCGCACTCATCCTTCTGTATTTTCCAGCGGAAGAGTTTGACTCAGGAGGTTTCTTTGGTGCTGTTTCCCCTTTGTTCTCATTTTTTGTTCTCCATCCGAAGAGCTTTAACTGTGCTTTAAGTGCTGCAGTGCTTCAGCATGAAAGCGTTGTGACAGTGTCCCTCGAATTAATTTTCCAGCAGTGCAGCCAGAGATGATTTGTCCCACTTCTTAAATCTCAAATGCTAAGCAGGCAATAATACATCCCCCTTGTGCCTATGATGATGAAAAATGAGGAAGGTTCTAGAGTAGGTCTAGATGAGCTGTGTCTGTGAGCATCCATAAGCATACACCTTTCAGAAGCAGGTTCCAGAGCTGGAGATGTCCTTGTGAATGTGAATTAATGTGACCTTTCTGGGTTCTTCCTTGAATTAGGTCACGTAAATCTGTTGCAGTTCTGAGCCATCTGTTCAGGTTCGGTTCCCAGCGATCCTGTTCTCCTCGCAAGGCCGTGACCTCAGGTTTGTTTGTGCTAGCAGACACAAACAAGCTCCTGCCCTAAAGATAAGCCAGCTTTAATTGCTGCTGTGTTGGGTAGCTGGAGAGCAGCTCCGTGCAGAGCGGAGCGACGGGTTTAGGGCTGTGCCGGATCGCTGTGCTGGTGGCTGCTGGGGAGGGCTCTGCAGGCTCGCTGCCAGGGCACTTGAAAGAACCTTTTGTTTCGCCCGGTGAGGTCATAGAAGTGAAAGCAAATTCCCGGCAGATTTAGCTCTTTCCTGGAACCTGCTCTGGATGAATAAAGCTTTGAAAATAAAAAGTGATTTCGGGCTGCGTTGTAGGGAGAACTACAGCATTTCTGTGATCCGGTGGTGGGGGTACGCGTGTGAGTTCACGTGAGATCACGGATCACTGTGGAGGGGTTTAGAGAACCTGGGGAAACGAGACGAGGAGCTGTCACCTTATCTCAGTCACTGCTCACTGCGGCTCCGTGACAACAGTTTTCCAAGCAAGTGATAAGAGAGCATTTTAATCTGAGCTGGAAGGAGCCTGGCACTTCGTGTCAAGCCTCGGGCCCTACATAAATGCAGTATTTAACAAGGCAGTTTCCTTCTTTTGCAAAGAGATTGGGGTGACAGTAAGGTGTAGAATGAAGACAAGGTTTGCAGCGACAGCAGTAACTCCTGTCTGAAAAGAGTCCCAATTATTGATGAGAGCACAGATCCTCCCGGAGTCACTCTGAAGCAGGAATGTCTTTGTCAGGTCTGAATGTGTTCCTTTGGTGAAGGCTGCACAAACAGCCTTGGAAACTGCTTCAAAACCGATGTGGTTTCTTTGAGCACAGTGTTGTGATTTGGCACCTCGGATGAATCGCGCACGCCGATTTGGTCCCTGTGCTCCATCATCTTGTGAGCACAGAGGAGTGCCCTTCGTTTGGGGTTCTGCACTCTGGTGGCTGCAGTGCAGCGTGGCACGGAGCTGTGGGGCTCTGCCCGTGGGTTGCTGTCCTGTAGCTCACGTTGGGATCTCCTGGATCAGCACCTGCCGGGTTCCCTGCGCAGCTCTGCAGAGCTGAACCGTGACCAGCTGAGTTTAAGGGCATCCTGGAAGGGCAGTGACGGAGCAGAGCGCAGCTCCTCTCGGCCGCCGCGCTCAGCAGGCCTTCCTGCTGTCTGTGACACTGCAAAAACAGAGCAGAGAGGACCACAAGATGGTGGGCTCCTTCCCGTGCTCGTCACCGACACAGAAAACACCCTCGGAAGGGTCTGCTGTTGTGCTGCCTTGCAGACACTGAGAGGCCCTATCAGAATGTTGGCCACACGCCTGGGAGCAATCCTTGTGCCCTGGGGGATGTGTGAATATGAGCGTGTACAACTTACAAACCTTTTTGTTGCAGGGAAGTATCTCAGACAAAAGAGAATTGACTTCCAGCTGCCTTACGACATCCTCTGGCAGTGGAAACACAATCAGGTACAAGATAAAAAGTTACTGCTTGCCAGGATTCTGCTTGGAAAGAAAATCGCAGGATTCCTGCATGAAAACCGTGTTTGTGTTCTCTGTGTATTGATGAGTGTTCCTATGGCTGCCACTGGGCGACGAGGAAAGGATTTCTCTACGTGTTTCATGTGAATAGTTTCCACGATCCCATCTCTTGCAGAGCAGCCATCCCGTAGGTTTCTGCCAGGGAAGTCACTTGGTGGTGCTGCAGACTTTTATTTTGGTAGCGTGCCTGCTCTCTGCACTGATCTTGTTTTAGACATGCCTCGGGAGAATTCAGATGTACTGCCAACAGCACGGGGAGAAATTTCGGGCCTTCTTTCCCTTGGATCCCTCCCAGCAGAGTGTGGAATTTCTTTTTCACTCGCGAGCTGAAATTTTCATACTGAGCAAAGAAGAGAAAGCGTTTTTAACATTTTTAACGTGCTTGAAATAGGTGCAAACCCTAAAAATAGGGTTTCTTCCTTTTTCTCTCCCGAGAAGTTTCCACCGAGTGGTTGAACACGGGATCCAGGGCTGGGAGGTACATCTGTCCCCAGGCAGGCAGCTCTGGGACGTGGGGCTGCAGCGTGGCAGTGAGCAGGGCACGTTCCCGGATGGCTGCAGCTCCTGCTGCCCTGAGCACACCACGTTGTGACCTCCAGCTCACGGTGGCTGCTGACATTTCAGCTTCTTTGCCATGTGTTGAAAACGAGGCGCACCTGCCCGTCCTTTCCAGTCAGTATTACGGATAATAAAAGCCTTGGCATTCATTATACACAATAATATAATATCTATTTAATATATATCACGAATGCCTTGGCGTTTCCCACAGCCACCTCGAATATTGGCAGCCATCACAGAGCAGCCCTGTGCCCAACCTGTGCAAAACCTTCACACACCAACAGAGCGTCGTTTTCCCGGTTCTGCTGAATGACAGTTGCAGTCATACAACGTCTTCTTTCTTTTCTTTCCTAGCTGTACAAAAAGCCAGATGTCCCACTCTATAAAAAGATCCGCTCCAGTGAGTAAAACCTTACCGCTCCTAAACCGTGCCCCTGTGGTGCTGTGAGTTCGGTCTCACTCTTTGTCCTGGTGGAGAAACTTCCACCTTCTTTTCTTGCTAAGTGCAACCGAACTGAAAACTCTGTAGATAAATGGTTGTCATTTTTACCTGGGAAGAATCCCCACCTCCTGGTTTCTCCCCTCCAGATGTCTACGTGGATGTCAAACCCCTCTCTGGCTACGAAGCCACTACCTGCAACTGTAAGAAACCAGACGATGACAACGGGAAGGGCTGCATGGAGGACTGCCTCAACAGGTCAGGAGCAGAGCGAGCGCTCAGAGGGTGTGTTCTCCATGCAGAAACGTGCACTGCCCTCCTGACACCTCTTTTTTTTCCCTTCTAGGATGATCTTTGCTGAGTGTTCGCCAAACACGTGCCCCTGTGGCGAGCAGTGTTGTAACCAACGGATCCAGAGGCACGAGTGGGTGCAGTGCCTGGAAAGGTTCCGGGCTGAGGAGAAGGGATGGGGTATTCGCACCAAAGAGCCCCTGAAAGCAGGACAGTTCATCATCGAGTATCTGGGAGAAGTTGTGAGCGAGCAGGAATTCAGGTAGAAATATTTATTCGCTCGGGAGATGACTTTAGCATCCGTTGTTGGGAAATCCTTAGGCAGAAACAAATGGGAGAATAGAGAAGAGGAAATGCTTTTCGGGTCACTGCCACCAGAAGGAGGGATTGGGATGCAGCTTTCTTGCTCAGCTGTCTCTTTCACAGTCAGACAGAGGGGAGGGGTTATTCTGTGGAATGCAGCATCTGCCCCATCTGCTCCGTAAATGCCAGAGCTGTGGGTGAATGTGGGTCCGCCACGACTGTGCGAAACAGAATCACGGGGTCAGAAAAGGAAGCAGATACTGCAGAGTGAAGGCAGAAGGACGAGAGGGAGCGTGAGTTACTGAGGAAGGGAAGGAGGAGTCTCGTTAAGTACGTAACATCCCGGGGTGATTTACTTCGGAGAGACGTCCTTGCTGCTCAGAGAGCTCCATTGGACACACACAGAACATCGGAACATCAGCGTGAGCTGCACACACATCATCTGCAGAACCCCAAAGGGAGCTTTCCAGGAGAGCAAGCTTCTGGGTTCTGATCCAGGCTCTGTCAGTGGCCTTGGTTATAAAAACCGGAGGTCCCCTCCATCCCCAGGTGTGCGATTCTGGAATGCACAGAAACTGCAACTGCTTTTCCTTCAGAGCTCCCTCGGGGTTCATGAATGTGCTGTTATGTGTGACCCCGTGTCGGCTCTGCATCCAGAGGGGGACGGTCACGAAGAACTGTGCGTGTTGCTTTGTAGGAACCGGATGATTGAGCAGTACCATAACCACAGTGACCATTACTGCCTGAATTTGGACAGTGGAATGGTGATAGACAGTTACCGTATGGGCAACGAGGCACGTTTCATCAACCACAGCTGCAATCCCAACTGCGAGATGCAGAAATGGTGAGAAAAATCCCTTCTGTTTCCTAGGGGAGTGGCTCGGATAGAGACAACCAGATCACCTGAGAGGATCTGGTCTGAAAATAGGGGAATTCGGTTCAGTGGTGTAAAAGGTACTTATGTCATGCTCACGAAGCAGGAGTAGCTGTAGCACAGTGAGGAAGCTTGTGGGAATTGTAGCTGGAAGCAACATCAGTTGAGTTCAGTAGACTGAAATCCAACACGCAAAAAGGAGAGGCAGAACTGGGGGGACAGTACATTTCAGTGCACCTTTTGAAATGATCAGCGAAAGCCTCTGGGCTGAGCTGAGCTGAGTCCTGGCAGCTAAAACGAGCTGCTCCGTGGCAGCTCCTCCAGTTTGCAGCTCCTCTTGGAAGCGCAGCTTCCCTCCCAGCCCCTCTGATTCTATGATTCCATCCTGCTCCCACCGCTTTGGTTTGGTTTTGGCTTTCTGAGTTTGCTACGGAGGAGAGAAATGAGAACAAAACGAATGAAGAACAACTCCCGAGCACAGCACGAGTATTGCTTCCCATCTCCAGCACTTCCGTGGTGTGGACAAAGGCAAATCCAATTATTAGGAATATTTTCTTATGTGCATATACTTTTTTCTGCAGGTCTGTGAATGGTGTGTACCGGATCGGGCTGTATGCACTTAAAGACATGCCTGCTGGCACTGAGCTGACGTACGACTACAACTTCCACTCCTTTAATGTTGAAAAGCAGGTGAGGAGCACAGTGCAGAGCCAGCAGAGTGAGGGCTGGCTGACAGAGCCTCCTCTGCTGCGTGTGACAGAGCAGACCCTTGATAATATTGGGATTCAGAGCGTTTTGAGTGTTGCTTCAACCATCACTCTCTCTTTCTTTCTTTGTTTTTTCCAAAGCAACTCTGCAAGTGTGGCTTCGACAAATGCAGGGGAATAATTGGGGGTAAAAGTCAGCGAGTGAACGGACTTCCAAGCAAAAGCAGCCAACCTGTGAGCAGCCACAGGAGGACGGGGCGGTCGAAAGAGAAGAGGAAGTCCAAGCACAAGCTGAAAAAGAGAGTAAGTAGTAAAGGCAGCGCCTTCCACGGGTAAGAGGCGGTGAGAAATCAGTTCGTACCTTCAGAACAGAAAGAGGAGTGCTGCATTTCTGCCCCAGGGAGCTGCCTTTGCTGGGTTGTGCACAGTTTTCCTCTCTGTCAGAGCGATCTGTTTTCCAGAGGGGCCACATGCAGGAGGAGCCCAGCGAAAGTGTGAACACACCGACCAGGCTGACGCCACAGCTCCAGATGAAGCCCATGTCCAACAGGGAAAGGTGAGGAGAGCGTTGAGTGGTGGCTTTGTTTTCTCAGGAATTGAGGGTCGTGCAAACGTCGAACCAGTATTTCCTATAGGGTAAGGGATTGTGGGGAGCCCTGAGCAAGAAGTTGGGGTGGGATTCCTCTCCCCAGACATGAGGACCTCACCTCTGAGCGCCTTTGGGTTTTTTTGCCACGTGATGGTATTAATTACAGAGCAAGAAGGCAATTCTTGATTCCTTTTTACTGTGTGTAGGAATTTTGTGTTGAAACACCACGTGTTTTTGGTACGAAACTGGGAAAAGATTCGGCAGAAGCAAGAGGAGGTGAAGCAGGTCAGCGATCACATCCACACGGCGTCGCTGTACAGCCGCTGGAACGGGATCTGCCGGGATGATGGCAACATCAAATCCGGTAAGGACAGCACGGGGCAGACTGTGCTGAGCCAGCCCAAAGCAGCATATCGCTGTAGGAAGGACTTGATAGGATAGAAAAATAAGGATGCTGAGAGCAGAGGGGTTCACTCTGTCTGGAAGAGATGCAAGGAAAGGAGGATGGGAGAAGAGAGTGAAGGAGCAAAAAAAAAAAAAGGTGTAAATATGAAGAATGTGTGGTTTTGCTGTCCCTTTGCTGAGCTTGAAGACAAATAGAACAGGCACAACCGGTTGCTCACACACATTTTGGTTCTCGTGCAGAAGGTGATGTTTCTAGGCAGAGTTTTGTCATGGTACGATGACTGCAGCTATCAGGCAAGGTCCAGCTTCTGTGATCTTCTTTTTTTTCTCCTGGGAGGGTTTGTTTTAGTACACAGAAGCCCTCCTGTGCGGGGCTGGGGCTGCAGCAGCGGTGCCGAGATGTTCAGCACCGTCTCCTTCCCAGGGAGCGGTTCACTGCTGTTTTTGGGGTGGCTGATCAGGGGAAAAGGCCTCATCCGTGGAGCAGCTTTCCACGTGGTCTCAGTGCCGTCCTCCCGTGGCTGTCATTCCTCTCTGCCCTCTTCCAGATGTTTTCATGACCCAGTTCTCGGCCCTCCAGACCGCGCGCTCGGTCCGCACGCGGCGTTTGGCTGCAGCCGAAGAGAACATCGAGGTGGCCCGCGCTGCCCGCCTGGCACAGATCTTCAAGGAGATATGTGACACCATCATCGCCTACAAAGGTGAAGGTGACGCTCCCGATAAACCTCCGTGGAGACTTTTTCAGCCTCTGGAGCGGTGGATTCTCTGAATATTAGAAATTTAAAAAAAGCTCACGTCAGCATTTTAAATAACCTTTTCCCTGTTTTGCCCTTCCTCCTGCTGCCGTTATCCTCCTCAGCTCCATCCTCTGCCAACGGAATCTGCAGATGCTGCCACGCTTTTAAGTGGTCCATTGTTCAGTATCTCAGTGCAGTTCAGTGGAGCTGTGAGGAAATCATCCTCCCTCCCAACCCACGCGGTCTGAGAGCAGCATCCGACCCCTCATCACCAACTTGAGCACAGTTCCCTGATAGTGGGAAGGGCCCTCTGCGCGCTGTCAGTTATTTCCCACGTTTTGCTGTGTTGCTGAACTGTGTGTTCCCCTTGCAGATTCCTCCAGGCAGGCTCTTGCAGCTCCCCTCCTCAACCTGCCCCCGAAGAAGAAGTAAGTGCTGCCCACAGTAACCCCCAGCGGTGGGTAACGGGGTTTGCGTTCGTTTTTAACGCTGCTCATCTGCCCTCCCTGTTCCCACTTTAGAAATGCAGACTATTACGAGAAGATCTCTGACCCGCTGGACCTCGCCACCATTGAGAAACAGATCTTGACTGGCTACTACAAAACTGTGGAAGCTTTCGATGGGGACATGCTGAAGGTCTTCAGGAACGCAGAGGTGAGGCTCCCTGTGCCCTCAGGGCTCTCACACACCGTGGGGATATGTCCTAGCTGAGCGACAGTGACAGATTTTGTGTAGAATCACAGAATCGTAGGGGTTGGAAGGGACCTCCAGAGATCACCGAGTCCAACCCCCCTGCCAAAGCAGCTTCCTACACCAGGCCACACAGGCAGGTCTTGAGTATCTCCAGAGAAGGAGACCTCACAACCCCCCTGGGCAGCCTGTGCCAGTGCTCCGTCACCCTCACCCTAAAGAATTCATGTGCAACCTCCTGTGCTGCAGTTTGTGTCCGTTCCCCCTCGTCCTGTCCCCACACACTGCTGAAAAGAGTCTGGCCTCGCCACTGTGCCCCCCACCCCTCAGATATTTCTCAGCCTGGATCAGGTCCCCTCTCACTCTTCTCAGGGCTGAACAGACCCAGTTCACTCCGCCTTTCTTCGAGGGGAGATCCTCCAGGCCCTTCCCCATCTTTGTGGCCCTGCGCTGCACTCTTTCCAAGAGATCCCTGTCTGTTTTGGCCTGGGGAGCCCAGAACTGCACACAGTGCTCCAGATGAGGCCTCCCCAGGGCAGAGCAGAGGGGGAGGATCCCCTCCCTCCACCTGCTGCCCACGCAGGACACTGGGGGCATCCTGGGGTGACTTTGGGGTCATTTTGAGTGGATTTTTTGGGATTTTGGGGTCATTTTAGGGGCCTTTGCTGCCATATGGGGCACATGGAATTGGAATAAAGGATTTTGGGGTCATTCTGTGGGATTTTTGAGTCATTTGGAGTGGATTTGGGCATCGTTTTGGGGTCGTTTTCAGGGCACTGCACCCCAGCATCCCATTGGCCCTCTTGGCCATGAGGGCACGCTGCTCACAGTCAACCTGTTGTCCCCCAGGACCCCCAGGTCCCTCTGTGCAGAGCTCCTCTCCATCACTCATCCCCGTCCTGTACTGCTGCGTGCCATTATTCCTCCTTGAGTGCTTCAGGGGAAGGTGAATTGTGCTTTCATTAAAACACGTGGAGTTGTGCTCAGGCCCCAGATCAGTGGGTGCATCTTTAACGAACAGGGGGAGTGCACCAGAAGCGCGGATCCTGAGAGGGAAAAGCAGACCCACGCCGAGGTCTGAACCCTCCTGCTCTGCTTTCCACCCAGAAATACTACGGCAGAAAATCCCCCACCGGTCGCGACGTGTGCCGGCTGCGGAAGGCGTATTACAGCGCCCGCCACGAGGCGGCCGCGCAGATCGACGAGATCGTGGGGGAGACGGCGAGCGAGGCGGACAGCAGCGAGACGTCGGTGTGCGACAAGGACGGCGGGCACGAGAAGGACGAGGACGTCATCCGCTGCATCTGCGGCCTGTACAAGGATGAAGGACTCATGATCCAGTGTGAAAAGTGCATGGTGAGGCCGGGGGACGCAGCGCGGGGCTCCGTCCCTGTACACCACAACCAGTGGAGCGTCTGCGTGGCTGAGAGCCCAGATAACCTCCACAGCCGTCATTTCCTCTCCAGGACTGAGAGGTTGTGTTCTCAGGAGGGGGGGGGGCTGTCATTTCTGAAGCCACCAGGCACTCCTGTCTGTAGGCAGACAGGATTTGAGCAGCTTCAAGCTCCTGCACTAACCGTTGCATTACAGATTGTGTTCTTCTTACACCACGCGAAACCCGTTTCCTTCGGGACGGTCGTTTTTATGCCTTCCTTAACACCCCTGGGAAAATAGAATTTGTCAAAAACGAATGTATCACAGCAATTTCTGATCGGGATACGTCTGCTTCCGTAGGTCTGGCAGCACTGTGACTGTATGGGGGTGAACTCCGACGTGGAGCACTACCTGTGTGAGCAGTGTGAGCCTCGGTCCGTGAATAGGGTAAGGAACGGCAGCAGACCCTTCATTGCTGCAGCTGCAGACTGAAGCACTTCATAGAACCGTAGGGGTTGGGAGGGACCTCAAGAGCTCATTGAGTCCAACCCCCACTTCTTTGATGTAGGTGCACCAGCACTGGCACAGCCCACGTGGGGCTCTTATTCCGCAGCGTCGTTCTCTTGGGATTAATTGTAGCCCCGTTCAGTGTCAATTTTTTTCCCGTCCTTGTGCCCCTCCAAACGAGTCAGCCCCATTTCTGCACCGACTGCAGTGCCACGGAACGTTCCTTCTCTTCTCTCCTGCAGGAGGTTCCCATGATCCCCCGTCCCCACTACGCCCAGCCCGGCTGTGTGTACTACATCTGCTTGCTGCGGGACGACCTGCTGCTGCGCCAGGGTACGTGGGCACCCCACAGACTGTGCACGGATTGCTGGCATCGCCTCCTTCCACATTTGTGGAATCAGAATCTTTGCTCCTTTGGGAGCGCCCCGTAGTGAGGAGCCCGAGCTCACGGTCTGGGCGGTGCCTTCAGTTCAGTTCTGTGCAGATGATGATCACCCTCCCTCCTCTTGTTGCTCCCGCTTCGGGTTTCCACCCCCCTTTGCAATTAGATCGCGTTAGTTTTAACGAAGCTGTTCTCTCCTCTGCCTTTTGGCGTGCTGCTCTGATGAGTTCCTTACAGGTGCTGTTCTGTGCCCACTGCCAGGTGATTGTGTCTACCTGATGAGAGACAGCCGCAGGACTCCGGATGGACACCCGGTCCGGCAGTCCTACCGGCTGCTGTCCCACATCAACAGGGACAAGCTCGACATTTTCCGCATCGAGAAGCTCTGGAAGAACGAGAAGTACGTTTTTGTGGAGCTGGAGGCATTGGGCTGGAGCCGCCTCTCAAAGCACAGTGATTTTCTTTTTAAAACACAAAACTGAGCGTGGTTAACTTGCAAAAGCGTGACGAATTCCTGCTTGTCTGTGCTGTGAGAGCACGACCGGGGAGGTGGAAATGGGACAGGAGGCACAGCTTGGTGTTGGAATAGGCTGAGAGTACACAGGGACACGAGCACTGCCTCGCTGAGCCCTTGTAGCGTCCTGAAATGCTCTGCCCTGTCCGTGGCAGCACGGCAAGGCTCGAAAGTCACAGTGGGAGTACTTCCACTGAGCGGAGGGGGTGACGTGGAAGGTGTGATCTCCATCGGAGCGCGCCCTGCGTCGCAGCCATTGCAGAAGTGCTAGATAGATAACACAGAAACAAGAGGGGGGCTTCTGGAAGCCGTCGTTTTGGTTTTTTGTTCTCTTGTGTTTCTCTCTTTTCCCTCCACGTCTCCGAGCAGAGAGGAGCGGTTCGCGTTTGGTCATCACTATTTCCGTCCGCACGAAACGCATCATTCCCCGTCTCGGAAGTTTTATCACAATGAGCTGTTCCGGGTGCCCCTGTATGAGATCATCCCCCTGGAGGCCGTGGTGGGAACGTGCTGCGTCCTTGACCTGTACACCTACTGCAAAGGTAAGGAGAAGCGATTCGGGACGCGCGCTGACGTGGTTCCTGCTGCAGAACCTGATGCGCTGACCCTTGATGTGTGCCTTCCCTGGAGCACGGTTCCTATTCTTCCCACCCTTCCCTTGTTTGGGGTCTGCAGGGAGGCCAAAGGGAGTGAAGGAGCAGGACGTGTACATCTGTGATTACCGCCTGGATAAATCAGCCCACCTCTTCTACAAGATCCACCGCAACCGTTACCCCGTGTGCACCAAGCCCTACGCCTTTGACCACTTCCCCAAGAAACTCACTCCCAAGAGGGACTTCTCCGTAAGTGATCTTCTCGTGGCTCCTTTTGCTGCTTCCAGAAGGTTGGATTTGTGTTCGAGGAGCCCCGTGGCTCTGAGCACGAGGCGTGGTAAACCACAAGGAGCCGACACACCGCACTCACAGCCCGGGTGAAAAACCTTGGCTCGAACCAAAGCACGGAGAGAAAAAATGACTCTACGCAGAGAATATGCACTTGGAAACTGAGCAGAGGCCGAGGGAATGGGGTGGGGGGGGGGGGGGATTCCAGCAGGGATCGACGGTCATTTTGTGGGAGTCATTCTCAACTGCAGAAAACCTCAGAATTCACTTTCCCATGAATTCAGTGCAGCTCTGAAGCGGTGCTGTGTGTGCCAGAGGAGCACGCGGCGTTCAGTGTTAACCGTCATCTTTGTTCTTCTTCTTCTTAGCCCCACTATGTCCCGGACAACTACAAGAGGAACGGGGGCAGGTGAGTCTCGGCAGCGGGGACGTGAGCGCTCCCCTTTGTTGGCCAGGAGCCCCGTGTCCTTCCCACACATTTCCCTGAGTGCAGTGGGAATAATAAACGGAGGTGATGCCACGCGATCCTCTGAGCTGACAGAAAGGGATCGGGGAACGAGGGAGAATCATGGAATCATAGGGGTTGGAAGGGACCTCGAGAGATCCTCGAGTCCAGCCCCCCAAGAAGAAGGGGGGGAGCGTTGGTGCTGGTGGGTGATGTGCTCAGAGCACAGAAGCCATTTTGCACGTTGTCAGGAGGAGCTGAGCGTGGGAGATGGAGAGCAGCGCCGTGCTGCCGTCCTGCCTTGCTGCCAGAAGGGGGATCCAGCGGAAGCGTTCCCCAAATCGCTCCTGGGCTGAAGCGCTTCTGCTTCGTTTTCAGGTCGTCCTGGAAGTCGGATCGCGCGAAGCAGCAGATCAAGGACTTGAACCAGGAGGAGGAACCTCTTCCGCTTCTTGAGGACGTGTTAGGAAACCAGGAGCAAGCTGCGAGCGAGGCCCCGAGCCTGGACGAGCCCGAAAAGGAGGCGGCCTCCACCGACACCGCTGAGACGGAGAAGAAAGCAGAAGAAGGAGGCGGCTCCGACAGCAGGCAGCCGTGCAGCCCGGAGGAGAGGAGGCACGTCCAGAGAGAGAGACTCAACCAAATCCTGCTCAACCTCTTAGAGAAAATCCCAGGGAAAAACGGTGAGCTCTCCTGCTGCGGTACCGCAGTGGGTTTGGTGTCGTTGCCTCCCTCGGCTCTCTGCAGAGCGCTCTGATCCCAGAGGTGCTTTTGGCTGAGTCTGTTTCGGATGGACACGATTAATGTCGTTGTTTTTCTTCGCGGTCATGTTTGCTTTTGCAAAAGGAGCATCTTGGAGAACGGAATTAATGCCGAGTACGTTTTGTGCGGTGCTGTAAGCAACCACTGAGCCCCTGAAGCCCCTCCGCCGCTCCTCGTTTACAGCTGAGGAGCGAAACGGGCACAGAGAAGGACAGAAGAGACCCTGGAAAGTGACGTGTGACTTCCAGGGAGGGCCTGGTGGTGGCTTCTGGTGGGGCAGAGGTTGCTGTGGGTTAGCAGGTCCCCGTTTTTAGTGGCAGTGTTAGTGTGGCTGTGACAGTGGGGGTGCAGGTCCCTGTTTTTAGAGGTGTTCTCACTGTGGCTGTGACAGTGGGGTGCAGCAGCCCCTGTGTTGCTGCTGTTCTGTGCCTTGGTGTGTTCCCTGCACAAAGTGATGCTGCAGTGCTCCTCGGAGAGGGCACGGGTCGTTCAAACAGAGCGGGTTGCACAGGACCTGGTCCGCAGGTGGCTCAGTACGGACGGATCCTCCTCCAAGGAGGATTAGGGCAACGTGGGGTCACCATCCTCACCGCAGCCCGTGGTCTGTTGCAGCTATTGATGTCACGTACTTGCTGGAGGAAGGATCCGGGAGGAAACTGAGGCGGCGCACGCTCACCATCCCCGACAGCAGCTTCAGGAAGTGATGGCACCGAGGTCTGGAGTCCGCAAGGTCTGCCGAGGACTGAGGGCAGGAGCCCAACCTGCTGTGCACCAGCCAAGGAAAAAGAGGGCAGCAGCAAACTGACAAACTTAACAAACAGTTAGCACTTAGATGTGTGGGGGGGCAGGTGGCCCTGCCCTGCTCTGCAGTGCTCTTATGGTGTGTGTGTTGTTGGGCGTGCCTTGTATTGATGTTAGGTACCGAGAAAAAAAAAAAAACAAAAAAAAAACCTCGTGGTTCTTGTCCAGGATGGTCAAATTTAATTTATTTTTGCTTGACGTTCCCACTCAGCGGAAGGAAAAAAAACAAAACAAAACAAAACAAAACGGGGGAGGTAAGAAGGACGAGGACTGACTGACCCCAAGGATATCCCCCAATTAAGCCGTGATTGTAACGAGGCACTGCGGGCACCGAAAGGAACCCAGGATTTGGGGGGGTGGGGGGGGGCTTAAAATGAGAGGCTTAAAGTGAAAGGTGTAAAATGAGAGGCTCAAAGTGAAAGGTGTAAAATGAAAGGCTTAAAGTGAAAGGTGTAAAATGAGAGGCTTAAAGTGAAAGGTGTAAAATGAAAGGCTTAAAGTGAAAGGCCGCCCTAAAGTCGTGGCCTCTGATTTGCACAAGTTCCCAGAAGTGAGCAGCGTGCACCTCCGGGCCGCGGTGAGCAGCGAGTCCCGAAGCCACGCTGGTGTGGGGCAGGAGGGGTTCAGCTGAGGCACTTGTTCTGCATCCTGCAGGGGGAGGGGGGGGTGGAGGGGATGGGGTACGATCTATTTTATTTTTTTCTCTTTTTTTTTTTTTTTCACTTTTTTTTTTTTTTTTTCCCCCCGCAGAGAAGTTTTATAAAAGCGAGTCAGATCCTGACAACGCCGTTGCTGTTGGTATTTTTTTTTTTTTTTGTTTTTGTTTTTTTGCTCAGCTGTGGTTCTCGTGCGTCTCGTGCGTCGTGCGGATTCGAATCTGTCCGAGAGCAAAAGGAGAGGAGAAAACAAACAAAACAAACAAAAAACTTCACTACATTGAAACCGTCGAGCAGTATTCGGAGCGAGTGTTCGTCGTGAGCTGTGGAGTATAGCGACTGCTAACACTACCCCTTGTGTTTGGTTGTACAGCTTCAGGTCCTCCGTCTCTTAATTCAGGAGGCAGCAGCGTGTCTGCATCGCACCCCCCCCCTCTGCCCCGAGGAAAAAGGGTTCGTAGGAGCACTCAGAGCACTCAGAGGAGAACTCAGAGCACTCAGAGAACTCAGAGGAGCACTGGGAGCACTGATCCTCGTCGCGGAGCAGCACGGCTCAGGCAAGGCTGCGTGGCACCGGGAGGGGCGGGGGCACTGCTGCCCCCAATGGCTTTGTTTGCTTTGTGTCTTTCAGACGTCCACACGCATATACAGTCCCTGTTTTAGGTGTTCTTCTAAGAAAAAAAAAAAAAACAAACAAAAAACGGTTTTTAATGTGCCAAGTTGTATATATATAGATATATATATATATATCTGCGTGGATGTAAAGCAATACGGCAGCTCCGTGTTCCTTCTGAGCGGACCAAGCTCGTCCTGAGTGTACATTCTTGTTGTTATAATTATTTTGCTCTTAGTGGAACATGACTCATTCCGTTGGCTTTTCCGTGTTGATTTGGAAAAAAAAAAAAAAAAAAAAAAGGAGGGAAAAAAATTAAAAAGGAAAAGAAAAAAAATTAAAAATATAATTGAATAAAATAAAAAGGAGGGGGATGGGAAAGAAAAAGAGGAGGAGGGGGGAAAAAAGGTGAAAGAGGAGGGGGGAAAGAGAGGGAAAAAAAGGAGAAAAAGGAAAAAGAAAAGAAAAGGAGAGAAAAAAAAGGAAAAAAGGAAGGAAAAAAAGGAAAAAAAAGGAGGGAAAAAAGGGGAAAAAAGGGGGGAAAAAGGAGGAAAAAAAGGAGGAAAATAGGGGAAGAATGAAAGGAAAAGAAAGGAGGAAAAAATAGGAAAAAAAAAGGAGGAAAAAAAAAGGAAAAAAGAAAAAAAGGAAGGAAAAAAAAAACCCTTTGAGAAAAAAAAGTATTTTATTAAAAAAAAAAAAAAAGAAATAAGAAAATAGTTTGGAATATTTTCTTACTGTAGAGAAGCACTGTACAGAACCAGGAACCCTGAGTATGAAATACTCGTGCGTGTGTAGGAGCGTGGCATGTCCCGACCCCGAGTCGTCCTCATCCTTTAGTTCCAAACGGAAATCGTCGTCTCCGATGGTGTTAAACACTAAAAAAATAAAAAATAAAAAATAAAAGGAAAAAAAAAAACCAAAAAAAAGGAAAAAAAAAAACAAAAAAAAAGGAAAAAAAAAAAAGAAAAAAGGAGAAAAAAAAAAACCAAACAAACCCACTTTTTAACGAATGAAGCGCGCTCAGAAGCGAGGCCGTAGCTCTGGCGTTTCATCTTTCTTTTGTTGAAAGACCGAAACGGAACCGTTTTTTAGACAATCAAAGCGTTAGGTGAGTGCAACGCGTCGTTCTTTTTCTTACTGGTGTAGAAATTAATGCCTTTTTTTTATTTGTGGGTTATTTGGAATGGCGGAGGAGCGCTGCGTCGCTGCGGATGGCTCTGAGCTCGTAGTCTGCATGGGTGTAGGCCGTGTGATTGCTGAAAATAAATGCTGCTAATATATTTCCTTTTTACAGAAGCATATCTAAATAGATCATTGTTTTGATGTTAATCTTTGTAAATTATGTATTACCAATTTTAACATTGGATGTCATTGCATAAAAAAAAAAAAGCGGAAAAAAAAAAAAAAAGTGAAGGAAAAAAAAAAAGGAAAAAAAAAAAAAAAAAAAAAAAGAAGCCTGCATCTCAATCCTGAGAGAGTCGAGTATTAAATGGAAAAGCTTTTCCTACCCCGTGGCTCCGTGGGCTGTCCTTCCCCGCGCCGTGCCCGACCCTCACGCACTGTGTCTCTTTTCAGATCCACGGTGCTGCTCCTGTGCTCGGCCCCGGACCGTGCAGTGCTCACACACGGACAGCTCAGAGCTCAGAGCTCAGCGGCTGTGAGCGCAGCCACGCACGGCTCAGCCACGCACGGCTCAGCTGCACCGCGGGGAGAGCAGTGCTGATGTGCCTGGAATGGATAGAACAGAGCTGGAAGGGTGAGAGCAGTGCTGATGTGCCCAGAGCAGAGCTCCCTGCAGCTCGGAGGGGATGGAGCAGAGCTGGGAAGGGTGAGAGCCGTGGTGATGTGCTCAGAGCAGAGTTGGAAGGGTGAGAGCAGTGCTCCCTGCAGCCCGGAGCAAATGGAGCAGAGCTGGGAAGGGAGAGAGCAGTGCTGCTGTGGATGGAGTGGATAAAGCAGAGCTGGAGAGGGTGAGAGCAGTTCTGCTGCGGATGGAGCAGATGGAGCAGAGCTGGAAAGGGTGGGAGCCGTGCTGATGTGCCCAGAGCAGTGCTCCCTGCAGCCCAGAGGGGATGGAGCAGAGCTGGGAGGGAGAGAGCAGTGCTGCTGTGGATGGAGTGGATAAAGCAGAGCTGGAGAGGGTGAGAGCAGTGCTGCTGTGGATGGAGCAGAGCTGGGAGGGAGAGAGCAGTGCTGCTGTGCCCAGAGCAGTGCTCCCTGCAGCGTGGAGGGGATAGAACAGAGCTGGGAAGGGAGAGAGCAGTGCTGTTGTGGATGGAGCAGAGCTGGGAAGGGAGGGCCAACCCCGGGCGCTCTGCTGTGTGTGATGTACCCGTGGAGCTGAGGGCATCTCCTGCTGGAGATCTCTGCCCACCGAGGCCTTCCTGAGCAGCTCTGCTCCTTTTCACTTCTGCGCCCGAGCTCCTCCTCATTTCCTGGAGCTGCTTTGCCGCTATCGCGGCATTTTCATAACATTACACCCCTCCCGTTACCAAAAGAATCATCCGGAAAGACGAAGAGGTGTGGGGAGCACACAGCGCGGTGTGGAACAGAGCGCAGCAGCAGAGAGGAGGGGTCCGGGACTGGGGGGCACCTCCGCTGCTGGCACTGCGTGAGCTGCGGTGCTCCTCCGGGCCTTCAGCTTCCCATGGCTCAAAAGCAGTTTCTGGGACTAAATGGGGCTTTTTGTCAATTAAATCACGTGGAGGAGCGGTTCTGATGGACACCCCGCGTCTCTCCTGCCTCTCTGTGCCATCCTCCGTCCCGCTGTCTCTTTTGAAGCAGAGGCAACTGTGCCACGGATTGCAGTGCTTTAAAAACCTCCGATGGAAAAAGCACCTGGATGAGCGTGCTGCTGCTCTGACCTCATTTCGGCGTCCAGAGGCGGTTGTGGCGTTCAATCAAACCTACTTAGGGCAACGCAGATAACGCTGCGATTAAAACACAGCATCCCTCGTCCGAGAGGAAGAACTCCGCGGAGGGAAATCGTAAAGCAGATGGCTCTCACCTCAAAGCAGAACGCTGCTCGTGGGATTCCTGACAACAGATCTGGGGCTGGGGGCCGCCCTCCCCCACAGCCCCACACCTCTCAGCCCCTCCCCGCTGCGGAGCTGCTCCTCTTTGCATCCCACCCTTGGGCTCTCCTCGAACCAGAGAGCCCAGCAGGTTCACGTGGAACAAGGAAAACTCAAAAGTCCTCTCGCTCGGAAAGCAGGAGGTGTAGCTCGGATGGAGCCGGGGGACCCTCTGCACACCCACCAGCAGCACAACATCCCCACGGACCACAGCCAGCCCTCAAAGCGCAGCCCCACACTGCACTGCTGCAGCCGAGCACTCTGAGTCACAGCCTTTATTTCCCCTGGAAGGAGCCGCTCCCCGCGGTTACAACCAGGTACACAGCGACGGGGCCGGCGTGGGGCGAAGCGGGGCGCGTGGAATCGGCGGCAGTGTCGGGATGTGATGGCACAGAGCACGAGGGACTGCGAGGAATGCACGGGGACGGGGCTGGGACAGCAGCCACACGAGCTGACCGCACGGAGCAGAGGGCACGGCGGTGCGATCCCCCCGCCGGACCGCCAGCCCTGGAGGTGCTGGAGATGGGGCAGGGGGGCTGCAGGCTCAGCTGCTTCCTCGGCTCTCCTCCTCCTCACAGAATCAGAGACGTGTAGCTCACGGGAACCAGGCCAGTGCTGTTCCCACGGCAGCAGCGGATCCAGTCCTCGTCCACGGTGGAGAGCAGCTGCAGAACGTCCCCTTTGTGGAAGCTCAGGTGACCGTCAGCAGCACCGGTGTGGTCACACAGCGCCCGAACCGCTCTGCACAACCAACACCGTCAGAGATCCGTGCCCCCACCAGCAGCTTTCCACCCCCCCCCCTCCCCCCCACATCGCCCCACATCACCTGTGGGGCTGCGGCGACTCAGGCACCTTCTGCTCGGGCTGTTCTGGGGCACGGTGCTTCTCGGCTGCCAACCCCTTCACCACCACGGCCAGGACGCGTGAGCTGGGGGACAGCCAGCTGGAGGGTCTCCTGCACGAGGCAAAGGAACCCCACGCTCAGCTGGGAACGCTCTCCCTACCCAGCTACAGCCACTGTACGGAACAGACCACGAGCCAGCAAGCTGCTGGGGCCGCGAGCACGCGTGTAGGAGCAACATTTCCGCATCCCCCCACCCCCGATTGAACCCTGAGAGGAGCTCCACCACCACTGAGCCCCACCCACGAGCTCCCGCTGCCCCCCCAGCCCTCCCTGCCCCACTGGGGCTCACCTGGATCTCACTGAGATGCAGTCGGGGCTGGGAGGAGAGCTCCTGGCGGTGCTGGCTCCGAAGAGTCGGCCCATCCAGCTGCCCCTGTCCGGGCCGGGACCGCGGCTCGCTGCGTGGGGCAGCGCTGCCTGGCTCCTGCCTGCTCCACGTGCCAGGGAAGCAGCCGGGGGGTCCTCTGCAGCAGCTCGGGGGGGTTCTCCAGCCATCAGCACGAGGTCTTCGGGGGAAGAGGTCCCGGAGGTGTCGGCACTGCCGCTGGAGTCGGGACTGGAGAGTTCAGGGATAGCTTTGGTCTGAAGCAGCTGCAGCTCAGTGCCTTTACGTTCCCTTGGAGGGGTTTGAGGTGGAGCTGCCTGGCCAGGGCTGGGATCCCCCGCCGCCGTCCGCAGCTTCATCCACCAGACGAAGGGAAACCTCTCCGTGCTGGGAGCAGCGTAAATCCTGGAGGCCTGGCTCAGCTGGGCCCACCAGCCGCTGGGGCCAGCCCCTGTATCCCACGGGGCTGCCTCAGCCCTCACGTTCCCCGGGGAGCTGTCAGCTCCCAGGAGAGCGCGGCTGAGCTGGTCGCCCCAGCGCAGCACGTGCTGCAAGGTGTGCTGCAGGGCAGCCCCCACCTGCGAGCCGGGGGGAGGGCCGTGCACAGCCGCGTGGCACTGGGACCGAGGGCTCTCCTCTGCTGCGGGTGCCCTCCCCACGGTGTCGGGGGGCAGCTCGTCCTCCGCCCCCCCCCCTGGGGTGCCGCGTTGCCCCTCCAGCGGCCGCGCAGCCCCCTGAGCAAAGCGACGGGCGGGAGATGGGGGCGACTCCGGTCGGCGCGACAGAGGTCTGACATCCACGGAGAGGTGGTGATGCTCGAAGAGCAGGTCGAGGTGGAAGGTGAGCACCGAGAGGGGCTGGAGGAGCAGCAGCAGCTCGTCGGCGAGGTGTGGCAGGGGGCCCTGGCTCAGGGCGAAGAAAGCCGTGGGAAAATACAGCGCGGAGACGACACCTACAAAACAGGGACAGCGCTGCAGGGCTGGGAAGCGTCCCCGTCCCTTACCCACAGAGCCCTCCCGTCCCAGCAGGTCAAAGAGGGCTTTATTGGGGGTGCCTTGATCGCCCTCATCCTGCAGGACCGCCCTCCCCCTCTGGAAGTCCTGGCCCAGCACTGCGTGTGCGGCAGGTACAGGAGGCACCGCCCCAGCCCCACGCGCAGACGGGGACTCGTGACGTGGTGGGGAGCACTGCGTCCTACCTGGGCTGTTCTGCAGGTGGGAGACCCACTGCTCCAGCTGCTTCGTACTGCACAGAGCAAAGGAAACCCGAGTTAGGGGTCCCAGGGCCGCGCCGCAGCCTGCCGCCGCAGCAAGGCCAGCACTCACTTCAAAAGGCCGAGGATGAAGGCGTGAAACTTCTGCCTGGTGCTGCTGAGAGGGGCCAGCCCGGCCACGCGCCAGCACAGGGCGTGGAGGGAGCGGCTGTTGGGGCCTGTGGGGCGCACACAGACCCACAGTATCACTGCTCCGGGCACCAACGCTTCCCAACCAGAGGTCGGGAAGGAAAACAGCCCCGAGCCGCCCATCCCCAGCCCCCACCCCCCCCCCCCCCGCACCCACCTGTCTTCACGGAGGCTTCCACCACGCTCCAGGGGGAGTTCCTCCTCTGCCCCGTGATGACGTCCTTCTGGAAGGGCTTCAGCCCGTCCTCCACCAGGCCGCAGAGCGCGGGGCACAGCGTGTGCAGCAGCAGGTAGCCCACGTCGGGGCTGAGCCAGCTGTCCCCCAGCTGGGCCTGGAGGGAGCAGGGGGGGGGAAAAGATGCTGGGGGTGGGCGCTGGGGATGGAGGAGGGGGGGGTGACATGTCCCAGAGCCCCTCCTCCCTTCCCCTCACCTTCTGCACCACGTTCCGCGCGGAGCTGAAGTGCGCGATGACTTTATCCACGGCGGTGCTGACGGCGATGAGCAGAGCTGACAACCCACGGGGGGGGGGGGGGAGGGGGGGGAGCGTGTCACCGCCGAGCGCCCACGGTGGGGGGGTCCCCACAGCTCCGATGGGGCGGCCACCAAAGCAGGGGGAAGGGGCACAGGGGGTGCGTGTGGGGCCATGGGGGGGGGGAGGGGGGAGTGTAGGCTTCAAGGGGTGCATGTAGTCCATGGGGGAGGGGGGGGCAAAGGCTTCTGGAGGGGCCCATAGATTTCAAGGGGGGCATGTGGGGGGGGATGTAGGCTTCAAGGGGGGCATGTAGTCCATGGGGAGGGTGGGGGGGGAAAAGACCTCTGGGGGGGCCCACAGACCTTAAGGGGGGGCATGTGGGCTTCAAGGGGTGCATGTAAGCCACGGGGAGGGTGGGGGGGGGGCCTACAGACCTTAAGGGGTGCATGTAGGCTGCAGGAGGGGGGGGGGGCTGTATACCTCAAGGGGTGCATGTGAGCCATGGGGGGGGGGGAGGGGGGGGCTTTGTAGGCATCGAGGGGTGCGTGTAGGTCGCGGGTGGGGGGGGGGGGGGGGTCAAAGACCTCAAGGAACGCCCTCAGGCCGCAGCAGACGCCCATAGGGCTCAGGGGAAGCGCGCAGGCCGCACGAGGGCCCTTAGGCCGCGCAGCTCCGCCCCTCCCCCACCCCCCCCGTCCCGCCCCTCCCCCACCCCCCCGTCCCGCCGTGCCCGGTACCGGTACCGGTACCTTTCTTCTGCTCCGCCACTGCACCGCTCGGTCCGTCCGGGCCGTCCCCGCGGGGCTGCGCCGCTCCCGGAGCTCCGGAGGAGGTGACGGTGGGGGAGGGCCGCGCTGCGGGGAGGGCCGGGGCCTCAGGGCCGCCCCGCACCGCTCCGCGCGGAACGGAACGCGGCTGAGGAGCGCGGGGGGGGAACGGGGCGGGGGAGAGCCCACCGCGCCGGGAAGCGGAGCCGGGACGGGGCGGCTCAACCATGGAGACCGCGGAGGGGGGGGGAGGGGGAAGGGCGGCGGCGGCGGCGGCGGCGGCGGGGGGGGGGAAGGGCGGCTCTCGGGGCCCGCCCAGGGCACTTCCCCGTGGGGCGGACGGGGAGAGGGCACCCCCAGACCCCGCGCACCCCCTCTGTCCCCGGAGCCGCAGAGCTGAGTGAGGGACGGAGAAACCCACGCGTGAAAAGCAGTGACACGCGGGGCCGTATCCACGCCGCGCAGCTCGGCTCCATGCACAGACAGGCAGAACCCCCTCCCCCCTCCCTCCCCCTCCTCTTCTCTCCCCCTCCCGCATGCAGCCCCCCCTCCCCTCCCCCCCCCCCCCCGCATGCAGCCGTTGCTCGGTGCCCCAATGAGGGTTCCCCCCCTCCTGCCTCCCCCCCCCCCCCCCCCGGGCTGGCAGCCTCTCTTACCCTCCTGATGCGTCTCCTCTCCGTGCTCGGCCTCTCCCGACCCCCGCGGGTCCCCCCCGGACCCCCCGCTCCTCCCGGTCCGCGTGTCACCGCCGCAGCGCTCCCCGGGGCGGCTCTGCAGGGGCAGCTCCGCATCCCGCGGCCGTCCCTCCGCGATGGGCTGCGGTGCGGCTCGGGGTCCCCTCTGCTCCCGGTGGTCCTCGGGGGCTGCCGGCAGCCGTCCCCCCCCCGACCCTGCGGAGGACGCCCACCCGGAGCCGTCCGACCTCCCCGGGGGTGCGGGTGGGCGCTGCGGGGCCGCCGTTTGCCCCTTGGTTTTGTTGGAAGCGCTGCGGTAGCGCAGCTCTTTGAACGTGGTGATCTCCTTCTGCCCGGAGCTGGAAGCTCTCCCCGCCCCGTCCCGCTGGGGCTGCGCCGGGTCCGGGCTGGCAGCGCCGGGCAGGAGCTCCGCGTGGGGCGGCAGCTCGGTGTCGGGCGAGAACACGATCAGCCAGTCGCTTCGGTCCACCCTGGAGGGGACGGGAGCGGCCCCGGCGCCGCTCCTCTTCCTCTTCTGGGCGAGCTCGTGGAAGGAGGTGATGTTCTTCTTGGCCGCATCCCCGCACAGCTCCGCGCCGGGCTCGGGCGGGGCCGGCCGCGCTGCTCCGTGCCCGTTGAGGAGCTGCAGCCGCCTCTTGGGCCGCGGTGGGACGGGGGGGGGAACGCTGCTCCGCTCCCAGCGGCGCGGCACAGCCGGCGGTGCGGGGTCGGGGTCGGGCACGGGGTTGCAGTTGGGGTCGGGGTCGGGCAGGGGGTTGCAGTTGGGGTCGAGGTCGATGCGGGTGTCTGCGCTCCGCCGCACCGGAGAGGTTTCGTCGTACTGCGAGTCGAGCGAGCCGCTGCTGCAGAGGCTGTCGGGGCTCTCCCCGGGGGGGTCCTCCGCTCCCCGCAGCGCTGCGGGGTTCGGGTTCGGTCCGTCCTCTGCGGGAACGGCGCTGGGCGGCTCCGCGGGGGATCGTTCTGCCGAGAACCCTCTGTAGTACACGGACACCGGGGACTCATCCAGGCTGAGATCCGAGCAGCTGCTGAGCGAGGAGGAGGTGGAAGGCGGATCGCAGGGGGATGCCGCCTCCTCCCCGCCGCGGGGGCAGCGGAAATCCTCCGGGACCGCCCGGTTCCGCAGCCCCGGTTCGGCGTGGGACTCGCAGCAGTGGCATTTCGAGGAGGGATTGTTGGAATTGGCATCCACTTGCTCGCAGCTCTCCCGGCAGCTGCCGCAGCACTTCTGGCCCCCGCTCCCCGCGCTGTCCCGGAGCTCCGGGTGCCGGGAGAGGTGCAGCCCCAGGGAGATGTGCTGCAGGTGGATGTGGTTGAGGTTGCACAGCAGCCCTTTCTTCGGGGCCAACATGACGCTCGTCCTCCCGGGGAGCAGCGGGGGCTCCCCGCTCACACCATGCGGACCCTCCCGGCGCCGGGGGCCCTTCCGAGCAGCGCAGACCTGCAGGAGAACCGACGGGGACCGAGGATGCGGCCGCCGATCCCCGGGAGGCACCGAGCGGGGAAGGGCCGCGGGGCCGCAGCGCTTTGCGGGGCGGGGAGCGGCTCCGTCAAGGAGAAAACGCCCTTGAAACGTCAACCGGAGCCTCCGCCGCCGGATCGGGACCCCGTGGGGGGGCTCTGAGGACGGAGCATCGCCGGGAGGAAGCGAGGACCCACGCGGGAGGACCCCACGCGCGGCCGCAGCCCGGCAGCCGTCACCGCGGCATTGTGCCGCATTGCTCCGAGCATCCCACCGCTGCAGCAGCCGCAGCGCGCCCGCACCGGGGCCCCATCCTCTCGGGGTAACCCGCTTCTCCCCCCGACCCCCACCCCCCCCCAACCCCACCCTGCGACCACCGCTCCCGGATCCCTCAGGAGAACCGCGGACCCCCGCCCCCCCCCCCACCCCCACCCCCCCCACGCTCACCGCTCCGCGCTGCGGCGGCTCCGGCGCTGAATGCGGCGGGGAGGGGCTGCACCGCACCGCCCACCCGCGTCGTGGGGGTGGGAATAGATGGTGAAGGGGGGGGGGGGGGGGCAGGGGGTGGTCCGTGGACGCGAGAGGCAGCACAGCAATAAATTACGTTTATTGACACACAGTGCGACGGCACCGAGAGAGGAGGGGGGGGGGGGCTCCCCCCCCCCCCCCTCCTCTCTCGGTGCCGTCGCACTTCAGCGAGGAGAGGTAAAGCAACCCACGGGGTCGGAGAGCTGCCCTCACTTCTGACGCTTATAGATCTTCCTCGCCAGCCCCAGGAAGATCTCCTTGGGGAGTCGGTTCGAGCGTTGGTCGATCAGATCCCGCAGGCGCCGGTAGCTGCTCTCCTCGTACCGCGCGAACAGAGCCTTCATCCCCACGCTCTCGTACAGCTCCTTCACCTTCGCCACCTTCTCGGGCTCCTTCCGCCCGTAGTTCTCCTGGGAAGGCAGCACCAAGGGGTTGAGGCACTGCGGGGCTCTCCGTACAGAGAGAAGGGGGGGATTTGGGGGGGGGGTTTGGGGGGGGTCCGTACCTCCAGGACCCGGCGCTGCGCGGGGGTGATGTGCTGCAGGCACTGCACCACCAACCAGCTGCATTTGTTGTCCTGGATGTCGGTGCCCACCTTCCCAGTGAGAGCGGGGTCGCCGAAGCAGTCCAGGTAATCGTCCTGAGAGGGGACGGGAACGGTGAAGCAGTGCCCGAGTTGTGCGGGATCGGGGGTATTTTTGGGGGGTTCGAGGTGGAGGATGGGGGGGGGGGGGGGGGCCTTCCTACCTGGATCTGAAAGAACTCCCCCATCTCCAGTAAGATCACTTTGGCGTTCTCGTGCTCCTCGCGACTGTCGATGCCGACCTTGGAGGAGCCGGGTTTGTTTTTACACCTCGCTCCGCCTGGTGCCCCCCCCCCCCCCGTCCCCCCCCCCCAGCCCCCCCTCCCCACCCCTCCATACAGCTCACCATGTACATGGCAGCGGCCACGGGCAGGTAGAAGGAGTAGAAGGCGGTTTTGTACTTCACGATGGCTTTGTACCTGCAGCACGGAGCGGGGCTCAGCGGCCACGCAGGGCACAGCGAGCCGCCCGAGCCCGTGGGCTTCTTTACCTCTCCTCGCTGAAGTGGCTCAGATCCACCTTGGAGACCGGAGCCGTGATGAGGTCCAGCATCTGCCCCAGCTCCGTCTGGTAGGCGGTCTGAAGAGGGAAACCCCAGTGCGCAGCCCCAAATCAGACCGGAGCGGGGACACAGCGTCACACGGAGACAAAGGGGAAAGCTGAGATCCCAGTGCTGCTGTGGGGGGGGGGGGGGGGGGGGGGGGGGGGCTCAGGAACCCCGGGGGGGGGGGGGCTCAGGAACCCCGGGGGGACCGCACCTGCAGGAAGAGCTCCAGGAGCTGCACGTAGTACGGCCGCTGCCCGCAGTACTTCTTCAGCATCCTATACACCGATGACTCGAGGAGGAAGGCGTCGTTGATGGCGTCCAGACCGATCCCCTCCTGCCCGGGGGGGGCACGAAGCGTTCAGGGCACGCAGCAGATGACCCCGCAGCCCACCCCCCCCACACCCACCCACCCCCCCCCGTGCTGACAGCCCCGCTGCTCCCACCTTTTTGTACCAGCACGGCTGCCCCGGCGCGTGAGGGACTGATCCATGATATCGTCGGCCACCAGGAAGAAGGCCTGGAACTGCGGGACGAGCGTTGGGGGCGGCTGAGTGTGTGTGTGGGGGGGGACACCCCACATCGGCCCCGCAGCGGGAACGCGGGCACTCACCAACTCGATGCACCATCCCACAGCCAGCGCACACCGCAGGCTCTCGGGGTCCCTCTGCTCCGGCCCCGCCAGCTCCCGGTACGCGGCCACCACCGTCATTCCACGGTTCCATTTCCCACCGGGAGCGTTGTACTGCAGCACCTGAGCACGGCAGCCGTCAGCACGGGGGGGGGGGGGCCGGGCCCAGTGCCCCCCAGTCCCAGTACTGCCGCTCCCGGTGCCCCCCCAATCCCGGGACTGCTGCTCCCGGTGCCCCCCCAGTCCTGGGAATGCGCTCCCAGTGCCCCCCAGTCCGGTACCTGCCAGTCCCAGTACCCACTGATCCATACCATCAATCCCAGTACCCATCAGTCTCAGTTTTGCTTGTCCCAGTACTCAGTCATCCAGTACCCCCCAGTCCCAGTACTTGCTGGTCCCAGTACCCCCAGTCCCATACCCATCTATCCCGGTACCCCCCGGTCCGGTACCCCCCGATCCCGGTACCCCTGATCCCGGTACCTCCCCGGTCCCGGTACCCCCGATCCCGGTACCCCCCGATCCCGGTACCCCCGGTCCGGTACCCCCCGGTCCCGGTACCCCCCTGATCCCGGTACCCCCGGTCCCGGTACCCCCTGATCCCGGTACCCCCTGATCCCGGTACCCCCCGGTCCCGGTACCCCCGATCCCGGTACCCTCGGTCCCGGTACCCCGGTCCGGTACCCCCTGATCCCGGTACCCCCCAGTCCCGGTACCCCCCGGTCCCGGTACCCCCTGATCCCGGTACCCCCCCGGTCCCGGTACCCCCCCGGTCCCGGTACCCCTCTCACGTCCTCACCTCCTTCAGCCGCGCCACAGCGTCGCCCACCTCCGGTCTCGATCCCGTCGTCCGTCAGATCGCGGACGATCTGCGGGAAGAACTCCGCGAACCGCTCCGCTCCGCCGCGGGGTCCGCCCCGTCCCGCGCTCATGTTGGTACCGCGGCGGTGTCCGCTCCGCGCCGCTCCGAGCCCCGCGACCTTCGGGGCCGCTCCGCCCGGCGCCGCGCGGGGCGTTCTGGGACACGTAGTTCGTATCGGAAGCGGCGCCGCGTGCAGCGCCGCCGCGAGGACCACAAGTCCCAGAGTGCACCGCGCGGGGAGGAGGCGGTGCCGGGCGCCCCCGAAGCCTGCGCTGATTGGCTGTTTCTATCGTATGAGGATGGGCCCAAGGAGGCTGAGCCAATAGCGAAGCGGGGAGGGCGGGACCGAGGCGCGTGATTGGTGGAGAGGGCGAATGGAGCGAGGGCGCGGAGGCGGCGCGGGGGCGCGGAGGGGCGGTCACCGTCGGGGTCGCCCTTTTACGGGGGGGGGGGGGGGGGGGGGGGGGAGGGGGGCACCGCCGCGCCCCATTAACCCCTCCCCCCCCCCTCCTCCCCCCGCGATTGGTGCTGCGCTGAGCCGCCGTAATCCGCTCAGCTCAGCCATTGCCGCTGTAATCAATCGGTGCCCTAATCCCCCCCCCCCCCCACCGCTGGGGACGGGGGGGCTCCGAGCGGACGGAACCCCAGAGGGGGGGGGGGGGGGAGAGAGGAGGGAATGGGGGGGGGGGAGGGGACGGACGGAAGTTTGGACGGAATGACATTTCCGGGACGTCGCCCCGTGGGCCCCCGGTGCCGCCGTCGGTTTTGACCCGGAGCGATTCGGTGCCGTCGGGAATAATCGAATCAGAGCGACACCGTTAAGCGGCTCCGAGCGGAGCGCGGGCACAGAGCTCAACTCCTGCCCCCCCCCCCCCCTCCCCCCCCCCGCCCCCCCCGCAACACTCCGTTAATCTCCGCGGTGCTGAGAGTCCGCTCTGCAATCAGCGGTACCGACCCCCCCCCCCCGAACAACCCCCCCGGGTTAATAGGGAGAGAGGAAAAATGAGCACAGATTAAACGCATTAATCCCCGGGGCTCAAATTGGGGGGGGGGGGGGGGGGGAGGCGGGGGGGGCACTTCTGCTCTACTCCTTCCCGAGGCCACGGGGGGAGGTTCCCCCCCTCCCCCCCCCCCCCCCTGCCCCACCCCCCACCCCACCTCGGGTGCTGTGCTGCAGGTGATGTGGGCACACCCCGCCGGGACCCATTGCTTTGGGGGAAAGGGGTGGGGGGGGGGGGGGGCTGCCCCAATCCCCCCCCCCCCCCTTCGCGGAAGGAGACCCCGCAGCCCGGCTCAGAATCTCTCTTTATTATGGAAACCCATTATGTACAACCACCAAAAAAATAAAAAAAACGCTTTGAAATTCTCTGCGATATGAAAACTACCGAAGCTCTGTACATCGTACATCGACTGTCGCGAGGGCGCGGGGGGGGGGCGGGGCGGGGGGGGGGGGGGCATGGTTTCAGAGACGGCTCCCCCGCGGCCCTCCCCCCCCCCCACGCGCCTCCAAACCGCCCCTGGGGGTCCCCCCCGGTTGGGGCTGTGCTCCCGGGGGTCTCCAGTGGCCGCGAGCGTGGGGCGGTGGTCGCTGCTCTGTAGGGGACCCCACGAGGACACCCCCCCCCCCCCCCCCCCGAGGTGGCACAGCGCATGCGCAGAGCCCTGCCCGAGGGGCTGCGGGAGGCACCGACCACGGGGGGGGGGGGGAAGGGGGGTGAGAAAGGGGGGAGAGGGGAATTGGATGGGATTGAGGGGGAGGGGGGTTCAAGTCCGTGAAAAAAAAAAGGCAGTGTTGGACGTCCCCCACGCGCGTGGCTTCCTCACACCCCGAACGCGGCGGGGGGGGGGGGGGGGGGGGGGGGGGGGGACACGGGAGGAATCGCTTTGGAAATAGGACCGCACGGAGCGCGACCCCCACCCGCTGCGTGGGGCCGCTGAGCGGCAGCCGAGCCCCGGAGCGCACTACAAAGCCACGGGTCCTGCAGCGGAAAGCGGCGCGGGGGGGGCGGGGGGGCTCGGGGGGCTCAGGGCGGGGGGGTGGGGGGGGGGGGGGGACACTACTCTGACCGGGACTGCTAACACGGCGGAGCCCAAAGCGACACGAAGCGGAGCTCTGCTGCTCGACTCACACACACTGCTGGCTACTGGCTCGGGGGGACGGGGGAGGGGTTGGGGGTGTTCCCCCGGGATGTGGGGCTCGGTGCGTCCCGGGCCCCACGGAACCGCGGGAGCGAGGAGGGGCACCGGGGAGAGCCGCCCTCCCCCGGCTCGGCACCGCCAGCTCCCGGTACCGCTGTGCTGGGGGGGGGTCCCGGCCCCGCCCGGCCCCACGCACCGCTCCCGGACCCCCTCTGCCCCTCTCCCTCCCGTCCCAAACGGCCGAAGCGCAGCGCGGCTCCGGTGGGGTTGGGGGGCGACACCCCGGATCTGGGCGCGAGGGGAAAGTCCCGGTCCTGAAGCAGAAGCCGCTGGGACCCCGCGGAGGATTTTTTGGGGTGAGGGCTGTGCCCTGCAGGGCCTCGAGGGGTGCAGCAGAGCCCCCCTCCTCACTCCGCCGCCCACGAACCCCCCCCCCCCCCCCCCCCGGCACCCCACTCACCTCGCCGTCCCTCGGCCGGGCGCTCCGCTCCCACGGCCGCCGTCGGGGGTTCACATGTTGGACGGCAGTTTGGGTTTCCCCGTTTCCACCTCAGGGCTGAAGGCCACGGAGCCCTTACGGGACGGAGCCGCCGTCTGCCGCGGTGCCGACACCGGGGACTGCGGGCCGGGGCGGTTCGGCTGCGCCGGAGATCCCGAAGGCGTCGGCTGCGGGTGCGGGAGCCCCGGGCCCGGTTTGGCGACGAGTCCGGCGACCGAGGGGGACGATCTGCGGGCCAGGCTCCCCGCGGATTTCCTGCCCCGCTGCAGGGATCCGCCGTCCGCCTGCTGGGCGACTTTATCGGGCAGGGACGGCTGCGAGGCCGACAGGAGGCGGACGTCCCGCGTGAGCCGCCCCACGGGCAGCCCCTGGATGCTCCGGTGCTTCACCAACTGCTGCGGCTGCATCAGCAGCGACACGTGGGAACCGGTGGCCCGGGACAGGCTGTAATGCAGAGTCCTCCCCGTCGGCAGCGCCTGCTCCGAGCCGGGGGACGGGGCCCCCGCCGCCTGCTGCAGCAGAGAGGTGGAGACCGAAGCTCCGCGGGACTTGGAGAGCTGCGGCTGGGGTCCCCCCCCACCCCCCCCCGCCGGGGGCTGCGTGGCCGTCGTCTCCCCCTTCTGCCCCACGCGTTGGGGGCCCTGCGCGGCGTGGCCCGGCCGCTGGGCGCCGCTTTCCGGAGCCGCGTGGGGCTGCGGGGCGGGCGAGGACGGCGAGGCGGCGGCGGCGGCGGCGGAGATGGGGGGGGGGGTCTGCAGGTGGGACGGTGCCCCCGAGGGCGAGCTGACGGAGGAGGGCCGCGAGCCCCCCAGGCTGGGCTGGGAGCGACGCACCGCTTTGGGCAGCAGAGCGGCGTCGGGGGACAGCGGGCTGGAGATGGACGAGGGCGGCAGGAAGATGTGCGCCTGCAGGCTGTGCTGGTGCGTCAGGGCGATGGCCACGTTGGTGGTGGCCGCGGCCGTCTGCAGCGGAGCGTGCACCAGCGGCTCCCAGATGACCGGCTTGCCGCTCAGCTCCCGGCCCAGCGTCATCTGCTGCAGCTCCTGGATGTTGTGGGCCACGTCCTGGTCGTGTTTCACGATCTGCTGGATCATCTCGGTGTTCATGGGTCCCGCGCCGTGCTCGGCGCGCTTGCGGAGCAGGATGGAGTTCTTCTTGCCTGGGGACGGGGGACGGTGGGGAGGGGCAGGGAAATGGCACTGGATTGAGGGATCGAGGCTTTTTGGGGCGGGGGGGGGGGGGGGGGGAGAGGGCTTCGGCACGGAGGGAGAAGGAGCGAAGCCCCGATCGCAGGGGCTCCAGGATGCAGCTCGGGGCCGCGGTCCCGTTTGTGCTCAGCGGGAAAAAGGGGGACGAGGATGAGCAGCGGGGTGGTGCCCCCCCAGGGCAAATGTGAGCAGGGGTGGGGAGGAGCAGAGCCCACCCCACCCAGGGCAAATGTGAGTGGGGGGCTGAGGAGCAGAGCCCACCCCACCCAGGGCAAATGTGAGCGGGGGGGGCAGGAGCAGAGCCCATCCCCCCCAGGGCAAATGTGAGTGGGGGGCTGAGGAGCAGAGCCCACCCCACCCAGGGCAAATGTGAGCGGGGGGGGCAGGAGCAGAGCCCATCCCCCCCAGGGCAAATGTGAGTAGGGGGGCTGAGGAGCAGAGCCCACCCCACCCCCCCCCAGGGCAAACGTGAGTGGGGGGAGGGGGAGCAGAGCCCACCACGGCCCATCGGTGCTGCTCAGATCCCACCCGGCAGCGGAGTGGATCCCTGCGGGTGGACCCCCCCCAATCACGGGTGGGGGGCTGTGGGGCCGCTGCTCACCGATGCGGTCCAGCCGGTCCATGGCCACGGTCTCGAAGGCTCTGCGCATCATGGGGTACTCCTCCAGGACCTCGTTGAAGTTGTCCACGGACAAGGAGTAGAGGCGGCAGTACGTGTCGGCACGCACGCTGGCCGTCCGCCTGCCCCGCGTCAGCAGGCAGATCTCTGCCGAGAGAGGTGTGGGGCTGAGGGGGACGTGGGAGCCGTCCCCAACCCAGCGTGTCCCCCCCCCCCAACCCCGACCCCCCATCCCGCACGGGGTCGGGCGGCTGCGGGGTTCGGGGTGCCGGGAGCTGATCCACCACGCGTCGCTCCCGTCCCCTCACCCCCAAAGTAGGATCCGTCGGACAGCTTGGTCTCCTTGTTGCCCTTGGTGAGGATGCTGACCACGCCGTGCTGGATGAAGTACATCTTTTTGCCCACGGTGCCCTCGCGGATGATGAAGTCCCCGGGCTGGAAGACCTCGAAGCGCAGCTTGGTGAGCATGGCGGTCACGAAGTTGGGGTCGGCGTTGGCGAACAGCGGCATGTTGGCCACCAGGTTGCGGCAGTTGAAGTTGATGATCTCCTGCGAGGGGCGGGGAGCGGCTCAGCGACCCCGTAGAGACCCCATACTGCCCCCGCGGCGGCCCCATAGCGGCCCCGCACCTCTTTGAGCGGCTCGCTGAGCTCCCCCAGGATGTTGTCCTCGTCGAACATCTTGCCCTGGTAGCGGTGCTCGTAGTACTCGTGGATGCGCTGCCGCGTGTCCCCCGGCAGTTTGTGGAAGGACATGTACTGCTCCACCTGTTTGTACTGCGGGGACGGCACCGAGCCGCGTCGCGACGGAGCCCCCACCCCACAGCCCCCCCCCCCCCAACCCCCCCACGGGACGCCCCATAGCGGCGGACCCCCGCGCTCAGGCGGGACGTGAGCCACGCCGCAGCACCGATGGGTCATCCCAGTCCAACTGGGGGGCCCGTCCCGCACGGGTTTGGGGTCTGAGCGGCGGGGCTGGGTTGGGGGGGCACACCCCACTGACCTTCTCCTGGTACTGGCGTCGGGACGAGTCGAGCGATTGGATGAGGGCGGTGGCGTGGCCGATGAACATGGCGTAGCACGTGGCCCCCACGATCATGCTGAGCATGGTCAGCCACACGTCGGTCATCCCCTCGGGCGCCTGCTGCCCGTAGCCGATGCACAGCATGTGGCTCATGGCCTTGAACAGCGCGTGGGAGTACTGCTTCCCCCACGAGTCGTTCTGCGGGGACACGGAGCGGCCGCAAGATGAGCCCACGCCGACCCCCTCCCCACACCCACGGGAGTAAAGCACCCTGCGAAGGGCAGAGCTCCGCGCAGGGACCTTGGGGATCCTTTTTTGGGGGGGATCCTGGGGTGTGGGGGATTCCTTTGTGCCAGGACCTCGGGGATCTTTTTGGGGGGATCCTGGGGTGTGGGGGATTCCTTTGGGCCGGGACCTCAGGGATATTTGGGGGGGGATCCTGGGGTGTGGGGGATTCCTTTGGGCTGGGACCTCAGGGATATTTGGGGGGGGATCCTGGGGTGTGGGGGATTCCTTTGGGCCGGGACCTCAGGGATATTTGGGGGGGGATCCTGGGGTGTGGGGGATTCACGTGCTGGGACCTCGGGGATCTTTTTGGGAGGATCCTAGGATATGGGGGATTCATGTGCTGGGACCTCGGGGATCTTTTTGGGGGGATCCTGGGGTGTGGGGGATTCCTTTGCACTGGGACCTCAGGGATATTTTGGGAGGGGGCCCTGGGGTGTGGGGGATTCCTTTGGGCTGGGACCTTGGGGATCCTTTTTTGGGGGATCCTTGGATATGGGGGATTCATGTGCTGGGACCTCGGGGATCTTTTTGGGGGATCCCGGGGTTTGGGGGATTCCTTTGCACCAGGACGTCGGGGATCTTTTTTTGGGGGATCCTTGGATATGGGGGATTCCTTTGTGCTGGGACCTCGGGGATATTTGGGGGGGGGGGATCCTGGGGTGTGAGGGATTCCTTTGTGCTCCAACTCCGGCAGCAGCCAAGAGAGGAATGGGACGCAGAGCTCCCCCCAAAGCGCCCCATTGCGGCTCCAGCCCTCGGGGAGCACTCGGGGCACCCCCCCCCCCCCTCCTGCCCCCCCCCAACCCGTGGGGTGCTCACCACCATGCGGTTGATGGAGACCCAGCAATCCTCGGGGAAATCCTGCAGCATGGGCACCAGGAACTGCAGGCAGCCGTCCCAGTGGCACAGCAGCAGCATCATGCCGATGAGGTTGAAGATCCTCACCACGGCGCTGGCCAGGTCGTACGTCATGTGGAAGATCTGCGGGGGGAGCAGAGCTGCACCGAACCCCCTCCGCCCGCGCCCCACAGCCGGGGGTCCCTGCTCCCCCCCCCAAAGAGGGGGCTGAGACCCTCGGGGGGGGGGGGGGGGGGGGGGGTGCTGACCTCCTCCCATTGGTGGATGTAGCGGATGAGGCGTGAGAGCCGCAGCAGGCGCAGCAGGCTGAGGATTTTGGTGAAGCGGACGATGCGAAGCGCCCGCGCCGTTTTGTAGACGTCCGAGTCCACCTGCGTCTCCAGGTCGACGATGAGGAAGATGTAATCGACGGGGATGGAGGAGACGAAGTCGACCAGGAACCAGCTCTTCAGGTACTTCATTTTGATGGTGTGGGGGTCCAGGATGATCTCCGTGTTGTCCTCCACCACGATTCCCGTCCGGAAGTTCAGGACGAGGTCGGCCAGGAAGAAGGTGTCCGAAAGGACGTTGAAGACGATCCAGGGAGGGGTGTTCTCGTCCTTGAAGAAGGTGATGCCCACGGGGAGGATGATGAGGTTGCCCACCATCAGGA